>CM053515.1:34312562-34706226 GCA_028627145.1 Eidolon dupreanum
AAAAACCAACCCTTTGCTCAATTTAAAAAATGAGCAAAGGACTTGAATAGACATTTCTCCAAAGATGTACAAATGGCCAATAAATACATGAAAAGATGCTCAACATCACTAACAGTGGGGAATGCAAATCAAAATCACAAGAAGATACTACCTCACACTCATTAGGACAGCTACTATCAAGAAAAAAAATAACTAGTGTTGGTAAGACTGTGGAGTGATTGGAACCCTTGCACAGCTGGGAAGGTAAAATGGTACAGCTGTTGTGGAAAGTTTATGGAAGTTTCTTTAGAAATTAAAAATAGAATTGCCATATGGTCTAGCAATTCTTTTGGGTATATACCCAAAGGAACTGAAATCAGAGACTTGAAAAGATATTCATTCATACACCCATGTTCATAGCAGCATATTCAAACTAACCAAAATGTAGAAGTAAATCATGTGTTTGTCGACAGATGAATGGATACACAAAATGTGGTATATACAAACAATGAAATCTTAAGCAGCCTCTAAAAGGAAAGAAATTCTGCAATATGCTCCATGGTTGAATATTGAGGACATTGCGCTGAGTGAAATTAGCCAGTTACGAAACCACCGTATGATTCCACTTATACTAAATACCTAGAGTAGTGAAATTTATACATATGGAAAGTACAATGGTGGTTGCCAGCAACTGGGGGAAGGGAGAATAGGTTTTATTGTTTAATGAGAACAGAGAGTCAGGATTGAAAGAGGTAAAGTATTCTGGAGATGGATGGTGGAGATGGTTACATGACAATCTGAGTGCACTTAGTGCCACTGAACTGTGCACTTAAAAATAGTTAAGATGATAAATTTTCTATTTGTGCATTTTACCACAATTTTTAAAGAATAAAAAATAAAAAGGTTAAAAATAATTAAGAGAGTCTCAGAAAACACTGGGGCAATATCAAGTGGTCTGATGTTCTTGTAATCAGAGTCTCAGATAAAGAGAGAAAAGACTTTTCAGACACATGAAGACTAAAAGAATTCATCACTTGCAGACCCACACTTCTTTTAACATTTCTTAATTTTTTAACTAAAAGAAATGTTTAAAGAAGCCCTCGAGGCAAAAGGAAAATGATAACTGATGAAAATATGAGATCAAAAATGATAAATATACAATATTCTGTCTTATTATTTAAATGTCTTTAAAAGATAAGTGACTGCTTAGGCAAAAGCAATGACAGTGTATTGTGGGGTTTATGATATGTACAAGTGAAAGGAATGGCAATAATAGCTTACAAGCCCGAGAGGGGAGAATGGAGGTAAATTATCATAAGATGTTTATATGATGCAGGCAGGTATGTTAATCACTTGAGGGTAGGCTACTAGGAGTTAGAGCTGTATACCAAAAACCATAAAGCAACCTCTAAAGTCAGAAAACAAAGAGATATAGCTAATAAGCCAACAAAGGAGGTAAAATAAAACTATGAAAAAATATACCCAATTCAAAATAGAAAAAAGACAGAGGAAGAAGAAAAGGGGAACAAAGAACAGGTGAGACAATTATAGAAAACAATTATCAAGATGACAAATTTAAACCTGACCATGGCAATAATCTCTGAATGCAAGTAGACTAACCACAACAATGAAAAGGCAAAAATTGTCAAATCAAATAAAAAAGACACAACTAAATGCAACCTATAAGAAATATACTTAAAATATAAAAACACAAATAGTAAAAGGTTATAAAAACATACATCATGCTAACACTAATCTATATTAATATTGGATAAAGTAAAATCCACACATAAAAAAATTTATAAATTAGACTTCATTGAAATTAAAAACTTACTGTTCAAAAGACACTGTTAAAAGAATGAAAAGAAAACTCACAGCCTGGAAGAAAGTATTTGCAAATCATATTTCTGATAAAAGACTTATATCTAGAATATATAAAGAATCCTAAAAACTCAGTAATAAGAAAACTACCTGATTTTCAAAAATCAATTGTATTTTTATATACAATTTATATACCAAGAGCAAACAATTAGAAAAATGGTACGATTATAATAGCATAAGAATATTAAATATCTAGGAATAAATCTAACCAAAAATGTCCAAGCACTCTACACAGAAAATAATAAAACATTATGGATAGAAATTATAAGAACCTAAAAACAGAGAGCTATACCATATTTATGGATTGAAAGGTAGTCAGTTTTCCCCAAATTGGTCATAGATTGTCACCTCAATCAAATTCTAGTGTATCATATGTGTGCAGAAACTCACAAGGTGAGTTTAAAATTTAAATGGAAATTTTAATTGCAAAGAATTGCAGTTACCTCTGAAGAATAAGTCATAGGGACTGTGCTTCTACATATCAAGATTTTTATAATGCTAGAGCAATTAAGACATGACAATGATACAAAAATAGAAAACTAGTCCCATGAACAACTAGATGGAGCCCAGAAAATGACCCAAGCAATGCGGACTTATAACCATAATTTATGTCTAGTGTGGAACTGGAGAACGGCATGAAAAGAATGATCTTTTCATAAATAGTAAGGGGACAATTAGATATCCTTGTAGGGAAAAAAAAAAAAAGAAGAAATGACCTCTCTACTTCACACAACACGGAAAGCAACCACAGGTACCTGAAGATCTAAATGTGAGAGACAAATGAATTAGTTTGTAAATAATAAAAAAAATCTACATGACATCAAGATAAAGATTTTTTTGAAGGATACAAATAGCACCAACCATAAAGAAAATAATTCATAAGGGTTGTATTAAAACTGATATCTTCTGTCCCCTCCCCGCCAAAAGATACCAGTAAGAGAATGAAAAGTAAGACTCTGAATGTGGGAGGGAGTTTGTAGCACATTGAAGTTAAGCGTATTTTTCAAAGATGGTCTCAACAATATCTTCCGCAGTGTGACCTTGCCTCTCTCCATCTGAGAGCTGGAGAGTATACCACCTGAGCAAGCTGTGACTACTTCAAAATCATGTTCTGCTGGTTCTCCTGGGAGGCTCATTCTGGGGAAGCTAGCTTGACTACCCTGAGATTGTCATGCTGGAAAGGCCGGGAATGGGTTCCCAGGTTGACAGCCCCAGCTGAGCTTCTAGACAACAGCCAGCATCACCTGCCAGCCATCCAATCCAGTCAAGCCTTCAGATAGCTGACAGCGACTGCATGAGAGGTGCCCAGAGAGAATTACCCAGCCAAAATCTTCTGAAATGCCTGACTCTCAAAAGCATGAGCAAAAACAAAAACAGACAAACAGTGCTGTTTCATACCACTACCTTATGGAGTAATTTGTTACACAGCAATAATAATGAGAACTGGCAAGGACTCATATCCAGAACATATAAAACTCCTACAAATCAATAAGAAAAAGACAATTGGTAATAGTAAGGAGCAAAAGACTTGAAATCCAAATGGCCAGTTATAAAAACATGCTCAACTTCAACAGTAATTAGTGAAAAGCTAATGAAAACCATAAGATACCACTGTACCCAACTAGAATGGCTAAATTTTTAAAATCAAAACTGACAATAATGTGTCGATGAAGATGTGCAATACAGGGAACCAGTTCCACCCCTATGGAAAGCAAAATGATACAAATAACAAAAAAAGAGTTGGCACTGTCTACAAAGTAAAAAATACACATTCTATGATATGACCTAGCAATGTCAACTCAGACACATACCCTAGAGAATAGGGTACATGTACACTAAGAAATCTATACAAGAGTGGTCATAGCAGCAAAAGTTGGAAATTGGTAACAACCCAAACTTCCATCAAAAGTACAGTAGACGAACAAATAAATTGTTTTCACACAGTGGAAGACTACACAGCAAAGAAAATGAGCAAAATATAAGTCAGTACAGCAGTACACAGGAATCTCACCAAAGATGCCAAGCAAAAGAATATGCATGAGATAAATCCATTTAAATAAGGTTAAAAAAAACAATCAAAACATATATTTGGGTAATAAAATGATAAGAAAAGCAGGCGAATGATAAAGCCAGAATTTGGAGATTGGGGAGGGGGTTGTGTTGGGAAAGGGGGGCTTCTGATATTCTAGTGCCATTCTATATCCCTTGATCTTGGGGTGGGCACATAGGTGTTTCCCTTAAATTTTACATTTATAATACATTGATCTATACTTTCGATGTATTGTTACATCTCACAAGATTTTTTTTTTTAATTTTAAAACTAAAAAACGAAAATATATGGGGGAGAAAAATCTAACTTTATTATTTGGTCGCCTAGTTTTCCCCACTTTATTTATTAAATCATCAAAACTATCCCCACTGAGTTGTGACTCCAACTTAATATATTTAACTCTTACTTCTACTTGAGAGTTGCTAATGGTTAATCAGCGATCTGGTCTTGGTTTTTGGCAAGGATAAACGGATGGGGGCGGGGAGGGAGGGAATGGGAAAAGTGCGAATGAAATAGAATAATAGCGAGGAAGGGAGATAGTCATCGTCATGGGATTTTATTTTTAAATAGGAAAATTCTAGACACGGAACTGAAAAGAGAAAGGAAATCTGTGGGAGGGTTGCCAAGTCAAAGAGTAAAGTGTCACCTGATAAAAGGACTTATGAATGAGCTCAGAGCAAAAATATTTGGGGGCGCTCTAAAGAGGAGGCCATGCCCGCGGGGTGGAGGTGGGGTATGGCGGGCGTCTGGCCCAGGGTACCTACGCACCACGTAGGTGGTAAGATAGTCTGTGGAATGTTCTCAAAGATTCGACTTATGGCCATTTTTAAATTATACTTATTGCTTTCCTCCCTCTCCCCCTTACTGTAAATGTAGTATTTATTGATTGAAGACAGAAAAATACGCGCTGCCACATTTTGTCCAACCTGGACTGCGGGGCTCCATTCCGGTTTAAGCACACAACGAAGGACAAGAGCAATACCTGCGTTCTCCGCCAGCCCGAGCGGCCCCGCGGGGCTCAAGAGGGGCGGTGACTCGAAGCCGGCACTCACCCGCCTCCAAGCAGCCGCGCGAAGCAGCACAGTCTGGTGGAGCTGGATGCCACGGGTCGGGGGCGGGGCTCAGAGGTGCGAGGGGCGGCCCGAGGCGCCCGGCCCCGCCCTGGAGCCCCGCCCCGGCCCCGCCCGCTCCCGCGCTCACACTCCGAGCCCCAGCGGCCGCGGCGCAAGTCGGACCCGCGTGGCAGCGGCCGGAGATGCAGCGGGGCGCCGCGCTGTGCCTGCGTCTGTGGCTCTGCCTCGGACTCCTCGACAGCGAGCGCGGTGAGCTCTCCGCCCGCCTGAGTGCGCGGCTGGCCGCGAGGGGGACGCTCTCCTGGGGCGAGTAGTGGGACTGCGCCGACGGGGTACGGGCGGGGGACAGGGCACCTGCGAGCTTGGGGCACCAGGAGAGACGGGGTCGGGGGCCAGGGGTATGGACCCCGGACGGAGCAGGGCAGGTCGCGCCTGGGCCGCCCGGGATGAGGAAAGGGCGGGCGGGGACTGCAGCCGGGTCAGCGACGGCGCTCCGGCCGCACCGCAGCGCAGGGATGGTGCCAGGTTCCTGACCTCGCTCTGTGGCCCAGTCCCCGTGGAGCGGGGCCTGGTCTCGCTGCGTTCTCATTCTGGATCCTTCGCTTCCTGACTCGCTTGCTGGCGGAGTCCCGGCCCTCCGACCCGCGCGCGCCGGGGTCGTCCCTGGGCGGCAAGGCGGCAGTCCCCGCTGGGCCGCAGACCTGGGTGCGCACTTCCCGAGATCTCCCGTCTGCGCTCGAAGTCGGTCCCCCAGAGGGCGCTCGGGGCGGGCGCCCACTTTCCCCAGGCCAAGGACTGCGAGGGTGGGGGTTCGGGACCGCTGTAGAAGGGCGCCGTCGGGAGGGTTGTGCGCAGGTGCGTGTTGGAACTTGAGATGAATCTTGAGTTGGCAACTTGTGAGCGATCCGCAGGGCAGAAGAGGCAGGAGGCCGGCCCTCCGGGTACTTGGGAGTGCAGGGGTCTTGAAGGCCGAGTTAAGAAACCTGGGCTATAAGGCGGGGGCCACTACGGAAGGGTTTTAAGCACTGGAGAAGCTGGGTCTGATTTGTGATGGGAACATGACTGGAGGTGGCCCTGTGGGTTTGGAGAGAAGGGAGTGTGGGAGTGAGGAGATGGCAGAAGGATATGGTTGGATGGAAATGTCAGGTCAAGGAAAAAGCTTCAGGAGCGGAGGGGGGATGAACTGGAAGTCCACGCAAGAACTGTTGATCCTAGAAATCAGAGGGTAAGGGAGAGGGCTATGCGTCCCCAGTGATTGGAAGAGGAGTGCTGGGAGGTCTGAAGGGAGGGATAAGAACCTCCCTGTTTGGAACATTGCGGGCATTGAATATTGGCTTTTCATGCTTCATCTTTTTTAATCCTCGCAAAGGAGTGTGAGACCCATTTTTCAGATGGCAATGCTTAGACTAAGGACATAGGTAACTTGTGTAAGGTCCCAGGAGGCCAGTAGTAGTAAGAGAAGTAGTCAGCCCAGGTCTTTGGTCTTTGGGATGACAGAGCCGGGTTCTCTGTGCCTTCACGGGCAGAGGGAGGCATGGATGAACCTGGGGGAAGGCGGGAGGAGAGCATTTGTCCGGGCCTCAATTTGGCCAGATCTGAAGTGATTCTACTGCCCCTGGGCTCTTCTCATTTCCCTGCTCCCAGCCTGGGGCCAGGCTCTCATAGGTGTTTAGTATGTTTGTTGAGTGACTAAATGAGTGTGGGAGAAGTGAATGGGCCCTGGTTGGACTGTGAGACTGAGGGATGGGAGACCTTGCCTTGAGGAGACATCTGGCAGGCAGCTGGGCGTAGTGTCTTAGAGACAGGCTGGGCTTGGGAGCTGCAGAAGGAGCAAAGGGTCCAGGATAGGATGCCCCCTCCCCAGAGGGACTAGAGAGGGAGAGGCCTCCAGGGAGATGGAAACATTCTTCATGGTGTAAGAACCAGGAGAGGCTGGTGTCCTGGAGCTCCGCAGGTGGAGGAAGGAAGGTGGGTGAGGCCAGTCCTGATGTGAGTGCAGGTGATTCTTACTGAAGTTGGGCAGTGAAGGAGAGGAGAGAGGATGTTATCTGAAGGGTCCATGGAAGGGGGGTGGCCCAGGTTGGATCAGGGCTCAGCTGGTAGGGAAATGCCCACGGAGATGCCCATTGCTGGCTTCCCTGAGCCCTTCATTCGCCTCACCTGCTACTGGGCAAGGAATACTCTGCAGCCTTATGAGGGATGCTCGAGCAGAAGCTCATACACTTCAGTTCAGTGTCAGTGCAGCCAAGGTGGGTGGCTAGGTGATGGCAGATAGAAGCCTGGGACCCTGAAGCTAACCCTTCAAAGGTGTGCTCTTGGTCCTAGAACCAGACCCTTGTCCCAGCTCTCTCCCTAAGTAATTTGCTGATGGCCTGCGCCCCTCTCTTCCTCTCCCTGCACCTCAGTTTTCCTCTGCATAGCAGTGCGACAGGCTGGAAAGTACTGAGGGGCTGTGCTTGGGCTGAACTTCAAGGCTCAGTGCCTCAGCCCAGTTCCAAAAAGTCTTGCCTGGGCAACATCCTTGTAGAGAGGGCAGGTGGCAGAGGTCAGCCCCAAGAGGCTTTGTTCCTTAGTCTTAGTCTAGAGAGACTGTTTGCACCTCTGGAAAATGGGCACTCAGTTCAGGGACGTGCAGGGGAAGCAGGCGACAGCTGGGCAGCTGCATTGGCCTGGCCTGAGGACACTGGACCCTGCTATGGGCTAAGTGGCACATGGCCATCCAGCTCTTTGCTTTCCAGGCTCCTCAGTCCTGAGCCCATCCCAGGTGTGGGACAGAGGTATGGGGGAGGGACAGGGATGCAAGTTGGTGCAGGAAGGATGCGGGGGCTGGGCTCACCATATTTGGTGCCTGTGGACCACTGGTGCCTGCTCAGTGCTCTCGTGATGTCAGTGCAAATGTTGCTCATACACCCACTAGGCTGGAGGCACAGGGTCAGTGTGGCTGAGGGACCCTGCCTCCCCAGAGTATAGAGGGCATGAGGTATCTGGCCAGCTCCCAGCTGTGCCTTCCCCACCCTGCCCCCAGGCAGTCACACCCTGACCCAGGGAAGGCAACTATAGTTCTGTGCAACTCACAGCTACAGTGCTCAGTGTGGTCTGGGGGGATTTGGACCCGGCCCCATCCTGCAGGGATTTCCTGAGTGCCAGACTAACAGGGACACAGACATGGCATCATCTATAGCCCAGAGAAAAAAGTGGTCAGTGATCCCAGTGAGGCCCAGCTGGTGGCTGTGGCTACAAAGGAAGTCATGGCACTTCCAGCTCGGGACTTCCTGGAGGGTCTGCAGACTCCAGGGCAGGGAATTCCAAGCGGGGCAAAGAATCCCTCGAAGGCCTAGAGGCAGGAAAGTCTAGATAGTGTATGGGGACAGATGGTGTATAGGGACATGTGGGTGGCCAGGTGGGACTAGAGTCTGGGGTGGACTGTGCCCCACAGCCCTCTGAGATCCCCCTTGGGGAGTGGGGTGGGCAGGGAGAGGGTCTGGAGAGCCACTCACACTCCCTGCACCGACCTCTGAGTAAGACCCGGCCAACGTGTCCAGCTGGAGCCAGGGATTCCTGAGTTTCGATCCTTTTCAGACACTGGCTTCCTCTGGGATCTTGGTTTTCCGGTCACACCAAAGGCCGAGAGGAAGGTGGGGGTCTGCATGGTGGCAGCGGCTGAGGCTGGGTGGGCAGATAGCAGGCACACCCCACCCCAGGCCAAGCCGGGTGTGGGTGGCCCACGAGCAGGTGCAGGTCAGGGTGGCGAGTGGGGGAGCCCCGCCACGTGGCCAGCGAGGTCAGCAGGGGTTCATGGGAAAGGACTTGTCGGCCGCAGAAGAGGACATCCTGCCTGCGTTTCCCTCTTCCTGCGGTAGGAGCCCACGGCCCCGATTTAGAAGCGCTGGGGGGCCACCTCTGAGCCAGCTGGGCAGTGTGATAACACCGCCCATCCTGACCCCAGGCAGGCGGGGGCAACCGCCCTACACAGCTGGCTGCACCCGTAGCTGTGCTGCGCTGGGGGCTCAGCATCTGCCAGGGTTCCCCTCATCCCCACCTCGGAGGTACTCAGGGAGCTCCCACTTCCACACAACTTCACCACTGTTCCCAGCTTCCCGAAATTGCCTCTGTGCCACCCCAGAGCACCTGCTTCAACAGCCCCCCAGTGATCAGCCCCGACTTCCTAGACAGGTGGTAGAGATCTTCATGCTGAGGTTCCCAGGATGTCCCTAGCCCCATGTGCACCTAGCCTGCACCCACCATGCACACCAACCCCCGGTGACCTTTCTCCTGCTTCAGATCCATGCTGCCCTTCACTCTGCCTTCTTGAGGCTCAGAGAACTCCAGGCCAAGGGCCAGGGTGCTGCTCTCAGTGGGAGGGGCCTATAAGGAGACCTGTAGACTAGGAAATTAAGGCCAGAGGGGTGAAGTGGCTCACCAGATGCTAGAGCAGCTTTAAGGGAGGTGATAGGTGTCTGGTGTCTAGTTCTAGATGGCATCGGAGCAGAAGGGGTAAGAAGAGACAGGCATGCAAGTAGTTGTCCACATTCCCTGGGGAAAGCTCTAGAGAAGTGGGCATATGAAGTCCTAAATTTCTGACTACCTTAGGGACATTTTCACCTTGAGGTCCCAGAGATCTTTCAAAAGGTCATACCCACAGACGCATCATCTTCCCCCAGGTCTACCCCTGGCCGATATGTCCACCTCAGAGCAGGTCATCTGTACCTCCATCCCTCACCTCCATACCTGCCCACACACTGTTCCCCAGATCCTCAAAGCCAGTCAGTGGCAATCACCAGTCAAGTCCCATGCTGGCAAGGACACCATGCAAAGGCCCTCATCTTTGCATTAAGGAACTGTCAAGTACAATGAGCCAGTTCCTGCCTGGAGCTTCGGGCTTCAGGACCATGCAGAGGTGCCCCCAGGAGGAGGCTGGAGTGAGCACCAGGCAGGTGACAGGTGACAAAGCTGACTGAGGGATCATGGGAGCAGCTCAGATTCTGCCCCCAAACAGCAGGAGGCAGGGAATGGTTTTAGGCAGGAGAGGGACTTGTGTTCTAGAAAGATCCTCCGATCACTGGGTAAGGTCTGGACCAGTGGGGAGACACTGGTATGGTGAGCCAGGGAAGGGACATTGAGGCTGGCCAGATAGTGGAGAGGAGAGGAAGGGGACTGGAGATGGGCAGCCCGGAATGACTAGAGTGGTTTTCTGGCCAGAAGGGTCCACTGCTAGGCATTTAGGCTCTTTGAGTGCCAGGGTGGCAGGGAGAGGAGAAGGACAGGCCTGGCACTCCTGGCCACTCTGTCTTTGATGCTGGATCTAAGAATGGACGTGACTTGGTGACCAGTTGGATGTGGGGGGGTGAGTGGAGTCAGTGACCGCCACTAGGGTGGTAAACTGACAGGACGGAAAGGAGCATTTCCAGGGCTGGTGGAAGGACGATTCTGTTGGCTTAAGGCCTTTGCATTCCAAAAACCAGAAATGCAAATTGTGCCCACCTGTATGGAGTAAACAGTAGTTTCCCATAATTCTGCCCCAAAGTATCATTTCCTATGAGTAAGGTATCCTCTGTGCCTTAGTTTGCTCATCTGCAAAATGATGAGTAGTGTGCACTTGGGGGGCGAGGGTGGGGGCCATTAGAGTGGTGTACATAGGGAGCCAGCCCACAGAAAGTGCCAAGTACACATTCGCTGTTATTGCCGTAACAGGATGTATCGGGGTAATCAGCATTTGGGGTCAAAGTGTATGAGCATTTTTTTTATTACTGTGAGGCATGTTTGCCCACATCCTTGCCAATGCTGGGAATTCTTCATCCTTTAACACTTGCACATCTGGAGGGGGTGTAGACAGGGTGTGCTCCATGGCTCCAGTCGTCCTCCCCAGTGGTGGGTGTGGTCTGGTCTAGGTCTCAGGGCTGGGGGCGCCAAGCAGGAGGCATCTGGGAAGCGGGGCCCCCCTGGACTGGTAATCAATAGAACTGCCAGTGAGGTGGCCTCGAAGCCTTGGGGCTGGGCCACTCCCATGAGGAGGGAGCACATTGGTGGGTTGAGCAGGGCTTCAGACTCAAGGACATAGCCAAGAGCCTAAAGCTGGGCCTGCGACATACGGCCCTCTTCTGTAGCCTCATTGCCCCACTTCATGCTCCATCTGTCCCGTTTACCTGACAGCCCAAGATCATCTACACTCAGACCTTTGTACGGGTCCCTCTGTCTGGTGTGCCCTCCTTGTGGGCCAGCAAACTCCTACTCAGTCTACAAAGCCCATTTCATCTCGCATGAACACCCCTCCCACCACAAGGCTTTCTCTGACCCCCCACCTTCACACTGTGACCATGGCACAGGGATACAGTGAGATGCAACAGCTGTGACATGCAGAGCACTCAACAGGCAGTGACGAAAAAGGGCTCAGTGTGTGTGAGCCAGTGACAGTTTGTTCTCCCGATGGTTCTTAATGTGGTATTATGTTATTTGTGGTCTGTGGTTCTCAATAATCCTGGGGACAATTCACATTTCATAAGTGAGAAAACGGGGGCCTGGAGAAAGTGACTTGCCCAAAACCACAGAGCCAAAGAGTGGCATTGTGGCACACAGCTAGGCTCAGGGAGCTCTGAGTAGGGTCTAGAACAGCTCCTCCCACCCCAGCCATCTCAGTCCTGTAAGGTAGGGGGTACTGATGGCCTCTTGACCAACACCCTTCACCTCTGGAGGCATGGAGGCTGCCAGCCAGGTGGGCTGACTCTAGGACAGAACATCTCTAGACCTCCCCTCAAGTCTATACACAGGCCCAAACCCAGGAATGATAGGCCAGGGCTCTAAAGCAGGTCTCCCCTGCTCTGCCCAGCCCTAGAACCAATGCACAGGGACCCCAAGCCCAACCCTATCTGGCCAGATGTCCCCTGACGCTTCTCCCTTAGCTCACCTCCAGTCTACAGCCCCTGGCCTGAGCCTAGATGCTAAGGAAAGCCTCATCACACATAGGTGACCACAACAGAGATTGTCAGGGATTGTCAAATGCAATATCTGCTACCTTTACACTCTACCAGAACATGGAGGGGCATCCATAAGCTCACAGACCATCCTGATATCATCCTGGGGTGACCCTGTTGGACCTGGGAACAGAGCCATGGGCCAATGACATCCTGACTCCCAGAAGCCACCCAATGACAGAGCTATTCCCTATGTGGTGGGTCAGGGCCAGAGTAGGGCAATGCTCTCAGCCTCTGGTCTCAGGCAAGCTGCACAGGCCCTGGAGCAGGAGTGACAGTTCTCTAGGCACGGAGAGCAGAGAAGGACAAAGGACACAGCCTGAACCAGGCTGGGAGGTGGGCAAGGGCCTGGTGAGCTCAAAGGTGGACAGTGGGTGTGGCTGGTGTGTTGTGAGGTGAAGCTGGCAGGGCCTGTTGGGATAGACATCACCCTGGAGGCCAGGCCAGGGTCCTGCACAGCTCAGAGGGCTGCAGGCAGCTAGCGAAGGTGTTCTCAGACCACGACGTTCCTCTCAGCTGAGGGACAGGTTGGTGTCTGGGAAGGAGGCTGCAGGGGGACAGGGAGGCAGGAAGGTTCTTAGGGTGATGGTGCAGAGATGTTAAGGCAGGGGGAGTCCTGGGCAATGCCAGACTGGGCTCCTGTATAGCTGCCAGCCAGTGCTGCTGTGGCGCCTGGAGCCCCAGTCTGCCGTTGATGACTGAGCCTGGACCTCCCTCCCTCCCAAGCTGTGTGAGGATCAAATGAGGCAGTGATGGCTGGGCCATGGTCAGTGCCTAATCCATGAGACTTCCCGCCCTGCCTGCCTGCCCTCACCCAGGATTCCAGAGTGCTGCTATCACAGTCAGCCTCCTGTGGCTGACGCCAGGGACCCTGCTGCTCAAGGCTGCTGACAGCACAGAGAAGAGGCGTGCACTCTGGCCTCCATGACCTCGGCACGGCACCTGGCCCGACTGCTCTGCTGCAGGATGGGGGGCCAGGCCACTGACCAGGGGAGGAAGAAGCCCATTCCTGGGCCAGGAACAGGAAGGCAGGGGGAGTGCAGCAGAGGCCAGGATGACAGTGCTTCCTGCTGCGGGAAGGGAAGGACAGAAGGGACAGACAACAGCCAGGCAGGAAGGATGCACCTTCTTCAGGGTTGTACATGGGGGCTGGGTCACATGGAGCCTCTGGGCATGGCAGTCCTCAGGCCCAAATCTGCCCAGCTGCTGAGCAAGCCTGTGTATATGCGGCCACCAGCAAACTTGGCTTTAAAACTGGCACAACTTTTTCAAAGAACTGTCTGACACAGTTCGAACCCAAAGAAAGAAGTTTGCTTAGCTTGCCAGGCATCCATCCATCTATCCATCTTATCCATTGGTCTGTCTATCCATCTTTTCTGTTCATCTGTCTGTCCATCTGTCCTTTCATCTTTTCATCCACGCATTCGTCTATCTACTCATCCATCCTTCTGTTCATCTGTCTGTTCATTCATCCTTCTAGATAGCCATCCTTTCGTCCGTCCATCCATCCATCCATCCATCCATCCATCCATCCATCCATCCATCCATTAAACAAGTATTTGTGGAGCCTTGACTGTGCCAGGTGCTGTGCTAGGCATGGGGTAGGGTAGAAAAGAGGACTGTCTTGGTCATTACCACATTGAAACTTACTGTCAAGTAGAGAAAATGGAAAAACATAAGTTAAATAAATAAGTAAATAAGCTAATTACAAATTGTGACAAGAAAGATAAAGTAAGCAACCAGGAAGTTGAGATGGAGCTTACAGGGGGACTTAGGTTGTGGAGCAGGTAAGGAGGCCATGTCTAAGCCAAAGGCAAGAAGAAGCCAGCTGTGCAGGGCACGTGAGGGGAGGCAAATCAGGAGAAATGTGTGCAAAGGCCAGGGGGTAGGAAGAAGCATGGCATGCTTGTGGAAGAGCCTAGACGCTATGGTGGCTGGAGGATGTGAACATGAGGTAAGAGTGGATCAAGATGGTGTGGAGAGGGGGGGTGGGAGCCAGCCCAAGGTCAGGAGTTTGGATTTTCCTGAAAGTGCAGTGGGAAGTCACTGACAGGAAAGCACAAGCACGCTTTTAAACTATCACCGACAACTGTGTGAGGAGTGGAGGGGAGGGGAGGAGCAGGCCAGGGAGCCACGTAGGGCCAAGTGCAGCTGGGTAGGCCCCAGCCCCAGCAGTAGAGCAGGAGTTGGCCCTGAGATGCTTTGGTGGTGGACAGCAGGGCTAGGGCGGAAGAAGCAGGCACCCATAGCCGCTCCCATCTGGGGAGATGGAGGCTGTCAAAGAAGAGACTTTGGCAGGAGTGGAGAGAGTGTGAGTCTGGAACTCAGTGTGGAACTCTGGTGTCTGTGAGTTGGCCAAGTGCAGTGGCAGCTAGATCCTTTAAGCTGGAGTTGAGATAAGGGGTCTGGGCGGGGGATAGAGATTTGGAAGCTATCTGGACACTTAGGAGAGCAACCGATGGAGAACAGATAACTGGGAGCACAGTATTTGGTGCTGCGCAGAGCAGGAGGAGGACTAAGAGAGAGTGAATTCACAAGAGGCAGCAGAGAAGGGGCAGCTCTACTCCCTGCCCACGAGCATCCATGCGTCCTGCAGCCTGGAGGTCACAGGAGGCCATGAAGCAGGGGACAGGCTGCATCCCAGTGGGAGGACAAGCAAATATGAGAGGAGGGGAAGAGTGAACAGAGCCTTTGCCTTGAAGGGGACTGGGAAAGAGGACAGTGGCTGGAAGAGAATTCAGGGTCAAGGAATGGGGGTTTTATCTTTGTTTTTAAGACAGGAGATGATTCTACAGAGAAATATTGGTGATCAGAAGAGAAAGAAATTAGCTGCAGGAGTCAGGTTCAGGGGCTGGGATCCTCAGAGTGATGGAGGGCTTGACCTTGGGAGTGGGAATGTCAGGGGAGTTTAGGGCCCGGGGGGCATGGTGCAGGGTTTGGATGTGGGAAGATAAGATGTCTCCGTTCACTTCATTAATGCTGGGAGGGTTATGGGAGAAAAGAAGGCTTTAACTGCAGCCCCGGGGCCTGTTTAAGGGCTGCCAGCAGGGAAAGAAAGGGGAGTCCACAGTGCTGAGCCACTGAGGGTTGCAGTGTGCTGCAGGGTTGGCATGGAGGGCGAGAGGCAAGGGACTAATCAAAATAATGGACCATGGGCCACTCTGTGCCACAACAAGGGTGAGGCCAGGAAGGGGTGGCAATGGGAAGGGGTCCCTGGGAGTTTTGATGCAGCTGAAGGACTCAGCAGAGATAGGACAAGGGCACCTAACAGGAGGCAGAGAAAGCAGGAGAGAAGCTCAGGAAGACAGGCACTTGGTGATGGCACAGCTTCCGTCGATGTCCAGGTCCAGGGTGTGCCCGGGAAATGAGGGCCCCAGGGGAGTTGGGGGGAGGAGAGTGGAGATGGGGCCCGTAAAGGCCAGGCACTGGTGAGTCATCTGTGTGGATGTTGAGGTCATGAAGAATGGCCTGAGTTGAGGTGGAGGGGGCTGGTGAGCCAGGAGCAGAGAATAAGGGGAAGTGACCAAGACAACAGCTGATGACAGCTTTAGTGGGGAGTGGGTGGTACTATCCGAGAAGGGGAGGTGACCACAAGGAGTTCTCTGATGTCAGGCATGTGCGATGGAGAGTAATAACCACCCCAGGGGCAGTGGTGTCCTCAGAAAGTGAGGTTTCAGTTAAGGCAGGAAGGGTGGAGGAGGACAGTGAGGTCTATAGCAAAGTCTGCTGATCACACAGGTCCAGTGGAACTGAGTGAGGACAGAGGGGCACTGGGGCAAATCAGGGCATGTGGCGACAAAGAAGACTCACACAGACTGATTAAAGGGTTGGCGAGCACAACAGTGGTCCCCTTTTAGTACAGTGTTAGCAGAGTGATGCAGATGCTTCCTTTGGTGGTACTGTGGCCTCTAGGGAGTAAGCTCCTACAGGCTCCATTCCCCTATCCACCTATCCACCCACTCACTCACTCCCCCACCCACACATTCATTCTCCCACCCAACCACCCACTCACTCTCTTCTACCCATTCATCCACTCACCTACTCATCCCTCTATCCATCCTCCCATCTATCCATCCTTCATCCATCCACCTCCACCCCCATCCACCCACCCATCTACCTCCTATCCACCCATCCACCCCTCCATCTATCCATCCATCCATCCATCCATCCATCCATCCATCCATCCACCCATCCACCCATCCATCCACCCCTCCATCCACCCATCCATCCATCCACCCATCCATCCATCCATCCATCCATCCATCCATCCATCCACCCACCTACCCATCCATCCATCCACCCACCCAGACATCCACCTTTCATCTACCCCACACACATCCAACCCCTATCCATCCATCCACCTGCCTACCTCCCACATCCACCCATCCACCTCCCATCCACCCACCCACCCCTCCATCTATCTACCCACCCATTCCCCATCCATCCATCCATTCACCCACCCATGCATTCATCCATTTATCTATTTGTTTACCCACCCATCCATCTACCCTCCCACACATCTATCATTCATCTATCCCCCCCCCACACACCCACCCCCATCCATCCATTTATCCACCTGCCCACCTCCGACATCCATCCATCCTCCTAGCCACCTTTCACCCATCTATTTAGCAGGAGGCCCATGGAGGCTAACACTGCCCGAGTGATGATAACTGTTCCATAAGAAAGGGAAGCATGAGCTAGACCCTAACAAGACAGATTCTAAGGAGGGAAGGAGTACAAATATCCTGAGTGAAAAGACAGGTAAAGACTTCAAGATATGAAAAGCCTGGCACTTTGGGATGATGGTAAGAGGTCTGTGCCTCTCAGATGGGTCAGAAGATGAAGCTGGAAAGAAGGGGAGTTGGCAGAAGGGATAGGCCTGGCATGTCCTGCTTTATCTTGGAAGTAAAGGGGAAGCGCCCAAGGAAACTGGGCCGACACCTACCACAGCTCTATAGCTAGGGGTACCAGGTATGTGCCCTGGATGGGGGACCCTCAGCCTCCTTGGGGGCCCGAGGGCAACACTGCAGGCCTCACCATGGGGCATGCACAGTCCTAGGGCAAGTGAGTGCTGGCTGAGGAGACTCTCCTCTGGTGCTTACACTCTGGTCTCACCCCTACCTGGTCCATTGGGAGGGCCAGTTCTTTCATCCCCCACAGGTCCAAACCCAAGCCCATCACCCACCCGCCTCTGGCTCAGAGGCCAGTTGTCTGCCTGGTGTGACTTTATTCACTTTCCACTGCCTGGAAGATCCTACTTCTCCTTCAAGGTCCAGTTCGAAGCTGCCCTCCCAGGTTCCGTCCCAGCCCCCCACAACCCCAGAGGAGCCTCCCCATTGTGGAATGCGCAGTGGGAGTTGGTGTGCATGGAGGGCCAGGCACTCACCTGGAGATGAACAGACCTGGCAGCAGAGCCCACATGGAGAAGACCCCTGGGAGCAGAGCCCAGGGACACCTTCCGCCTCGGGGAGGGGGAGGGAAGTGGGGGGGAGTGCAGGGCAAGGCTGCTGGCCTGGGTGCCAGGAAGGGGCGCACTGGGTTAAAGATGGACTTAGTAGCTGTCACAGCACCAGCCAAGTGAGTGACTGCCTTCTGAGGGCAGAAGTGCAGTCCAGCTGGTGAGCCTCAGTTTCCCTGTCTGTACAGTGGGACTAGATGCTTAGTTAGGACTTCTCAGCCCTGGCCAGCTTGTCCTTGTGATGTCAAAACAAGATCTTGGTGTGTGGACGGTGCCATCCTGGTGCCTCTTCCCAAGGTGGTTGGGGTGGTGTAGAACCAACTAGGGTGGGGCCCCAGGCCTCATGGAGCTGGGTCAAGGAGGGTAGAGGAGCCAGACCTGTGGGGCTGGAAGGGGCTGAGGGCTGGGGCAGATAGTGGGCTGTGCTCATGAGGAGAGGGACTTATGGGGAGGAACAGGACACAGCCCTAGGTCTCCAGCCACACAGTCCTCTCTTCCTGTTGTCTCAGGATGGTCCTGGCAGGAAGCATCTGCCAGAGTCCCAGGTCCAGTCCTCCCTGGGGCCTGCTCCCACCCCTGCTGGGATCACGCACACATACAAATCCCTGTGCGGCCACACATTGGCATGTCAAAGACATGTCACAAGTATACCAGCTCGACACACACAGACTCACACCCACACATAGAGACAGTTGTACACACAGAGGTGCATGCCTATAGACACACACACACACACACACACACACACGCCATCCCACTAGTAGGAGGATGATGGGCAAGGAGCTGTGGGGACAAGGGCTGGGGCCCTGGAGGGCTGCAGGAGGGTTTTCAACCAGGCGAGGTAGAGTTACTTGTGTGTTTGAAGATGAGCCTGTGGAAAGGATAGGGGGCTGAGGCAGGGGGAGCCAGGAGGAGCTGGGGTAGCCCGTGGGGGCCTGAAGGTTGGACAGAAGCTGATGGAGTGAAGGGCACACAAAGTGGATTCCATGGGACCTGGGAGAACATGAGGTCACAGGCAGAATTTGAGCGGAGGCTGTGGCCCTTGGTTTTGGGTGTGTTTGGAGAGGGTCTGCACTGTGTAGGGCCCTCTCACAAGCAATGGCTATAGGTGTGAAGTTCAGGAGGGAGGGGCCTTCAGGCACATATGTGGGGGTCACAATGCCGAAGTGATGTGCTCCAGGCCTCCCCGATGTAGGAGGAGGACTGTGGTCTCCCTTGTCAACATCATGCTGGCAGCTCAGCTCATGTGGGCCAGAGATCCAGGCTCAGTCTAGACCTCTATCAGGGCTCTTCTGGGCGGGGCCAGCCAGGGGCCAGGGAGCAGTCTGAAGTGGAGGTTACCGCTTGTCTCAGGCCGTGTCCATGCTGCCTGGGGGCCCGGCCCTGGGGAGGGATCTGCACCTGATGGACAGTCATCATCCTGTGGACTCACCACCCAGTGCCATGCTAACCCTATCACCCTCTCCAGGCCTGGTGAGTGGCTACTCCATGACCCCCCCAACGCTGGACATCGCAGAGGAGACACACATCATTGACTCCAGCGACAGCCTGTCCATCTCCTGCAGGTATCAGCCCCTGCCCAGAGGAGCAAGGGCCTAGGTCCCTCCTACCTGGCGGGCTAAGGAGACTACAGAGCTGAGGCAGGAGGTGGCGGCAGAGGGCCCAGAGGGCAGAGAGGCCTCGAGGCTTAGTGGGGCTCCTGGAGCCTGGGTTGGGAGCCTACAGAAATAAGCACCTTATACCCACCTGGCCCATACGCACTCCCAGTTGTTTCACATGGATCATAGATCAGTCACCCTGCACCCGCCCCTGGGTCACCGCACGCTGAGCCCAGGCTGCCCCAGGCGCACCACCCAGGTCACCCTATACCCATTCCAGCCACCCTTCACCCAGGCCAGTTACCCTCTTTCACAGGCCTCAGACAGGTTATCCTACCTGTAGGCCAGCCTGCCACATGGAGGCCCAGGAGCCAGGCAGAGGCCCAGAGTGCACCCCCTGGGCTGGGTCCTGGAGTGCGCCCTAACAGTGGGTGGTCCTGACCTCTGGGTAAGGCAAGCTGTGGGAAGACCCCTGGGGCTTCAGTGGGGCCCCTCTTGATCTCCATGTCCTCTGCCAGGGGACAGCATCCCCTCGAGTGGGCCTGGCCAGGGGCTCAGGAGGTGCCAGCCACGGGGGGAAAGGACAGCGAAGACACAGGGTTCGTGCAAGACTGTGAGGGCACAGAAGCCAGGCCCTACTGCAAGGTGCTACTGCTGCGCGAGGCCCATGCCAACAACACGGGCCGCTACCAGTGCTACTACAAGTACATCAAGGCCCGCATCGAGGGCACCACCGCGGCCAGTGCCTACGTGTTTGTGAGAGGTGAGGGCCAGCCCGCACTCCTGCAGCTGTCCAGGTGGGCAGGTAGGGTCCTGGGTCGTGAAGGGGCAGCTGGCATCTGTACCCTCACCCCTAGCCTGCGGACCCCATGGGTCTTCCCTGCTGCTCTCTACCTGGTTAAAGACCCCTGAGCCCCACCTGCCTTTCCCACAACCTGCTCCCTCTCTACAGACTTGGAGCATCCGTTCATCAATAAGCCAGACACGCTCCTGGTCAACAGGAAGGACTCCATGTGGGTGCCCTGCCTGGTGTCCATACCTGGCCTCAACGTCACACTGCGCTCGGTACAGCCCCAATCCAGCCTCACCCCGGGATCCAGCCTTCCTGTCCCATCCCCCAGGTTGTTAATCTGGCCAGGAGGAGGGGGCAGCTGGAATGTTGACTATGGCTCTGTCCCTGCAGCAAAGCTCAGTGCTACGGCCTGATGGGCAGGAGGTAGTGTGGGACGACCGCCGGGGCATGCGGGTGCCCATCATGCTGCTGCGTGATGCCCTGTACCTGCAGTGCGAGACCACCTGGGGCGGCCAGACCTTCCTATCCAACCCTTTCATTGTGCATATCACAGGTAAAGGCGCCCAGGGCCTTGGGGTGCTGGCCCAATGACTGCTCCCCGTGTCCTGGGAGGAGGACAGCAGGAGGAGAATGGGTAACCCCCAATTCCCAATATGGAGCTATAGGTGCCACAGCTGGTCCCAGTGTGTGCCCTGCCCTCTGTATGCGCTGTCCTGTAAGGGGTTTGGGGGTCACTGTTCATATGTCACTAGGCAACGAGCTCTATGACATCCAGCTATTCCCCAAGAAGTCACTGGAGCTGCTGGTTGGGGAGAAGCTGGTCCTGAACTGCACCGTGTGGGCTGAGTTCAACTCTGGTGTCACTTTCGACTGGGACTACCCGGGGAAGCAGGTGAAGCCAGCAGCCCTGCCAGGGGCTGTGCCAGGGCCACCCCCAGGAGTCCCCGTCACTGCCCATGCCCACACTGGCCTGGCACCCACTGGCCTCTGTGTAGAAGAGGCGCAGACCCAGTTCTGCCCTAGAAGTCCCAGTTTGATAGGGAAGTTTTCCTATCTCAAGGACCACTCTGGGTCTGGGTCTCAGGCTCCCAGAGCCACTGCTGGCTGGGCTGGGTTTGTGCCTTTGGTGGTCAGCTCTGCCAAAGCCTGCCCACTCTGACCCTGGGCTTCCCTTGGGTGTGGGCAGGCTGAGCGGGGAACATGGGTGCCAGAGCGGCGCTCCCAGCAGACTCACACAGAGCTCTCCAGCATCCTGACCATCCACAACGTCAGCCAGCATGACCTGGGCCCATATGTGTGCGAGGCCAACAATGGCATCCAGCGGTTCCGGGAGAGCACCGAGGTCATTGTGCATGGTACGGCCTGGGTTGTGTTGATGTGCCCAGCAGGGCCTGGCTGGACTCAGGGTCAATCATCAAGCCTGGGGACCAAGGGTTCCTATGCAGTGTGGGCCCAGAGTCAGAGGTCATAGTGCACCAAGCAAGGTGGAACCCAGCCTGAGGGAAGGAAGGCCTGTGAGCTATAGGGCTGCCCAGTCCCCATACTCTAGAGGGCAGGGTGAGCCCCAGTCTGCAGGTGTCTGGCTGCTGGGAGTACAGGGCTGTGGCTGAGAGTCCCTGGGAACTAGTGGATCAGTGAGACTGGGCCCCAGATTTACGCTGATACTTCCCATCTGGCAGAAAAACCCTTCATCAGCGTCGAGTGGCTCAAAGATCCCGTCCTAGAGGCCACAGCAGGAGATGAGCTGGTGAAACTGCCCGTGAAGCTGGCAGCATACCCCCCACCGGAGTTCCAATGGTACAGCCCTGGCCTCTGCCCCTTGCTACCTGCCAGGCCCAGCTCAGACGAGACCTTGGTGTGGGAATGGCAGCATCCTCCCTGGCAGAGCCTTTGCCAAGACCCTGTGGGGACCCACAAGGAAGGCATTCTAGGAACGTGCACATAATGTGATTTTTCAGCCAAAGGGAAGGTTGGCCTGGGTGACTGCTAAACTGAAAGCTTTAAAAGGCCAGCCTCCTGTTGCATGTGGGTGAACTGAGCACAGCATGAGGCTCTAACTGCCTCCTGCACCTGCTCAGCATCTCTGAGGGCCCTGCAGCAGTAGCCTCAGGTTTCCTAAGCCTCCCTCTGAAGAGGGTGCCACTCTAGGACCCTCCTATTCAGAAATTCAGAGATGCCACTGGGGAAGGGGCCGTGCCTAGCACACCAGGGAGGGTGCCTGCCTAAGGGTGCCTGTTCATTCCCAGGCAGAGTCCAGACTGGGCTGCAGAGGCAGCTCCCTGCAGCACTCCTAGCTCAGAACTGGGGAGGGGCCCTCCCTGGAGTGCAACGCACCTATTTGTTAACACATGTGACAAATATGCATTGGGCACCTACCTGTGCCCGGCGCTGCTCTCTGTGTAGGGGACATGGCAGTAAAGGAACATTCTCTTGTGAGACTCACAGCTCAGTGGGGCAGATGGACAGTCAATAGACATGTGTGTGACAACCAGTGCAGATAAGCTGGCTGCAGCAACAGCCAAGGGCTGCAGGGGTTACAGGACAGGACAGCTTCTTTGATGAGTGGGCACTCGACTTCATGAGGAGGGAAGGAGGCGGGACCCCAAGTGGCGAGGGTCCTAAGGATTATGGCTGTGCTCCTCAGGATGGCACCTCAACCCTTCAACACACCCCCCCTCCAAGCACAGCTGAAGCCTGTGAGAAAGGGACAGGGCCTTTTTCCAATAGGGACAGTGGGCAGGACCCTCCTGGGCTGGGCCTCTGAGCCTTTGGGGAGTTGTGAGTGTGCTGTCTCAGATCTTTGGTGTTCTGAACCTGGTGGGGTTGTGATCGTGCCTAGACCACCCCCATAACCTTGCCCTGCACCCCTACTGGCCCTTCCCAGCAGCCCTCCCCTCGCCCCATCTGGTCTGGAGGGGTCCTGCCTCCTGGGACATTAGGTTGTAGGGGCTGGGTTGTGGCAGGGAAAGAGTGCCAGGGCAGGCTGGGGAGGGTCCACGCAGCCCGCAGCCCCCCTGAACTCCCTTCCTGGGCCAGGTACAAGGACAGAAAGGCTGTGTCGGGGCGCCACAGTCCCCATGCCCTGGTGCTCAAGGATGTGACAGAGGCTAGTGCAGGCATCTACACCCTCTCCCTGTGGAACTCCGCAGCCGGCCTGAGGTGCAACATCAGCCTGGAGCTGGTTGTGAATGGTAGGGGCAGTCCGGGAGGGTTGGTGGGAGAGGGGACGGCAGACAGACAGGTGTGGTTGTGCCACCTGCTGACTGGCTGCCTGCCTGTGCCCCTAGTGCCTCCCCACATCCATGAGAAGGAGGCCTCCTCCCCCAGCATCTATTCCCGCCACAGCCGCCAGGCCCTCACCTGTACTGCCTACGGGGTGCCCCCTCCTCTCAGTGTCCAGTGGCATTGGCGGCCATGGACACCCTGCAAGACCTTCACCCAGCGCAGCCCGTGAGTGTGGTTCCAGTCTGTTCTCCCTACTTCCCAGCCTGGTCCCTAATCTCAGCCATGACCCCCACCTACTCTACCCCCCCCCCCGCCAGAGCCCTGCTCTAAACTCAAATCCTGCTACAACTGCACTGTAGCCAGTCCCTGACCTCACTCCATCTGAGCAAAGCTCAGACCCTCCCTGTATCAGTCAGGCCTCACTTCCCCCAAGAGCAAAGTCCCCAGACAAATACCAGCATCTTCATAGAGGACCAAGGCTGGGCACCCAGGAGGATACCTCCTGCCAAGGATTCATGGAGTGTGGGGACAAACCTGGCCAGGCTGCAAGCTGCATGTAGCCTTAAATGTGTTCTCATGTTACAAAAAAAAAAAAACAAAAACAAAAACAAGCATGCCCATGCATGTGAGTTCATCTGTGCAGCACTTACAACCACCCCTTACAGAGAAGGGAACTGGGGGTACGAGAAGGGACATGACTTTCCCAAGGTCACAGCTTTAAGCAGCAGAGCCTGGCCAACGGCTGACCATGCTCCCCTGCACTGATTTTGGCGTCAACAGGACATATAGGCCAGAGAGAACGCTCAGGGCAGAGATAACTTGGACAAGCAGGGAATAGGAGAGGGGGATGCTGAGGTGGCAGAGGTCTGGGAGGCACGAGGGAGCCAGGGAAAGGTGCTGGGCAAAGGAGTGAGAGGTTAGATTTCCCATGTAGCCAGAGAGCCCTGTGGGCAGGGTGGAGGGTCACAGGCTAGGGAGGCACAGAAGCTGGGAACTCAGGGTGGGGACAGGGCAGCAACACTTGTAGAGGCTGTGGGCCCAACATGGTCAGTAGGGGTGGCCTGTGGGCCTGAGCCAGCCCACAATGTCCAAGGCTCATAAGAGATTCTTCTAGATCATGAGGCTGCGTGTCATTGCTGGTACCTCCAAATTTGCTTCCCTCTGATGCTCTGCACCAAATGACAGTGCCCTGGGGCCACCCCACTCGGAGCAAAAAGAGCCTCCTTTGGGGCCTCACACCCAAGGGGGAAACCCATATCCCACCTGGGCCGGGGAAGAGCTGCATCTCTGGAAGAGGGAGGGAGAGAAGGAGAGCAGGAGACTTCTTGGAGTAGCAGTGGTGACTTCGCTGTCCCTGGAGATCTAGGTGGACTTTGCAGGAGGAGCACATGTAAGTTGGGAATGGTGGGCACAGAGCCACCGTGTGTGTGTCTGCTGCTCAACAGGCATTAGGCCCTGGCCCACCAGGGAAGGCCGTGTCTGGCAGTCTCCGCAGATTGGGTTACAGTGCCCTGAGCATAAGGTGTACAAGACAGTGTTCCAGAAGCAAAGCCTCAGCCTCCCTGCTCACCACCGCCAAGGGCCAGCCTTGCCCACCACGATGTAGGAGAAGGCCCTGAGTATGACAAAGACTCAACCCCACTCCCAGTGTGGGCCCTCCCTGCCTGTACCTCTGACCTCGACTGTATTGGTCCCCAGCAGTCGGAGGCAACAGCGAGACCGCATGCCGCAGTGCCAGGACTGGAGGGAGGTGACCATGCAGGATGCTGTGAACCCCATTGAGAGCCTGGACACCTGGTCCGAGTTTGTGGAGGGGAAGAATAAGGTACTTGCCAGCCCTGCCACTGACTGGCAGGGGAGAAGGAGAAGGGAGGAGGGGAGAGGTCCTCTCCTGGCAGCTTCTTGGTTTCCACCAGGACTGCAGGGCTCTGGGGATAGCAGCTGAGTCAGTGACCTTTCTGCAGTGTCTCTGGGCCTCAGCTCCCCTGCCTGCCTGTTGGTGGGGGGCGGACCTCCAGCTGCTTTCCAAGGCCACCTGGCCAGACCGTGAGCCCCAGCTGCCCACAACCAGGCTGCCCCAGTCCCCACCAAAGGCTGCTAAGCCACTGGCCCAACCTGAGGGCAATGCCTAGAAGAGGCCAGGCGGGGGAGGTGACTGAACAAAGGCACCCACTTCCTACGATCACTTCCTGTTTTCCACACACCTCCAGAGCCTCTTCCTGTTCCAGGCCTGGCCAGGAAGTGCCCAGCTTGGGGTGGGCGGAGGGGGGGTGCAGGGAGAGTGTCTTTGGATGGTAGGCAGGGCCTCTGGCTCTCTCTCGTCCCCTGCTTCCAAGTTTCTTACTCCCCCAGGCCAGAGTCCTTCTGAGGTCTAGGACGCAGACCCTCACCTTGCTACTACCCAGGCCACTGGGAGAGGTGCTGTGGGCAGCCGTAGAGTGAATGTGGGCATATCACGAGGCTCTCACACAGCAACTAAATGCTCATCTTAGGCCATGATATAACCCCTTGATGTAACCCCAGCCCAAATCCTGACCTCAACATGACCACAGCTGAACCCATCCACAGTCTAACAGTGCCCTCTGGCCCTAGCTACTGCTGACACCAACTGTGCATAGCACTGTCCCTTAGTTTTTCCAAGTCACCCCTCTCCTCTGTTGCCCGAAGGCCTTTTCTTCCCTGCCTCACATTCTTGGTCCTGTCTCTGAGCTCTGTCACCTCCAGACAGAGCCTCAGTTTCCCCCGTTACTCTGGTGGGCACAGCAGCCTCCTTGCAGAAAGGGAAGGTTGAGTTGGGGAACTCAGGCATGAAACAGATACTCTGCCTATGCTCTGCCCAGACGGTGAGCAAGCTGGTGATCCAGGATGCCAATGTGTCTGCCATGTACAAGTGTGTGGTCTTCAACAAGGTGGGCCAGGATGAGCGGCTCATCTACTTCTACGTGACCAGTGAGTGACCTGGGTGGGCCTGGTGGAGGGCAGGAACCAGGTAGGCACAGGAGGAGAACAAGCCTGGGAGAGGAAGACGAGACCAGCTTGAGGCTCACTGAGGTTCTGGTGACTGTGGGGCACCCAGGAGATATATTGGGCCCTTGGATGCGGGCGAGAGGGACAGATTTGGAGGTCATGGCATGTGGACTGGGGTGCTGGCCCACCAGGATGGAGCAGCACCCTCTGCCCTCACCCTGAAGGCTCCACCCCCAGGGCTGGCATCCTGATGCCCGCAGCTCTATCTAATTCCACCTCCCTCTACCTGCCTCTCACCCTCTTTCCAAGCCCTGGATCAGAAAATGCATTCACCTGTGTTTTGCTCTGGGGAGAAGGTCTGTAGGTTCCTCAGATTTTCAAACATGTTAGTGACCTCAGGAAAGCTAAGAAGCCCATGAAAGGGAAATCACTGGGCCCAGGGGTATGAGATGATACCTGGAAGAGAGATGGAGCCAGTGGGGAACCCTCAGGAACATGACAAGGAGTGGCCAGAGGAAATCCGAAATTGAAGCAAGAAGGTTATTGCTGAAAGCTAATGAAACAAGGGGATGGTTTCAAGAAGACAGTGGTGAGGTTCAGTCAACAGCAAGGAAGGGTGGGCACTCAGGCTCCCACTGAGTCTCGTGATAAGGATCTCATGGATGACTGTGCTCCTGGGGGTGGTGGGGTTAGCAGCCTGGCTGGTGCTTGTCCAGGAGTGAGCTAGGTAGGGTCAGGAGGAGAGCTTGTGGCTGGCCCCAAGGTCCGTGAGAGGAAGGGACAGGGGCAAAGAGGGCTCTGGGTGGTGTCCCTGGCCCAGATCCACATGATGCATACCTTTGATTGAGAGCTGAGTGAATCAAAGTCCGATGGGAAAGGGAGAACCAGCACCTAGCAGGTGAAACACAATGGCACAGTTTCGCTGGTGCAGTGTCACAGCAGTTCTTCCTCCCACCCCAGCCATCCCTGATGGCTTCAGTATTGAATCAGAGCCATCGGAGGAGCCCCTAGAAGGCCAGGCTGTGCGCCTGAGCTGCCGGGCGGACAACTACACTTATGAGAATCTGCGTTGGTACCGTCTCAACCTGTCCACGCTGCACGATGCACATGGGAACCCACTGCTGCTGGACTGCAAAAATGTGCACCTGTTTGCCACACCACTGGCTGCCAGCCTGGAGGAGGCAGAGCCTGGGGTGCGCCATGCCACACTCAGCCTGACCATCCCCCACGTGGTGCCAGAGCACGAAGGCGACTACGTGTGCGAGGTGCAGGACCGTCGCAGCCATGACAAGCACTGCCACAAGAAGTACCTGTCAGTGCAGGGTGAGGTGGGCAGGGCCGGCCGAGGAGGGCCGACTGTACTTCCCAAGGAGCCCTTGCCCCCAGTCCAGCAGGTGCCTGGGTGGTCCATCCACCAGCGGGAGTCCACACAACATCTCCTCCCTGACCTTGTGCTCAAACCTTGTCCCTTCTTTCAGCTTCTGCGCAGTCTGTCCTACCCTCTGCTCTCTGGAGGGTACCTTCCCAGTGCCACCACCCCCCCTGCCTCCACTTCACTTTGGGCATTCCACTTAGCTCTCTCTCGACCCTGCCCCCAGCCCTTGAAGCCCCTCGGCTTACACAGAACTTGACTGACCTCCTGGTGAATGTGAGCGACTCCCTGGAGATGCGGTGCCCCGTGGCTGGAGCACACGTGCCCAGCATTGTGTGGTACAAAGACAAGAGGCTGCTGGAGAAAGAGTCAGGTAGGGCTGGCCGTGGGCGAAAGGCCAGGTGCGGAGGCTCGTGGGGCCAAGGCCCCAGGCCCATCTGAACTCGAACCTCCACTGGCTGCTTGCAGGAATCGACCTGGCTGACTCGAACCAAAGGCTGAGCATCCAGCGCGTGCGTGAGGAGGATGCAGGTCACTATCTCTGCAGCGTGTGCAACGCCAAGGGCTGCGTCAACTCCTCTGCCAGCGTGGCCGTGGAAGGTCTGGCCTCCCCCTAACGTCCCTCTGCCCTCCTCCCACCTGCACTTGGTGCCTTTTTGTGGCCACCTCATGCCAGTCCTGCCCACCAGAAGGGGCGCTTCCTGTAAGGTGCACTCTCTCCCCTACACACACACACACACACACACACACACACACACACACACACACACACACACCCCACACGACCGTTTTTGCCCACTCAGGCTCCGAGGATAAAGGCAGCATGGAGATCGTGATCCTTGTGGGTACCGGGGTCATCGCCGTCTTCTTCTGGGTCCTCCTCCTTCTCATCTTCTGTAACATGAGGAAGGTGAGGGGTCCTCTCTTCAGCACCTCCTGTGGTATCTTTCCACTTTGGACAGCCCCTAAGATCAGGAATAAGGTCCCCATCCTGGCTTACTTGGAAGCCCTATCTCCTGGGAAGTCTCCCTGACCCCACCATGCTAGGCTCTTAGGCCACCAGAGGTTGTTTGTCCTACTGTTCTCTCCTTGACTAAGAGCTGGGAAGGAGACCCCATCTGTCCTGGGCAAAGTCTTACCCAGGCCACAGCACTATGGCCTAACTAATGAACTGTCCCTACCCCCACCCCAGCCAGCCCATGCAGACATCAAGACCGGCTACCTGTCCATCATCATGGACCCGGGGGAGGTGCCTCTGGAGGAGCAGTGTGAATACCTGTCCTATGATGCCAGCCAGTGGGAGTTCCCCCGGGAACGGCTGCACCTCGGTGAGGCCAGCACCCAGCCTGCCCCACCCACTGTGTCCTACCTAGCAGCGGCAGCTTCAGCTGCTGCGAGACCATCAGACTGGAGACCTGAAAGCCATCCATTATCAGAACTAATGCCAAAAAGTGCTGCCTGTCCCCCACCTGGCTTGACCTGTCCATCCGGGAGTGAGTCCCCAGACCCCCAGCCAGGGCTCTCAGTTCCCAGGCCCCCGAGGTCACGTCCTGCCACTCTGAGCAGGGTGGGCCCACCACACCTGCTGCTGGGAGAGGATGCAGGCCTTCCTGTCTGCCTCTCCTCTCCCTCTGCCTTCTCAGCTCCCAGGCTCTTCCTGTTTGGCAGAGGGGCTCCCAACTTTCCTCCCCCATCCTGAGCCTTCCTTCCTGGCCCTTCACTTGGGTTGCCCCTGTGGCCCATCCCTCTCCACCTTCACCTCCATGTAGCTCACCTGGCACTGGCTTCCTGCCCCTACAGGGAAAGTCTTGGGCCATGGGGCCTTCGGGAAAGTGGTGGAAGCCTCAGCTTTTGGAATCAACAAAGGCAGCAGCTGTGACACTGTGGCTGTGAAAATGCTGAAAGGTCAGCTGGCGGAGGGGGCTGCCGAGCTGGTGGGGAGCAGTGGCTCTGTGGTGCAGGAAGGGGATGTGAGGCTCAGAGCCAGGGTTTCACCCCAGGTTCTACAAGGGAGACCATGGGACTCAGAGCCGGGCCTGGGGCTCAGATTTGAGTAATGCTTCCCAGTCTCATCTGAATCCCCTGCCTCAGAGGGGCTGCTGGGCCACCGGGGACCCTGCAACTCCACTGGTGTGAGCACTGACTGTGCCTTAGCTAGCTAAGCACAGGGATTGGGGCCAAGGCGGGCCAGCCTGGCTCCAGGTGAAGTCCCTGTGTCCCTTTCAGAGGGTGCCACAGCTAGCGAGCACCGTGCCCTGATGTCAGAGCTCAAGATCCTAATCCACATCGGTAACCACCTCAACGTGGTCAACCTCCTGGGGGCATGCACGAAGCCTAATGGTACGGAGCGGGCAAGGCCCTAGGGTGCACAGGTCTGCGGTGCGAGGGGCTGACTGAGCTTGGAAAGGAAGGCAGGGGAGGGGTTGCTGCGTACTGGCCTTCCGGAGTCCCCTCCGTCACCAAGCACTAGCCTTGCCCCGCCCCAGGCCCCCTCATGGTGATAGTGGAGTTCTGCAAGTACGGCAACCTCTCCAACTTCTTGCGCGCCAAGCGGGAGGCTTTCAGCCCTTACGCGGTAGGTGGGCGCCCCGCCAGGGCTAGGGCTCTGTGGTGAGCGGGCGGGGTGGGATGGAGGGGGTATGCCTCTGCGGTGGTTGGTGGGCCTCACCCTATGGACCCGCTTTGTGCGTCCGCAGGAGAAATCCCCCCAGCAGCGGCGGCGCTTCCGCGCCATGGTGGAGGGTGCCAAGGCTGACAGGAGGAGGCCCGGGAGCAGCGACAGGGCCCTCTTCACACGGCTCCTGATGGGCAAGGGTGGGGCAGGGCGGGCCCCTCCGGTCCAAGAAGGTAAAAGCCTGGCTTCCCCTTCCCCAAGATGTCTGGCTGGCACCATGATGCCTCATGATCTTATCCCAGGGGTCTGTGGGATAAGTCCGCCTGGGGCCCCTCATGGAGGGGCTTATGTAGGAGAGAGACTTACATGGAAAAGTGTGTAATGGGTTCTGCCTTAGGAAAGGAGAACACCTCAAAGAGAATTTTCATAGAGTTTTGACCTTTGATTTGGCTTTCACTGAACCAACAGGAATTTGCCTTGCAGACAGGGAGGGGAGCAGACAGGCAGACGTAGCAGGTGCAAAGGCCCAGTGGTGCAGCAGTATTCACTGACCTGGAAGTTGCTGGTGGGTGTTGTAGAGAGTGGAGGCTGAAGGTGGAGAGGGGAGGGCCACAGGCTTGTTAGCTAGTGTCAGGGGCCCAGCCAGGAGGGATGCAGCCAGAGTCGTGTGAACAAACACTCCCTTTGGGGCAGTGTGGAAGACGGAGGTCATGGAGGAGGCCCCTCCTGAGCCCGCCTTGCTCCTTTGTGCAGCCGAGGACCTGTGGCTGAGCCCACTGACCATGGAAGACCTTGTCTGCTACAGCTTCCAGGTGGCCCGAGGGATGGAGTTCCTGGCCTCCCGCAAGGTGACTGTCCTGGCAGGCCCTTCAGAAGGGAGAAGGGCGCATACCCCCCAGCACTGTGAACAGTCCTAGCACACCCCACAGTGACCCTGTGGTTGAGGGGTGTCCCTCTTTTCCTCTTGGCAGAGGAGGAAACAGCCCAAAGTGTGGAAATGACTTCCCAAGATTTCCAGCTTGTCAGTGGCAGAGCTGGATATAGAATCAGTCTGTCCCACCTCACAGCCTCCTTTGCTCTTTGCACAACTCCAGAAGCCCTCTACATGGTCACGGGGTGCACAGAAATCTTTGCTGGGAGGAGCAGAGTCCAGCGTGGGCTTGTGCTGACCACTCCCTCACATATCCCTGCACCTCTAGTGCATCCACAGAGACCTGGCTGCTCGGAACATTTTGCTGTCGGAAAGCGATGTGGTGAAAATCTGTGACTTTGGCCTGGCCCGGGACATCTACAAGGACCCTGACTACGTGCGCAAGGGCAGTGTGAGTGCAGGGTACAGTCTCTGCCCAGGAGTCGGGTGGGAGACTCGCCCCCATCCCCATGGAAGGTCTGAGGGCCCGCAGGGACCCAAGTGACTGCTGAGGTACCTGGAGCTGGGGAATGGGGACAGGAGCTGAGGATCAGAGACCACGGTGCTCTGATTGGAGTTTGTGTTTGATCTGCACCTTGGTCCGTTATTTAGACACTGACTCCCATGCCTGCCCTGGGGGGGGCGCACGTGCAGTGGTGGACTCGGGGACAGGGCAGTCACAGAAATGTCTGTGGGTGCTAGGTGCAGCATGTGTCTTGTTGGTGGCACTCAGAGGCAGTCAGGCAGGCACCTGAATGAGCACCCACAGCTGATTAAGGCTTTGCTCTGGAGGAGGAAGGGGGCCGGAGGGAGATAATGGCCAGGATGGATCCAGGCTGTGACAGGCCACTGTGCAGAAGGTTTTTGTCTTTCACTGTAACTCGCAGGTGTATGGGGCATGTGGAGGTGAGGGGCAGGTGTGTGGGAGGCGTGTGGAGGTGAGGGGCAGGTGCGCAGGGGCCTGTGGAGGTGGGGGTGGAAGTGCACCCGGAAGCTCCCATGTGGGCTGTAAGGAGACAGGTGGGTCCTGGGGTGGAGCAGAGGCCAGTCAGGAAGGGCCGTGGTTCTTAGGCTCCCACGTAGAGGCCATCAATGGAGAGAGAGAGGGGATAAGGAAGCACATCAGGAGCCACAAGGGGAGGGGTCAAGAGCAACACCAGGCTTCCATTGTGAGAACCAAGTGAGAAAGTGAGGTGGGGAGGAGGAGGGCCTGCAGGGGCCCGGGACAGCAGCAGGGAAGAGGAAGCCTTCAGGGAGGTGACAGGTACCTGCAGGGCAAACTGTAGGAGCCGTCTGAGTGGACACATAGGTGCGTGTGGCCAGAAAGCCCTTCTTTGGTCCCAGAGTTTGGAGAGACTGGGGATGGGGGGGTGGCTGCCTAGGGTGTGGCCTTCTCCCCTCTTCCTTTCCCTGTGGGGACACATTTCCTCCTCCTCCCGTAGGCACGGCTTCCCCTGAAGTGGATGGCGCCCGAGAGCATCTTTGACAAGGTGTATACCACGCAGAGCGATGTGTGGTCCTTTGGGGTGCTGCTCTGGGAGATATTCTCCCTGGGTGAGTGCAGGGCAGGGCAGGGAGGGGACAGAGCAGCGCAGGGGAGAGGACAGGTGGAGTCAATGGCTCCAGAGCTCCAGGTTGTACCACTGCCTCCATGGTGCCTGAGACTGAGTGGTGTAGGGGCGTGCCCCGGAGCAGATAGTCCAGGTCCTTCTGAGGCAGGTGGTTCAAGAGCCCCCTCCTACCTCCTCAGCATGGGCCAACCTGGCATCTCTGGAGGGCGGCATGCTCCAGCCTGTGCCAGGGCAGAGCCTGTGCTCACTCGGTAGGTCTCAGAGGGAGAGGCCGAGTGGGTCCTCCTACACCTCTCTTTTGGCTGAACCCCTTCTCGCCTCTGTGGGGACAGTACTCCTGCTTTGAGGGCAGGGAGCAGAGGGCAGGAGGCTGGGTGCTCACTGTAGGACCCCTTGTACTCATGCGAACCCCACCTGGGAGCCTGGCTGGGACCAAGATGAAGCTCCTACACTAGGGTGGGGGTGAGGCAGTGACCAAGTGGGAACACAAAAGCCCTGAGAGGCCACTGTGGGAGCGCTGTGACTAAAATGAGAGCGTGGAGAGTCCAGGCAGGACTCAGGCGGGGCTGGGCTGGTGAGGGGGTAGGGTGAGGCAGGGGGGCCTGGGAGGGCAGCAGTGCAGGGGGAGGGGCAGCCAGGCCCATGGTCCCCACGTGCTGGAGGCAGGCAGGGCCGGTGTCAGGAGACTCAGAAGGAGGTAGGAGAGGCGACCCTTGCAGCTCCTTTGACAGGATGAGGACCTTGTGCTGCTTTGAGGGAGGGTGGGAGCAGTCTAATTCATGTCTTATGGGTCACCATTCTGCTGTGTAGCTTGTCCTAGGGGTCACAGGGAGACCCAAAGGCCCTTAGGACCCTGATGATCCCAGAACCGTGTTTTTGCTAATGTGTCTAAACCATAGTGGGCAGTGTCACCATCTGTAACCAAATGAAGAGCTGGTGCTGGGTGAGGGGAGCACCTTGCCCAAGCCCTGCCAGGAGCTGTGGGACCAGCACCCCACCATGGGGGCTGGGCAGAGGTGACTGGGATGCTAAGCTGACCAGCAGGCGCCTGCTCTCCACCCACCCACCCCATTCCTGCCATCAGGGGCCTCCCCATACCCTGGGGTGCAGATCAATGAGGAGTTTTGCCAGCGGTTGAAAGAGGGCACCCGGATGAGGGCCCCGGAGCTGGCCACTCCTGCCATGTGAGTCTCCCACTGGCTAAGCAGGCTTTGGGGGTGGGCAGAAGAGGTGGGCACCGGAGAGGTGTGGGCACGAGGGGTGTTGTGTGCAGGCACGGGAAGGGGGCATGCAGGTGGGGGAGTTGGGAAGCCTTGCAGGCATTGGTGGGGGTAGAGGCCTGCAGACAGTCTCTTACTGCACCTCTCTCCTTCCTGCGCAGGAGGGACAGTGGGTGCCTGAGCCTTGGGGGTAAGGGGCAGGTGGGCGTGAGGGCAGGGGGTCAGGAGCTAAGTGTGTTGGTGCAGTGGGGTACCCTCAGACCCCAGTCCAGCCACTTTCCCACAGACGCCGCCTCATGCTGAGCTGCTGGTCTGGAGACCCCAGGGAGAGGCCAGCGTTCTCGGAGTTGGTGGACATCCTGGGGGACCTGCTCCAGGGCTGGTGCCGGCAGGTGAGCCCTTCTCGCCCCATCCTGCTGCAGTGACCTCCAGCCCCCGCCCCGGGGATGGTCAGAGCCCGTCTTGCCTCACTAGGAGTCCCTGTCTCTGGGCAGGAGAGCCTGTGCTCCTTCACCCCTTCTTTGCGCCTCCACCTCCTGCAGTCCTTGCTCTGTGTGACCATCCCCCTGGGGTGCTCAGGGCTGGTTCGGGACAGCACAATGCTTTAGGACCTTCTGTCTGACTTCAGGCTGGGTACAGGCACTTGGTATCTGTTCTGCTTCAAGAAAAGAGTGGGAAGAGCTGGCACTGATGCCTCAGTCTGGGGCCCTTGTGAGGGTGAAGGGGTAGGGCTAAGGGGACACAGGAGCCTCTGATCTGGCTACTTCTCCCATTCCTGCCACCAGGAGGAGGAAGAGGACTGCATGGCGCCCTGCAGCTCAAGCTCAGAGGAGGGCAGCTTCCTGCAGGCATCCACCACAGCCCTGCATGTTGCTGAGGCTGATGCCACCGAGGAAGGCAGCCCACCAAACCGGCACAGCCTGGCCGCCAGGTTAGCTGCCCTTGCCAGGTCCCAGGGTCCCCCTGGGCAGGGGGAGAGCAATTTGGGCCTGGTGTATTTTATCCTTGTTAGTCATCAAGGAAAAGACAAACTGCAAGGACTTTAGAGATCACTGCCCACCAACTCAAAGAGCCAAGTGATCTTAGATGCCAGTACTGGGTGATGCCCTCCTGGGCAGCCTCAGGCGCCCCAGCAGGGCCACATGGCCTTGTGACTTTGCTTCTTGCTGTGCCTCTCAGTCTTTCTCTCTGCCCTCCAGTGTCCCTGCACTCCTATCCCCCCTAAGAGAACTTCCCTCCAATTTTGAGGGCGCGCCCACCTGGAGTATAGTGCCCAGGCTAGCTCCACATTGCAAGAAGAAAAAAGGGAAGGACAATGAGTCCCAAGGGCCACTGGCAGGGACCCTGGGAGCAGGGCAGGCCACCCACCAACCAGAATTCAGGATGGAGAATGTAGCTGGATCAGAGATCTCTTGTGATTTTTGCTAACACTCCACATTCTCGCCGGCCTTGCTGAGAGGAGGGCTCTGAGACACCTGCCCTTCTGCCCCAGCATGGAGCAGGGTCAGGCCTGGGTACAGGAAGGACTAACTGGTTCTTGCAGGCTCCATCCACCAGTCCCTCACAATGCACACAAACATGCTGCACACGTGCGTACACACACGCACACACACGCAGGCCAGATGGTGGCCTGCAGCACTGGGACTGCCTGGCCTGTGTCGGGGCCTGTCTTAGAGTGAAAACTCTCTGTCTCTCACACACCAGGCTGGGTGTACTCCATTCCCCTCCTGCACCTCCCCCCGCCCTCTGGCAGCATAGGAGGTGCTGGGGTGTCGGGGTGGAGAGGAGCCCAGAGCAGCACTCGAGCCCCAGGCCTGGAGTCCCTCCCAAGAGGAGGGGGGCAGAGAGGTGGCCAAAGCTCTCAGGAGGGCCACTGGCATGGCTTTCTTCAGCACTTTCTGTCCCCACCCCTGCCAGATATTACAACTGTGTGTCCTTTCCCGGGTGCCTGGCTAGAGGGACCCAGGGTCCCTCCAGGATGAAAACGTTCGAAGAATTTCCCATGACCCCAACGAACTACAAGGCTTCAGTGGTAAGTGGGAGGGGGCTCTGCACCCCAGATCGGGGACTCTGGGCGCCCTCTGCAGGGAGGCAGATGGTGGGAACTCCTAAGGCAAGGGACAGAAACCAGCTCAGAATAGGACGTCATCTCTCCCTTGAAATCTAGCTGTGTCTCAGCACATCTGGGCCTGTGTGCTCCTGCCATGCCAGTGTCTCAGCTGCTTTCTCCTGCACCCTCCTCACTCACACAGCCCCAGCCCTCTCTCTCCCAGCAACCCCAGTGGAAAGATGGCACCTTCTTCTGGGTGGTTCTTATTGGCTCACCCTTTGGTGACCGCCAAGCCATGTGGCCAGAGGGATGGGGCCGATGTTACCGGAGGAGGAGGCTGGGGTACAGGACACAGGAAAGCCACCTGTGTTCTCAGGAACAGTCAAGGGCAGTGCAGTTGTCATATTCCCTGAGGCTGGAGCCACTGTGTCCCTTTTGTAAAAGGGCAGGCTGAGCCTCCCAGCTGAGTTCCAGTGGACACAGCCAGGAACCTTCCGGTCCCAGCTTCCTTCACATGGGCCTGGGCAGTGAGCGCTGGCCTGGGAAGGCTAGGCCAGAGCCACTTAGACCCAGCTTGCATCCCCAGGGCCAGATGATGTCAGGGGACCCCCAGCTATGACAAGAGAGCAGTTGTCCTCTATGTAATTCAAAATAAAAACCACGCCAAGTCAAACACGATTGAAGGGTGACCAAGGTCCTCTAAACCAGGGATGTGTCTGCACGAAGATCATTTTTGTATACAATGAGGATTTCTTTGATATTTTCCCTGTTTCTCTGGGTGCTCCTGCTCTGCCGGTGCCCTGAACACATGCATGGCTACCTGTGGGTCCCTTGGCGTGAGGCGTCCTGGCTTTGCCACCTCCTGAGCATGGGTCAGACACAGTTTCTCCTTCTGTAGCTGGACATGTGACCCTCACCTGTATACTCCAGTGAGGGAATGGTTTTCTGCTCACTTTCCACAGGACAGGTGTTAGGTCGGCAGCTATGCAGGTCCTGTGGACTCACCTACACTGAGGCCCACAGCTATGGGTTGTTCTCTCCACACAGGATAACCAGACAGACAGTGGGATGGTGCTGGCCTCCGAGGAGTTTGAGCGGTTGGAGAGCAGGCACAAACAAGAAGGCGGGCTCAGGTAGGACCTCCTGAGCCTTTTCCTCTGAAAAGGGTCAAGGGAGGTAGGCTGGGCCTGCACGTGCCCATCACTCTCTTACCTAAATCTTTTCATGGCTCCCTATTACCTTTCTGTGTATTCGAGGCAAGGCACTCTGGGACTCCAGGCCTTTGGCCACCAGCATTCCCAGAGGAGCGCCCTCTCCCATCACCTTCCTGACCCAGCACACCTTGTTCTGGTTCCTACACCTCCCTTCCATTTAACAGCTGTTCAGATACCACCTCTTCTTAAAACTAAATATGACCCATCATGCCCAGTCTTGGCTTCTGCCTATGCTGTTCTTAAATCAATTTATATCTTTTTTTTTTTAGCTTTCTTTAAATATAATAGACAATTAGTCGTTTGTATTTACATTGTACAATTCAATGATTTTTTTCAATTAGAGTTGGCATACAGTAACATACCAGTTTCAGTTGTATAGCATAGTGATCAGAGATCTACATAGCTCACAAAACAATCACCCCACTAAATCTACTACCCCACTTCCCCTTTACATATTTATTACAGCATTATTAACCATTTTCCCCATGCTACATTCTACATGTCCATGTCCATTTGTACCTCTTAATCCCATTGCCTTATTTTTCTGTTACCACAACACCGCTTCCATGTAGTAGCCCTCAAAATATTCTCTGTATCAATGAGTTTATTTCCACCTTTGTTATTGTTATTGCTTTTTGTTCTTTAAATTCCACATGTACGTGAAATCATGAGATATTTGTCTTTGTCTATCCAGCCCATTCTATTCAGTGCAATACTCCGTAGGTCCATCAAGGCAATATCTTTTTCCAGCCCCTTTCTTTTAGTCTAATGTGTCTTTTAATCTGAAGTAAGTCTCTTGTAGGCAGCATATGTAGGGGTCTTGTTTTCTTATCTATTCAGCCACTCTAGCTTTTGGTTGGAGCACTTCTTTTCCATTTGAGGTACTTGTCATTAGGAATGTAGTTGTTACCATTCTTTATTTCTGTTTTTGATACGTTTTTCCTTCTTAAAGTAGTCCCTCCAACATTTCCTGTAATACCGGCTTGGTATTGATAAATTCCCTTAGCTTATTTTTGTCTGGGAAGCTCTTTATCTGTCCTTCAACTCTAAATGATAGCTTTGCTGCATCAGGCATTCTTGGTTGTAGATCCTGGGTTTTTATCACATCGAATACTTTGTGCCAAGCCTTTCTGTCCTGCATAGTTTCTTTTGAGAAATCAGCTGCCAGTCTTATGGGTGCTCCCTTGAAGGCAGGTCTTGAAGCTTTTCTCTTGCTGCTTTTAAGATTGTCCCTTTGTATTTAATCTTTGGCATTTTAATTATGATGTGTCTTGATGTGGGCCTCTTTGGGTTCCTGGTTTTTGGGACTCTGAGCTTCCTGGGGTTTTATGTCTATTTCTTTCACCAGGTTAGGGAAGTTTTCTATCATTATTCCTTCAAATAACTATGATATGGATATTTTTACATTAATAATGTTCCATAAGCTCCTTAAATTATTATTATAGTCCTGACTCCTTTTTTCTTACCATTCTGATTGAGTGTCTTGGCTTCCCCATCTTCTATATAGGTCATGTGATCCTCTTCTTTATTCACTTTGTTTATTCCATTTAATATACTTTCATCTCCATAATGTGTTCTTCATTTCTTACTGGTTCCCTTTTATAATTTCCATTTCCACGTTTATGTTTTTTATCTTTTTGTTAAAGTTCTCACTGAATTCATCTACACTTCCCCTAAGTTCATTCAGTATCTTTATAACCAGTGTTTTGAACTCTGCATCTGTTAGATTTCTTGATTCCATTATTCCTGGATCTCTGTTTTGTTCTCTCATATGGTTTCTGCTTCTTTGTCTTCCCATTTTGGCTGCCTTTCCATGTCTATTTCTAAGTACTAAGCAAAGCTCTTTAAGTCTTGGTCTTATTAGTGCAGCTTTGTGAAGTAGGAGTCCAGTGGCACAGTCCTGAGAGGGGTTCAGCTGCAGGCCAATTTAGCCTCGGCCTGTGCCACTCTGGGGCCACGTGTTAAGATTCAGCAAGCAAACTCTACAGATGCTATGCTTATAGTTGCCTCAAGAGTCCATACCAGAAACTGCAGTCAGCTGCCACTAGTGTGAGTCTAGGCATTGCCCAGCAAGGGGCACCTGGCTAAGCGAGGACACACCTGGATATGGCTTGGGTGGGACCACGAATTAGGAGAGGCAGAGTTTCAGGGAATCCTCTGGGCAGAGCGGCCTCTGTTATCCAGTTTGATGACATTTCAGCTATGGCAGCTCTGAGTCTGCACACTGGGAATGGGGAGGGCTCAACAGAGGAACAATGGATACTGCCAGCACTTCTGTTACAGAACAAGCCTCACCTTGGCCCTCACTCTGACAATTCAGTGTCCACCTATAAGTCCCTGGTGCCCCCTGTGCAGCTGACCCGACGCTGGTGCTCAGAGTGAGCAGGTCTGTCACTGGGCAAAAGTCAGTTCGCAAACATGGCCCCTGTAAGAGGTGTCTGCAGCTGCAGTTGCCGCTGCAGCAGCCAGTGTCCCACTCAGCTGTTCAGGACTGGCAACTTCAAGTCTTCACTCCCTTCTACCTTCTACCATTGCAGGGTGATTGTTTCTCTCCCTAGTTGTAGGGCTTGTTCATCTAGATCCTGGGCAACTTTCCTTGCTGTTTGCTTCCTGTTTCTGTCACAACTTTGATTTGGTTGCAAGACAGATGAATAGAGCCTCTATCGTCTATGCCATTTTTCTCTCTCCTGCCTATGCTGTTTTTAAATCAATTTATATGTTGTCACTGAATATTTTACTCTAAACCACAAGCATTTATTTGTGCCACATAAAGATAATTGATGTCCTTTTTCACCTCTCTGGTAGATATATGTGTGACTTCTCCAACTTTAACCAATGTCAACCAGTGGCATCAATTCAACACCAACAGTTGTGATACAGCACAGCTACAGACCAGCCAGGCTGTAAGGCAGCTCAAAAGTGTTATAGTTCAATTCTAATATAGCATGGAACAGCGTGACTGTGAGGTGACCCTGGGCATGCGGTGGCCCTAGGCATGAGGTCCCTTTCCAGCTAGACGACTCCACTCCATTCTATTCTGTTTTGCTGCAGTCTACCAAGACAAGACAGCTCTGCTCCACTCTGGTCCAGTGAGATGTTTTTGATGGTTCAGCTTTAGCCAAGGAACCACAGTCCGCAGTCTTTGGTGGAAAGGAAAAGTGTGCTCTCCGAGCCAGAGGGGTGCCAACTTCTGTAGAGAGGAGTCCATGCCTGTGGTTCTTGACTGGTCGATTCTCATGCAAATGAGGACCCCAAATCCTCACAATTTGATTGGCCCCCAAAATACTGTCCTTATTGGTTGGAATGGAGCCTCTCTGATTGGTTGATGAAGGTGCTAATAGGATATAGTTGCACAGCTGTGACTGAACTGAGAAAGTCTCAGTCTTATTGGTTGAAATATGATTCCAGGAGCTCTTTTATAAGAGTTGGTTCAGATGGCAAGAACATAGTGCAGGCAGGCAGTTCAGTGCCGGCTTCTCTCTGAACCATGGCTTACAGGAGAGGCCCCTGCTTGGCAATGACTGCTAGATTCTGTTTATAAATTAGAGCCCAGTTAGCCACCAGGAGCCCTTCTCAACAGGTACATTCATTCTCAGGTCAGCACCAACTATCAGTTATTTTCCCAGCAGACTATAAAGAGAGAGCTTGCAGGACTGCGAACACTGGCATTGTAGGGTCATATGCCCCGGAGTGATTATACATTTAAATGGGGCAGCTTCGCCTCCTTTTTTATTTTTATTGATTCCAGGTGATCTCTGTTAGTAACCTATTTTTGGAAAATTAATGCTAATTGCATTGACAAATAATTTCTGGCTAATGTGTCTTTACCAAATAGTATTTTATCTCTCAAAAAAAAGTAATTCTGTAAGAGGGCAAGCCAGGGGATGATAGCTACTTAAATTTAAATCTCCATAGAGCTTCCTAAAAACAACACATGGAAGGCTGCTCAGAGCCCATACCTGTGATGTAACCAGAAGAGATACCTTGGTTTATATGTGAGGGGGGACTCAGCACCAGGACCAGCAGAACTATGCGTGAGCCATGGTGGAAGGAGAGTCAGTTAGGGACTACTTCGGGAGAGGGGATCGTGACAAGGGTCCTGAGACAGTGGCCCCAGACTGGGGAGATATTGAGGGAGTTGAGACTGGTGGGAACAGTTGGGCTCCTAGGACATGTCTGAGGCATTGCGGCTGCCATCTTGGGAAGGCACTGCTCTGAAGGGCAGTGAGCAGGGAGTGTGTGTACCTCAGATGCTTGCTGGCGAAGGAAGAAGAAAGTTGTAGATGATGAATCCTACCAAAGCAAGATCATATCAAGAATCAAGAAGACAGAAACACACCCAAGGGAGCCATCCCTTAGAGAAACTTTCCTTCACAATAGTGGTAACATCTGTGCACAGGTTCCTTTAGAAACACATCGTGATGAGCTACAAATAGGTGCAGCACGTCACTTGTCAGGTGCATTCACTTGGCATATGGAACATTCTCCAAATAGGTACAAGCATAGAATGTGCCTCAGAGGGGCTGGGGGGAAGGCAGGTGTAGAAGAAGGATGTTTATCTGCTCAGTCCTTTCCTATCTCCTATTAACCACTAATCAGCACTCACCCCATGATGAGTTAACTCGACCTCACCTCCAGGTGGCTCATGCAGCCCTTTGAGTAGCCACTCAGGATGCCAGATCCCATGCCCCATGGTGAAGTATCTTATCCAAGTCTGCAGGTGAAAGGAATGTCTGGAAACCCAGAACTTGTGGCAGCAGCTGAGAAGGGGCCCAGCACTCCCAGCTAAGTGACTGGCGGGTCCCTGGTGGTGATATGATAGGATACAGGACATGAATGGAGCCTTTGGAAAGGACACAATTGAAGGAGTTCAAGGTGACACTAAAGATGTGGGTATGACACAGCACTCCTGAATGAAGAAACCTAAGAAGCCACTCATATCCCTAGCCCCTTCCATAGTATACCAGCATGAATAATCATGAACAGAAAAAATAAGCACTAAAGAAAAAAGAATGAAAACTTTTCAGTAGATATAAAAACTCAGAGAAAAACTGTGATACAATACTCCAACATGACTTAAAACATATAAGTAAACAAGCAGCTACACCATGAATCAGAAATTCAAAAATTTAGAAAAGACAGTGTGAAGATATCAAATGGAAGCTGACTCAATTCAGGAAAGAAGTTGAAATACGAAAATTAGGGTACCTAAGAGACAATAGATGTCATCAGACTGACAATGGAGGACACAGAAGATGGGCATGAAAAGAGTCAAGAAAATAAAATGGAAATAAAGAGGTAAAAAGAATGAAAAAGTGATATAGAAGTTGAGTAGAAAAGAAAGAACCACTATGTGTAAAATTTGAGCCTCTGAAGAAGAAAATGTTGACAGTGGACTAGAACTAATATTTTAAACTTGTAATTCTAGATAACTCTCCTAATTAAAAGGCCTAAATCTACATCTGGGAAAACTGGCCCAGAGAGTAAACTCAGAGACATATCTCAGTTGAACTATTAGATTTTAAAGATAAACATTCTGGGAATTCAGGGAAAAAGACCAACTTACAAAGAAAAAAAGAGTCAGGTAGGCATTAGGCTAGCACCATGCAAAGCAAAAACAAAACAAAAGTGAAGAAGCAACATTTTCAAAGAACTCACACCAAGAAAGCAAGAGCTGAGGAGGGAGCAGCGTAGGGCCATCAGAGCTGCAGGCGGGGCTGAAATTTGCAGGGCCTTCAAGATCAGGGTGAGAAGCTTAGGTTTCATGCTGGGAGGAATGGGAAGCCACTGGAGGGCGTGTTGGGAGGAGAAGGACATCTGACTTCAAAGACCTGTGAGGAGTGAACTAGAGCAGGGGACGAGTGGGGGTGGAGAGGTTGTGCTGGGAGAATGGCACACAGAGCAGGGGCAGGATGTGGAGAGAGGGTCAGGGATAGAACGGACAGGACTTCTGGATGGATTGAATATGAGGGGTACGGGGAAGGGAGAAAGCAAGAATGACAACCCGGTGTGTGGACCACAGAGTCCATGCTGGTGCCATTTATGGCAAGACTAGGCAAGAAGTAGGTGTGAGGAGATGAAGTTGGGCATTGTCTGTTGTCCCATGCCCAGGCTGGGGACGGAGAAAACGCCAGTGTTTACCAACAGTCACGTTGGTCTGGTTTGCGAGTTAGGTGGAATCTGCGTGTGTTTCCATTGGCTTTGCACTGGCTTTGCACTCACTTTGCCCCAGGTCCAGTCTCTTCTTTCCTCATGTCCTTCTGACACCACCTTCCCTGTTTCGGCAGCTGTAAAGGACCCGGCTGGAATGTGGATGTGACCAGGGTGCACCCTGACCCCCAGGGGCGGCGGCGGCGGCCAGACCGGGCAGCCCAGGGAGGCCAGGTGTTCTACAACAGCGAGTATGGGGAGCTGGTAGGGCCACATGGGGAGAGCAACTGCACGCCATCAGCCCAAGCACCCTTCTTCGCAGACAACAGCTGCTAAGGAGGCCCCAGCAAAGCTCCCTGGGAACTGGCCTCCCATAGTCGCGGGTGTGCCTAGTTGGGGGAGCAGAGGGCTGCGGGCCCAGGCTGGGAGCTCATCTACTTTGGTTCAGCCTGGAGGTGTTTCCTTCTCCCTGTCTACACTCTTCCTAGCTATGGAGAGCAAAACCCAGGCTCCAGGGTCCCCCAAACACCATCACCATGCCTGCCCAGGGCTGGCCCATGGACCCCCGCAGCCCTTCTCCCCTTCAGATCAGATTCCATGTAGCTTAGGGTCTTCAGGGCCCAGTCCTGGGCCAGGCGCTCCCACGGGAATGTCCCTTTGATCGCTACTTCTCACCCTGGTGGGCGGTGGCGTGATCCCCGTTTTCTGATAAGGAATTTGAGAGTCTGATTGTCACAGTGATCTTGGTGGAGCCAGACTTGAGCTGCGGCCTCCCAGCGCCCTCCCCAAGTGCTGCCCCTCCACGCAGCCCTCCCCTCCCTGGGGAAGGCCTTTCTTTGCTTGCCTCCCCAGGGCCGAAGAGGGGTGTACCATATTTCCATCTCAAAGCACAAATAAGGAACTGGAAGGGGGTCCTCCCCTGAGCCCAGCCAAGCAGCTAACCATCAGGGGCCATGGGCTCTGCCATGCTACCAGTTACAATGTGCCTTCCCCTGAGTGTAAGAAGAACGAGTCTACAGATTGTTTTTCATGAGAACTTCAGAGACTCTTTGAGCTGCTGTGACTTTTCATAACTTCAATCTGAAGGGAATCCAGGGAAGGCCTTTCTGAATCTAGACGATTCCCTGCCCTGACCCGCAGCTGGTGCCATCTTAGCAGATGCAGCTGTGGCCATATCTGGAGAAGGTCCCAACGCCTCCTGCCTGGCCCAGAATCAGATGAAGCAGCTGACAGTCTGGAACAGCCCCATTTGAGAAACACCTGGTTCTTCCCTCCAGGGCCTGGGTCTGCACCTGAGGCACCTCTCATGCTGTGAATGAGAGATGAACACAATGGATTCTACCCAGGAAGCCTGCAGGGAGGACCCAGAGGGCCTCCCAGCATTGCTCCATGCCAGTAGGCAATCAGCAGACATTATCACAACTTCAGGGGCACCCTATTTTCTGCCCGCTGGCCTGACATCAGTGCTCTGGCAGGTCAAGCCTCGGCCCTAAGAGGGGAGCCGCCAAGGACCCTCTGGAGGTTGGAGCCAATCTGCTCAGCTCCGTGCCCCAATTCCAGCTCACACTGCCCAGCCACTCCCACCCCACGGCAAGAGAAAGACCCTCCTCCCAGTCAGCACCACAGAAATCGACAGCCCACTGTCATGCCACGAGACGCTTGCAGGACAGGCGGCCGTGCAGTGAGCAAGTGCTTGCCAACAAAACTCCCCATTGTGTATTGTTTCTTTAGGATATGTCCAATGCACATGTGAAGTGATCCTCGCTGTCCCCACTGGACCTGCTCCCTTGATGTCACCTGACTGTGAGACTTGGGTCTCAGGTTTGCCTGGTGGAGGGTCCAGAGGCTGTCATAGGAGCCACGGGCATGACACAGGTGCAGGGCCTGGTCCCCAGGCCCTTCCCCACACACACACACTGCCTGTCTGTGTCACCTTTCCTTCTGTCACTCACAAAAATGTGCTGGGGAAAAAACCTACCGTGCCCTTGCGTACCATGTGTTCCAAAAAGATCTAAACTATTTAACAAGATAATAATAAAGTTGATGGCAGTCTTTCAGTTACAGTGAATGGATTCACTAAAGCCCCAGCTCTCCACGAAGATTTGATTTCAGCCTTCCTCCCACCTGATCATCAGCCCCATGAGGCTACTGGACAGGCCACCAAAGGAAAGGACAGCAGTGACCTCTGAGCCTGGACCCCTTTTTTCCAAAGCCACCAGCAGAAGATGCTAGAGAGGCACCAGGACACCAGGAAGCACCCAGCCTGGCTTCTGAACACTACAAAGATGCTCCCCTAATAGCTAGTTTGTCTAGAGTGACATGGCACTTTGTCCCCTCCTACTAGAACTGGATGCTGCCCCAGGCCTTGAGCACCGGTGGCCCATGGGCCTGAGAGCATGGCCCAGCCTGGGTCCCTGCTGCCAGTTCTCTATGTCTCCCCACATGAAACAGGTGCCGGTGATCTACTAAGGATGCCCAGAGGGGTATAGCGCCTACCTGGGGTCACCTTGCTGGTTGAGTGTGCACCTGGACTCCGAGGTCAAGGTCTGAGCTGGGGCCTTGACTTCAATCCCCACCCAGCAAGATGAGCTCCAGTCAGCAGAGTGTGGCAGGGTCCTTCACAACCCTGCCCAGTGATGCCTTTGTGACATTCCTTCACAAGTGAGCAACTGGCACAGGAGTGGCTGCAGATGGGGGCATGCCACTGGCCATCTGGATGCAGACTCAGCAGGCTTCCTGGCAAGGGCTGGTCCAGCAACAGTCCTGTAGGCTCAGGAGGGTTGACCCCTGGACCCAGCCGTAGGCTGGACCCACGCATGTGTGGGCCAGGCATGGCTGTCGACACAGTCCTATGGGCACCTCATCCTCGGGAGCAGACAGCCCAGCAAAGTTGAGGAGCCAGAGGCCACCCTGTGGGCCAGGTCCTGTGCCTGCCCCATCCAGCCCTCCGCACCCCTCCAGGACCTGGGGCCTGCACCCTACCACCTCCCGGCTGTGATGCCAGTGTTCAAGCCTCATTTTCAATTCTCATGAGAAGAGCCCCTCCCCACAAAGGCAGCTGGTGGTGATGGGTTAGTTGTTTTTACTTCTATAATAAACCTAAATGTGAATATAAAAAAGACACCTCTCCCACTGGGTTTGGACATTTTAACACTATAATATCATTGGTTGAATTTAGACACTTGCCCTGGATGAACACCTCAGCCCAGGCATTGGCCATCAGGGTGCCAGCCCAGGCACACCCACGTGTGGTGTACCTGGTTCCAGACAGGCCCGCGCTCACACTTCTGGGCTCCTCTAATTCTTACTGGGCTGGGCAACTCGGGGCTATACTCAGTGTCCCCAGGTCCCAGCCCTACCCTTACTCCCCAGAGCACTAGGTACTCCAGGTGTGAATGAGAACTTGGCCAGCAGGAGAAGCAGCCATGGGAGATGTGCCACCAGGCAACAGTGTAGTCCCACCTCGAGGTCTTTCGGCCCCTCCTGCCTCCTAGGAGCCTTCTTCTTCCCTCTCTTCTCAGGCCCCAGCCCTTCATGGGTGCTCACCCACTCTTCCTCCCACTTTCCCACCTCCCCAGTGCCACACTACTATTTATTTCTGCCACAGAGCTGTGAACCACCTCCTTTAGGAGAAGCCAGAGGCACGCTTGAGTGTCCCTTGATGCCATTGGTCGGGCCCTACAGGCTGAGGGACCCGTGCTCAGGGGGCAGAGCTCCTAGGCCCTGCTTGGAGCCACACATTGTGTTGCGGGGCACTTGCAGAGTCATCGTCCCCATGGAGCTCACGGACCATGGAGTGATGAGTGGCACATGGGCAGATCTCTGCACAGTAGGAAGATTGGCTGCAAAGGCCCTGCTCAGAAGGAAGGGGTGGGCCAGGAGGTGAGCAGGAGAGGTCAGCAGGGGCCCATTCTATAGGGCCTGGAAGCCCAAAATTGCGAGTTGGACTTCACTTCAAGGTCAGAGGGAAGTTTTGGGGAAAGGCATGGTGTGCTCTGACTCAGGTTTATGTTCTGAGAAGCATGCATCTGCAGATGAGGCAGGGTGGGGCCTGGTGGGCAGAGTTGGCTGCACCCAGGCAGCTCAGAGAAGTGGCAGAGGACGGCTGTGGGCTGGGAGACACGGACAAGGAACTGTGTGGTTAGCTGGGTCCTTTTCAGGCTGGATATGCAGAAAAAACCCTTTTCCTAAGTGGTCTACAAGGGCAGTCCTCCAGTACAAACGCTGGCCTCTTCTTCTCCATGGTGGGCCACCCCAGGCCAATTTTCTTCTTGAGGCCAAGTGCTCAGCCCATATAATCAGCCTCAGAGAGTTTGCAGAATGCTGTCCAGCACCCACATCCCGGGGCAGCCCCACCAGATGTCCACATGCTAGTTCAGAGAGGGGACTGCAGCATCACCGCGAGGGTGTCTGCTCTCGGGACCACCAAGCAAGGCCTTGGTGCCCCGAACCGCGAGGCAGAAAGCCTAGACCAGGCTGGGTTCTGCAAGGTGCTCAGGGCTGAGGGTGGTGGATGCAGCATCTGAAGCTAGGTGACCCTGAGTCAGGCACTGCCCCTTGGGACCTCATTTTCTCATCTGCGACTTGCCACTTTGTAGAGCTTTGGTGGTAATAGTTGAAATGCCCTTAGGAGTGACCACATTGAGGAAGCCCTGCCCCCACTAAGTCTGTCCTTTGAAAACATTAAAAGTCAACTGGGAAAGATACTGTCTGTAGTGGTATCTGACCCTGACCCCTCCCCTCCCATTGACTCACTCATCTACCCATCTCCCAGATACCCATCACCTCATCCATCCATCGACCCATCGACCCATTCATCCATCCATCCACTTCCTCATCCACAGACACCCACGCACACAAACACCCCTGTCAGGGACCACAGAGAGACCATTTGGGGCTGTAGCCATTGAGAATGAAAGCAGAGGCATTCTCAGCTAATGTGAGGCCTTCGGTGAGCACAACAGACAGGCAGGTGGGCAGCCTGTTTTTAGAAGAATTCAGATCAAAGTGATATTAATGGGGGAAAACGCACCCCTTGTACGAGACCAAACAGGTGTTCTGGTGGTTGGTGAGCACCCCTGTGGACCTACTCTTCATCTACTTAGGAGCCACCATAGCAGGACGAGCGAGGCATTTCTGCCCCAGACCTCAGTGGGGTGCACCACCAGCATTTGCAGGAAGAGATAGAAACCCCTTTACTTTCCAGCTGGAGCCGAAGGTGGCAAAGTTTGCCATAAACCAGATGTGGAGTGGGATCTACTGACAGGGGCGACTCCAGAGGGGCAGAGGGAGGAGCTCAGAGGGGCCAAGGAGAGGACTGAAGGATTCAGAAGGTGATAGGGCAGCATCAGTGAAAGTCCAGTTAGCCAGTGAGCGAGGCTCCCTGTGAGACGTCTCTGTGCTGCTCTGTGATGCCGCCCAAATCCATCAAAGCTAGACTTTTGCAGCTTGGTGGCTGGGCATAGTCCTCTGTTGAGAGGCTGTTCCCCCGCCCACGAATGGAGGGCCAGGTGTCACAGTCCCCGCCATGGCTTCTGAGACGAGAGTAACAGAAGGGTTGCTATGAAACTCCTGGGTTTTAAGTGTATGATCAGGCCTCACTTGGCAGTGAGTACATCTCCATGTGGATGGGGCCCAGGTCTGGAGTCTGGACTGGGAAATTCCCTGGGGTCCAACCCAGCTCCAGCCCCTCATCTGACAGGTGGCTGCTTGGAGTGCTGGACAGTGCAGGACCTTACAGTCCCAGGAGGCACCAGCCCTGGGAAGAGGCCCAGGGGATCGTGCAGACCTACCTAGAACCGGCAGGGAGACCTGGGGCAGGTCACTGATGTTCTCTGAGCTTCATTTCTTCTGGCTGGAAGGGTGCTACTGTCCATGCCGCCGGCCCCATTCCATTTAGGCAACCACCGCTGGCTGCCCCTTCAGTCCACGGGTTGTGGGACCCTACTCCAGCCCAGGCTGATACACGACAACTGGACCTAATTATACAGGATATGGCTCGGCCACAGCTGCTGTGTCAGCACAGCGTCTTAGAGCAGTGGGACCTGGTGAAAACTCATGGGAGGCTCCTGAGGACAGCAGTTTGTCCCCCTGAGCCCAAATTCGTGTCTGAGGCTTGGCACTGTTGGCTGTAGCTTGTAACCTTAAGGAAGACACCTCTGAAAAAAACAGAACTTCCATCTTTGCTTAATTTAAGCCATGCAGGCCAGCTTTTCCATCACTTTTACCCAAAGCCCATACAGCAAAAACCATGTGGACGGCAGCTGACCCTGCCCACCCTCCCCAAGGGAGGGCCTTCGCAGAAGGAAGTGCTTGATGGAGCCAGATCAATATTGACTCAAGTGAAGTGCCCATGGAGGCAGGACCAGGACACATTGGTGACACTGCCCAGAGCCTGAGGATACCAGATGACCGAGTTATGAGGAAGAGGAAGCTGAGTGGGTACTGGCAGATTCCTGGTGTGAACCCTGGGCAGGACACCCAGCTGTGCACCTGGCGAGTGAGCCCAGCCACCCTCATGCCCTGGCTGTGGCCTGCTTCTCCTCTAGCCACTTTGAGGCTCCACTAGAATGGCCTCATCTGAGCTCTCAGAAGAGGCCCAGGTGTGCCCACCTGTCCTGCTGGGAGGAGAGGGAGGGATCTTCTGTTGGCTGGTGTGATCCTGGCTTAGGAGGTCTTCCCTGGGAGGGAGGCTGTGCCAACTAGGTGGTCCCCAAGACTAGGCTATTGCAGGGACCTATGAAGCTGGGGGGCCCACTGTGCCCACCTTCTGTGGCACCAGGGGGCTGTTTCCAAACCTGCTTGTGCACCAGCCACAGAAAGTGAAATAAGAGCATTTTGTACTTGAGCAACATGACATACCTGTCCTAAAGGACTAGATTGTCATGCTACATAGGGCTGGCCAAATCAGCCGCCAAATTTTAGTGACCACGAGGAGACTACATGACAGTGAGTTATAGAAAACTAGTAAAAGGTGGGCATTGAGACTATCCCAAGAGAACTTCAACGATGCTTGGTAACCAAGACGATGGCCTGGAACTGGGGCTTCCGCTGCCCACAGCGGGGCCCAGAGCACCCACAGCCTCAATGAAACGGGGCTGAGGTCCACAGTTTGCCTCAGATCACTTAGTCACTCTCTTAGCGGGTTCTCAGGACTCAGAAGCACAGATGCTGGTCTGACCAAAAGGGAACGAGAAAAGATTAAGGCAGCTCCCGGGATCTCAGGGGTAGGGAGCCATGCATGGTGGCCCCAGCCAGACATAAAGGGGCTACTGGCCTTGCTGCCTGTGTCACCACATGGTGATGGCCAGACACCCTCTGCAGGTGTTTGCTGGAGACAGAGCCACGAGGGGCCCCCAGGCAGAGGCGGCTGGCACAAGCCCCTTGGCTCCTGGCTGTAGCCCCACACCTGAGCACCTGGCTCCCAGGGCCTGGTAAGCCCCAGGTCCTTCCACAGATCAAATTTGGTGTTTGGCCCACACCCTGGGTCACCAAAATTCTTGCCTACCTTCAGCACCTCATTCCCGGAGGAGCAGGCCAGGTGCCAATGTTTGCTTTGGCCCAAAGGATGTCCTGCAAACATTGCCCAGGACAGGCTGACCATGTCATCAGCAGGAGGGGCACCTTCATGTCACCTCAGCCTGCTCCCAGCAGGAGGTAGGTCTGCAGGAGCCGGCTTGGGGAGGCCAAGGCAGATGCTGATGGCTGCTGCCCATCCTTGCTCCCTCTCGCTGTGCCAGCTGAGTTCTGACACCCCTCTGGGCCCCTCTGCTCTGCCTGGCAGGGGAGGAAGCCGTGCAGAGTTTAGGGGTGTGGTAGGCATAGAAGCACTCCACAGCTATCCAGGTCTTAAATCCTGAACCTTTGAATCTTACCTTATATGAAAAAAGAGTCTTGGCAGATGTGATGAAGTTAATTATCTTGAGATAAAAAGATTATATCCTGGATTACCCAGTGAGCCCTGAATATAATCACATGTAATCTTATCAGAAGGAGGCTGAGAGATTTCAGAAAAAGAAGGCCATGTGACCACGGAGGCAGAAATTGGAATGATGAAGCCCACAAGTCAAGGAATGCCGGCAGCCACCAGAAGCTAGGAAAGGCTGTAGACCCTCTGGAGGGAGCACGACCCTGCTGACACCTTGATTTCGGCCCAGTGACACACGACATCTGCCTCCAGAACTGCGAGCAAATAAACATGTGTTATTTTCAGCCACCAAGTGTGTGGTGTGTGTTAGTCAGCCCAGGAAACTAACACAGAGGTGTTCCCTGGCCCATCATGCCACCACCCGGGTTCAGGCCAGACTCTCAGCCGCCCGCACCACCTGCTGTAGATGGTTCAGAGGGGCAGCACTGAGAGCCAGTATATCATGAAAGGTCAGGCTGGCCTGGGGCGAATCCTGGCCTTGACCTTTACAACTCTGGAGACTGAGGCAAGTCCCTTGGCCTCCTCAGTGGAGAAATGGGAACACGATGACACAAACTTTGCCGGGTAGCCGTGGGGATGTACTTTTGAAATTGGAAATCTTGGGGTTCATGTGAGGGGGCCTACCATCACTTTTCAGCACAGGAAGCCAAGGACAGGTCCCCCGTCCACCATCGCAAGCCAGGAGCGGGGTAGGGGCAGATTTTAAAGATAAAGAGCTCCAAAAAGGGGATGCAGGGAGACCGCGGGAATGCGTGAGCCCAGGGAGTTGGTGCTTCTGGGAACACACAGATGGCAGCCTTCACCTCCTCTTGTCTTCTGGCCCCGTTCAGGCCCATCCCTGCGGACAGCTCTCCCTGTTCCTGTATACACAGTGGGAGGTGCCCCAGGTCAGCTCCCAAAGTCTACCTGCGCTGTTCCTTGGGCGAAGGATTCAGTGACCGCAGCTTGGAGAGGTCCCCGCCAGGGCAGTGTTCGATCCCACACACAAGTCCCACAACCAAATGTTCATTGAAGAAAGTATGCTTCCCCAGAGCGAATGGCAGTCTGACCTTAGCCCTCCTGGTGACCCCCACACCCACTGTAGGCCCCAGTAGGTTGGCTGTGGCGGGACCCGAGTAATCAGGCTGCCCTGGGAACTGCCAGTGTTTCTCCCCAACCCCATGCTGGCGTGAACCCTCCCAGCTCTTGTGAGATTCCTGTACCCAAGTCTCAAAGAGACAAGAGACTCATGCTGATATAAGAAGTGGAAGGGTGCAGAGACAGAATCTGGGTGTGAAACCTGAAGAAACCGCTCTGCTGTGGCCATGTTTTCCCTACCCATCTTGTGCTGTTGTACCCTGCATCCCGGAACCAGCCTCTGCTTTGGGGAGCCCTCAGGCCTCCAGAGGCCCATAGAGAAACCCCGTCTGGCCTTCCTCCAGCTCTGGCATCCCCTGCCTGTTGGGGAGGCAGCCTTGCCCAACGGCTGGGAGGCGGTAGCCCTGCCAGCTGGCCTGGGCTTATCAGGAGGGGGCTGGCCAGACAGAGCAGTGTCCTTCAGCAAGTGCCCCCTAAGCAGCCAAGGCCCGGGCACCACCAGTGCAGCCACAGGGCAGCCATCTGTCCCACCCTACCTCACCCACGCTAACACAAATGTCTTGTCCTTTCTTGAGAGCAAGCTTCCTTCTAGAAACTTCCTTGGAAGGTGAATTTTCCCAAGTTGAAAATGTGTGTCCTATTGAAATTACTTCCACAATGGCCAACCAAACATACGTTTATAACACAAACCTCCAAAAATGGTCAAGGAAAAATGTAAGAAACGAGTGGAGACCACATGCCTGTACACACATGTGATCACAGCTGTTAACAAGCCACACACCATTTGCAGGAGGGAGAGCAGGAGGCCCCTGCTGAGGTGAGTGTGGCCCCAGGGACTCAGGGGTGCTGAAGACACCCCAGGCTGCAAAGGTCAAGACCCACTTGTCACCCAGGTAGGAGGATTCCAGGACTCTCCCTGGAAAGTCAGGTGTTCTCCCTATTAACCTGTGTCATGGGTTAAGTACGCTTTGCTTGTTCTCCACTGTCATGCTCTATATGTGACAGATATGTGAAACTCCTGCATCGAGACTGATTTAAAAGATGGAAAAATGTTCAGGGCCTTTGTTTTGGCATTGATAGCTGCCAGTGGTCACACCAAGGAGGTGGTCGGCAGTGAGGGCTGACCACTCAACCTCCCTGGCCTCTCCAGGACCAGAAGGAGCCAGGAAGACCCCATAGCATGATAATTCCAGGCTGAGAACAGGGGAAGGCCTGGGCCCACATCCCTGCCCCTGCCTCACTCACGGGCCCACAGGACTGCAGGAAACCAGATTGGGTTAGGCCAGCAAGCTCTATGAAAGGGCAGAGGCCTGGGTGGGCCTGACACAGACAAAGCACAGCCTCATTCCTGCGCTCACCAAAGGACCTGCCAAGAGGAAGTCCCAAGACTGGGGCATGGGCTTCCCAGGGCCCACCGGCTTGAGCAGGAAGTTGGCCAAGGCTCTGCCTGTTAGCTGAGCAAACAGCACCTTTCCCAGGAAAGGGGTGGGAGAGGCCCAGCCCTAAGGAGGCCCAGGTATGGGGTATATGAAGCCTGCAGGCCAAGCCCTGGGAAGGGTATCTTCAGTCCCAGGTACATCCACTGAGCTGCAGCCCACCATGAAGCTCACCGCTGCCCTCCTGGTGCTCTGCATGGCCCTGCTCAGCCACTCCAGTGAGTGCCCTCCAGCCTTGGCTCCCTGTCCCTGCCATGGGGCCCAGGCAATGCCTCTGCCTGGCCCCCAACCCCCACTCCAGCCAGTCCTGACCCTGCTGCCTTCACACCTGTGGCAGTAGGCTCCTCATGCTTGTCCGTCCAGTGCTCCTGAGGGACAAGGCCAGTGCACTAGAGTCCCCCTACTGAGCCTTCAGGCCTCCTCTCATGCCCTTGCCTGCTCCAGTTTTTCTTTTTCATCCACCAACCCCAGGCCCTCGCAGCCTTGTGAGAATGTGAGTGCTGGCCTGGGCTGGGAACATTTGTCTGCTCTGTGCGTCATCCTCCAAGGCCCAGCCCAGGTCTCCCCTTCTTTGGGAAGCCTGCTGGGGCCCATACACAGAGCTCTCCTCTCCTCTCTCCACCTTCAGGCCACCTCTAATGATCCTCTGTCCAGCCAGCTCCCTGCTGGACCACGGCTTTTTGCATTCAGTGAGGGAGGGAGTGGCTGGTCAGGGCTGCTGGCAGGTTGTAAAGGCCCTGGGCTTCTCTTGGAGGAAACAGGTCCTCGGGAGTTCTCTTCGGGGGCCCAGGCACAGGTGAGTGACTCTTCTCTACTGTGTTTGCAGCTATGGCCTTTTTTATGAACTGGATGGCCAAGCCTGCGGCCCCAACTGTAGCTACCCTCCCCGCTGCCGTGGAGGCTGGGGCCGAAGCAGTGGCCAACTCTTATTTCAAGGGCCTCAACCCCCTGAAGATCATGCTGACAAGCCTGGGCATCCCTGTGGAGCATCTGGTGGAGGGCTCCAGGAAGTGCGTGGCCGAGCTGGGCCCTGAGGCCATGGGGGCCATGAACAGTCTGCTGGTAAAGGGGGCACCTGGCATATCCCTGTGCGCGCTGCCCTCCCGGCTTGCCCCTAGCCCCCGGCGTGGAAGTACCCCATCTGCTCCTCTAAACCCTACACAAGGGGCCCAGCCCCATGACAGGTCCACCTTGTTTCCCTCCCCTGGGAGAAGCATAGTAGCCTCAGGTGGGAAACAGATGGACCATTCTCAATGGCATGGGGCTGCAGAGGGTTGGATGGGGTGAAGTAGGGACTCACTTGTCCAGGAGACACAGCCCATGTGTGTCCCAGCACAGCAGGTATCATGACCAGCCCAGAAACCTAGAGTGGAAGCTGTGCCCTCCTCCGAGGCCTCTCACCGACAGGGCCTCGCCTGCTCTCAGGGGGACACACTCAAGCCTGGCTTCTCCTTTCTAGGGGGCCCTGACGTTCTTTGGCTGAGTGGAGTTTTGAGTATCCCTGCTTGGGGACAAGATGCCACCACCTGCAGGCTGGAGACCTGCACCGGGCCCGACTGTGCCCCTTCCCAACTCTGTCTTAATAAACATGGTTAAGAGCAGCTTTGGGCTGGTGTCTTCTTGCCTCAATGCCAGTCATATCAACCCCCTACCCACCATGTGCTGCAATTGTGTGTGTTGTGTATGTGTTTGGGCGGGTGGGAGACTGAGAGACCACTGACATTTGGCAGGTGGCACAGAGCCAGCAATTCAAGGTGACAGGGATCAGTATTTGAAAACTAATTGGGAATTTCGCCCCCTGTAATTGTTTATGAAGCAAGGGAGTTATTAGCAAGCAAGACTGGATAGAACTCTCCAAACAAATCTGTTTGTTGCTAATATTTGATAGTGTTTGTTTTCCTGCCTTAGCCTACATTTCTTCCTTGGAATGGGGCAGGATTGAGCGCTACAGGGAGTGTTTGCCTCCCCTGTGGTTTCACTGAAACAATCTCACAGCTGCAATTTCTTTGATTCTACAGAGGGCTAAGGAGCAGGGGTGCTGGGAAGGGCCCGGAACACAATACCGACGCCCATCTAAGGGGGGTGGATGGGTGGGGACTGCCCAGGGAAGCTCCTTGTTGGTAAATTACGATCCTGGGAGAAGCACACCCTCTTCATGTCTCCCCATGGACAACACGCTGTAGACAAACTGAATCCCTTTTTACCTGTTTTATATTATAACATGGCTCTGGCCTTTTTCTGTTTCTATTTTGACAAGGATATTCAGGGACTTAGTTTTGGGCCATCTTGACACATTCATAGTCAAACCAGAACAGGGATGAGGCAACCTGGATCCAAGTTCAGTTTAAATCTCATTGTCACACATTGCCCCCGAGATCCTCAGGGGTCCAGATCCTCGTGTAAAGCTCTGGTCTGGACAAAAATGTTAACCAGCATGAGATGAGTCATTAGGCATCTCTCATGAAGAAGGCAATGGGAACATGAACTGACCTAGCCAATGGCTCCCAAAACTACACATAGGGGCTCTTTGTGGTCTGTCTGGTGATAGTGTCTCAGTTAACGCACCGGGTTAAAATATTGACCTGAATCTCTGTGAGAACGCTGTGTGCTACAGTCTGTTGGGACTGATGGTGGGCTTGGGGGCTAGGCCAAGGTCCCCATCCTGAGATGGCCCTGCTACCTTCCACCTGGGGAAGAAGGGGAAGTTCCCAGAAAATTCCTGGAGGGCAAGTCATAGTGCTTACATGAGGAAGACTACAAGCATCACTGGGTATCTGTGATGGCCCACCTCCCTCCTCCTGCAGATTTCTAGAGAGACCAGTCATAATCCTGGGGAAAAAGGGAATATGGTGGAAAGCTAGATTTCTTTAAATGTCTTACTTTGCCAACTAGACTTTGTAATCATGTAAAGATTTTACATGATATATAATACCAAATTAAAACATTTTAAAGTAGCTTTGAAAATTGGAATTATAAAAAAGAAACAAATAAACCTAACTTTGTTGACAGTGGCGGCATATTCGCCCAAGAGGAGTTATTCCAATAATGTGAAACTATAGTAATTTATCTATCTCCTGGGAGTGGCAGTGGGTATACCCCAGGACAAAACTCTAGAAACAAACTTCTCTTGTTGGTGGCATTGCTATATTGAGGCCATTCTCTGCATATTCTGTGATAAGTCAAATGAGGCATTATGTTAGTGTCACTGAGAAAAGATTTTGAGCAAAGTTGAAACGAGATGCTGATATAAGATCATTAAGGTTAAATAAAAAACTTACTTAGAGGTTGATCAAACTGGAAGTCTAATTGCCTGATCCTTTATCTTTAAGGGAAAAAAAAATCTCCTATCTGTCTCCTGAAAGGACCTGGAAACTGACCAATCCAGTTGCAACAAGAATCCCTGCATCTAGCTAGTGACCTCTAAATAGTGTTTCTCGGGAAAGGAACCAGGAATCTTTGGAGCTATGGCTAATTCCAGGACTGAAGCAGCAGATGTAAAAGATGAACCTAAAACATTTTTTTAAACCAGAATAGGAAGCTGCCAGACTATCAGGATTGTGCCAAAAAGACGCAGGGACCAGTTTGAATAAAGCTCCCACTGGCCAAAGATGGGCTAATTTGAACATCAGTAGAATAGTTCAAGGGATGAAAATCATTCATATGGTTAAATCCATGTTTTTGATACAGAGAAAAATAGTCTGTGTGATAATCTTTGGAGGACACAAGAAAATCAACCCATTACTTTGATAAGCACTAAATATTTTTTTTAAAAAGAATGCTATCAGTTTGAAATATATACTGAAATATTTACAGAGGAAATGATACGATGTCTGGAATTGCCTCAGAATAACCTGGAGTGTGCATAACACTAGCTGAATGGAGACCAGCCACATCATGGTAACTGAAGCTTGGTGATGAGTGAATCGAATCCATTCAATTGTTCTCTGCACTTTGATATATGTCAGAAACACTTCCAAATACAAAGTTTAAAAAGGGAAGATTAAAACACAGAGAATATATGCAACACACATAACTGATAAGGGATAAGTATTCTGACAATGTAAAGAACTGAGTCAATTAGAAAAGGTCAAAGCCTCAATAGGTATAAAATCATAAGGGGAACCTGAAATAGCCAAAAAAATAAAAGCCTTTTATGATTAAGGGGAATATAAATGATACCATGTGAAATGCCATGGTTCCTACCAGATTGCCCAAAATGAAAAGTCGGACAAAAACAAGCATTGGCAAAGATGTGGAACAATGAACAAATCTCATGAACTGAGAGTGAGTGGGAACACACACCTTGGACAGGGTGCAGCACATCTAACATAGCAAACACGTGCATGCCCTTCCACCCAGCAAGTACTAACCACAAGTTTATACTCCAGAGAAGCCCCCACATGCTGGCACCTAACAGATGTTCAGAGCAGAATGGTTTATAAGGGTGGGTGTGGGGAGGAAGAAAACTAGAAACAACTCAAAAATTCTTGCAGAGAAAAATGGGTAAATGTATTTTGGAATATTCATACAATGCAATACTCACTAGAGTAAAATTAAACTACAGCTATTATGATGGCATGCATTGACATGAATGAAACTCAAGAACATACTACCAACTAATTCGAGTTGCAGTAGAAATCGTACAAAAGATTTCATTTTTGTACATTTTTATAATTCATATAACATTAAAATTCAAAGTGAATCCAGATGTTTTTAGACTATTCAATGTTGTACAGTCATCATCACTACCTAATTTCAGAATACTTTTTACTCCATACCCAGTAGAAGTCACTCTTCTTTGGAAATTGTCTACACAAATCCTTTACCCCTTTTTTACTGGGCTGTCTTTTCATGGTTGAGTTGTAAGAGCTCTTTATATATTCTGGAGACCAGACTCATCAGATATATGATTTGCAATATTTTTCCCCATTCTATGGGTTATCGTTTTAGTTTTAGTTTTTTTTTCCCTGTTGAAGCACAGGTGTTTGATTTTGATAAAGCCTAATTGATCCACTTTTTTCTTTAATTGCTTGTGCTTTAAGATGTCATAGTTAAGAAACTATTGACTAAACCAAGGTCATGAAGATTCATATCTGTATTTTTTAAGGTTTTTTAAAAGTACTTTTAGCTCTTACATTTAGATTTCATTCATTTTTGAGTTAGTTTTTGTACATGGTATGAGGTAGGGGTCCAAACTTTATTCTTTTACTTACAGGCATTCAGTTGTGCGGCATCATTTGTTGAAGACCCTGTTCTTTCCTCTACTGAGATGTCTTGGCACCTTTGTCACAAATCAAGTGACCATAAGCGTAAGGGTTTATTCTGGGCTCTGAATTTAATTCTATTGATCCATACACTATCCTTATGCCAATACCATACTGTAGCTTTGTATCAAGTTTTGAAAACAGGAAGTTTGAGTCCTCCAACTTTGTTTCTTTAAGATAGTTTGACTATTTGGGACCCCTTTGACTTCCACATGAATTTTTAGATCAGTTTGTTAATTTCTGTAACAAAAAGCCACCTGGGATTCGGATTGGACTTGCACTGACTCTGTAGATCAATTTGGGAAGTACCACCATATTAACAGTTTTACATGTTTCAATCCATGAACATGAAATACCTTCATTTATTTCCATCTTCTTCCAATGTTTTATTTATAAATTTTTTTTTATAAAACAAAATTATAAATTGTTTTATAATTTTCATTGTAAGTCTTGTATTTCTTTCATTCAACTTTTTCCTAAGTATTCTATTCTGTTTAATGTTATTGTAAAATTGTTTTCTTAATTTTATTTTTGGTTTGTTCACTGCTAGTGAACAGAAATATGATTGTTTTTTGTATATTGATCTTGTATCCTTTATTACCTTGCTGAACTCATTAGTTTTAATAGGTTTCTTGGTGTGTGGATTTTCTATGTATGAGATCATGTCATTTACAAATTTAAGTTTTACTTTTTCCTTTCCAATCTGGATACCTTTTATTTCATTTTCTTGCCTAATTTTCCTGGCTAGAACTTCCAGTGCAATGTTGAATAGAAGTGGCAAGGGTGGACATCTTGTCTGTTTTCTGATCTTAGGGTAAAGCCTCCTCCAGTCTTTTACCATTAAGTAGGATGTGAACTGTGGGTTCTTTGTAAATGCCCTTTATCAGGTTGAGGAAGCTCTCTTACATCCCTAGTTTGGTGTTTTTGTTATTTTAAAATGAAGGATTAGAGAATTTTGTCAAATGCCTTTTCTGTGTCTAATGAGAAGGTCCTGTCATTTCGTCCTTTATCCTATTGCTATAACATACGACATTAAATGGGGATACTAAGCCAACCTTACATCCTGAGATGAATCTCACTTGGTGGTGGTGTATAATCTTTTTTTTTACATATTGTTGGATTCTGTTTTGCACCTGTATTCATAGACACTATTAATGTGTACCTTTCTTTCCTTGTGGTATCTTTGTCTGGTTTAGCTATCAGGGTAATATTGGCCTCATAAAAGGTTAAGAAGGATTCCCTCTTCTAATTTCTGCAAGATTTCATGAATTGATAGTCTTCCTAAGTATTTGGTAGAACTCACCAGTGAACCCATCTGGGCCTGAGCTTTTCTTTCCATGCTTTTTTTCTATTATTATTATTCTTATTTCAATCTCGTTAGAAATTTATTCAGATTTTCTGTTTTGAAGAAGAGTCCGTTTTGGTAGTTTGTCTTTCTAAAAATTTGTTTCATGTATGTAATCTAATTAATTAGCATACAACTATTTGGAGTATTACATAATAATCCTTTTTATTTTGTAAGTTTGTAGTAATGTCCTCCCTTTCATTCCTAATTTTAGTAATTTTTTTTGTTCTATATAAAGGCTCATTGATTTTGCTGATCTTCCCAAAGATTGGTTTTGATTTCTCTATTAAGTAGGTTATTGATTTGAGATTTATTTTGATTTGAGATCTTTTAAAAGTAGGTATGTATAGCTATAAACTTCCTTTTAAGTACTGCTTTGACGGCCTCTCATAAGTTTTGGTATGTTTTATCTTCATTTAGGGACAAAAAAGGGGCCACACACTATATACCAGCACGGTGCCCCTGTAAACTCAGAGACTGAGAGTAACCACATAGGATGGTCTCAACATAAAAATTCCTAAGTAGATGCAGTCATGGTGGGTCCTCATATCCTATACCTGCAGCTTCCTTAACAAAGGTCAGCCTTTACCATAAGTGGGCCCTTTTGCTGTGTCTGCATCGAGGATCACACACATACCTTTGAAATGTCAGTGATCACCTTGTCCAGACCCTTCGAGGCACACTCACTGCACCAGAGCTGGAAACCACATTGCGGGTTTTTTACTTTTTAGCCAATCCCAGAGACCACCCGCTTTGCTTTCTCCTTCCCCCTTAATCTACTACCACTGGATTTCACATAACCTTCCTCACTCTCTTCCTTTGATTTTAATGTATAAAACAAGCTGCAAAACTGCCTTTCTCCTGAGCATTTTCTCAATTCACTGAGATTTTGCTTCCTGACAATTGTCGTCAGTTTGGCTCAAATAAATGCATAAAAATTCTCTACAAGTTTGGACGTTTCTTCTGTTGACAGAATTAATAAAACAGTAAACCATTGTTAAAATTCCTTCATAATTCAATTAAAAAAGCATTAGTAAAAGAGATGACCATTAAATTGTCTTCCATCTCTGTTCCTCTGAGCAATTTCCACAAACTGGTGATGGTTCCTTGATTTGAACCAATATATACTGAGCAATTTTAACAGTTGTGACACTTTTCAGAATCTTTCAAAAAAAAAAAAGTGCAACTATTTTCAATAAGCATCATAAGGGAAAACAAAATAAGGGGAATCCAGGTTCCTTTAAAAATTCCAGTAAATCTAGATTTTGACTTAATGTAGCTGGACCACTATGTATAGTGATAGAAACTGGTTTTTGTTTTTCATATCCAAGAAAAATTCTTAGATGCAAAAGATGCAAAAATAGCTGTCATAAATTTGATTATTTTAAGGTGACAATTTATATTTCTTTGTAAATTTGGAAGCCCTTTAAGTAAGACAAAGTGTACACAAGTATTAACTGGGCAGTGTCTTATACCACACAACTCACCAAAAGCTAACAAGTACTTTCAGTTTTTCAGAATTTGAATCAATTGATCTTTAGTCATATTAGGTCTTATGTTCTATGGGTAACTTGGCTTAACTAAAGAAATTTCATTTTTGTGAAACATTTTTAGTCTTTTACTCATAATTTACTAATGAAATTTCCTTATTACTTTTTTAAAAAATGGTATCTCCATTAAAATCTTGTTTTTCTGTGCAAGAATACAAGCCCTTTTCCAGCTGGCCAAATATACAAGCTTATAACCCATTATAAACTGTTTAAAAGCTTTGTTGGACATTTCAGATGATTAAGTTCATCTATTCCTTTTTGACTGTTGAGAGGAAGCATTACATTCAATGTGTATTTGAAGAAAGTGTATTTTAATATTGTTTATTACCTTTATTTTTTTTACAATTTTTTCTTTTGCTCTGGTGCAGCGAATTGCAATTGTCATTTATCGTGAAATCTGTAATACACCTTCCAGTTTTTTCCAGTTCTGTTTCAGAACTCATTTTAAATTTAGTAATTTGTCCATATTTATTTTTTAAGCTAGAAAAATAATTTAAATATAACAAATGTGAGTACCTCAATTCAATGACTAAGTAAGACTTACATAGGTACAGTTAACTCATGCTGTTTGCATAAAATATTCAACTAACACATTATAATGTTACTTTTATTAGCTAAACATTGTTAGGATGGAATCAACTCTATGACATTAACTGATGTATGTAATACAAACAAGCAATACATTGGTTCCATATCTCACACAATGCAAAAGGTAAAGTGAAATATGGTCCTATCAAAAATGTTCCATTTAACAGAAAAACATCTACAGTTACAGTCACACTACACATATTTCAAAATTCACATGTGGCTAAAGGTTGCCATACTGAACAAGAGTCTAATCCTTTGCGTGAGGGGAACTTTACTGGCTTTAGAATTCTTGGATCTTTTCCATTTGTTGTGTTTTGCTCTATTAAAGTACCTTCTAATGCTTAATCTTACCCAGTAACCCCTGCTGAGCAATTTTTTTACTTAATCCATTTTCAGGAATAGTAAAAAGTCATAAGGAAACTAGCTAGAAGTAAATGAGCATCAACTGCTATTGTTTAGTGTTTTCAGGATTTACTCAACTGTTTAGTAGAGGTACACTGGATCTTTTGCAAACTGAGATCTAAATGAAAAATAACAGGAAATGAAGTTAAAAGTTGCACCTTGAGAACAAAATTCTTTGAGCCAGTGTTTTTGTCTGGTCAGTAAAGGGAAAATTAGGGCCTTGCTGAAGACAGGAGAGCTGTTGAGTCAGTTTGCCTAATGGAAATGATGAATGAACAAAACTCACTCACCTGTCTTTTCTCCCATGAGTGAGGTAGGAATCAGGGTTCTTTGTGATTCTATTTCCTCAACGGTCCAAATTCCCCTTCCTTTCTACCCTTACTGCCCTGTAAGCTGTCCTCAGCTTATCATCTGTCAACTGGACCATGCCAGAACCCAGCTAACTAGTCTTATTCTTTTAATTCATCCTCCAGTCTGCTAGAGTGACCCTTCTAAAACAGACCTGGTGACACTACTCCCGTTTAAACCTTGTATGGCTGGCTTGTTACCACCACTTACAGGATGAAGTTCCAACTTTAGCATTGGGATCAAGGTGCAGAGGTCTCCACTCACTGGGTTCCCGCCACTCCACTCACAGCCACACACACTTCCTGGCCCCATACTCACATCTGTGCCCCATATCTGCACCACCAGCCGGAGGCAGCCATCTGCACCATTGTGAACATCAAAAGGAAAGCAATCCTGCATTGTGCTGGTTTCTCCTACCTGGCTTCGGTTCCACCATCATTTCTGTTTTCAGTGAATTTCCTGGACCAGGGTTTTAAACCTTTTCCCGTTTAGGAAAAAAAGCACAAACCATTGCCAGCGTTAACATCATGCATAGGAATGCTACGTTTTCTAGGACTAGACATTTTCGGCAATTGAGAATGACTGTATTTTGTAAATAGAAATAATAATAAAAGCAAGATAGTTCGTGGCAAACTTTGGGGGTAAGGTTAGGACTGTAATCTGCGAGTTATCTCGGGGTAAACGCTGCAGCTGCAAGCACCACCCGCGAGAATTCTTAGGGCAAACAGGAAATAGGTTAAGAATCACATCAAGTTTGGAAAAGAATGGCACCAGCAGGATTGCCACGAAGTGGAGATACTGAGACGAGGGGGGCACGGGGCCACTCTCCAGAACCGCAGCTGACTCACTCCTGTGCCAGGAAGGCTGGGAGGTCCCATAATAAGAGGCTGACGTCACCTCCCGTCACATTGGGGTAGTGAGCAGTTTCTCAGAACAGGCCCCAAAATAATTTAATATTCTTTTGAGTAGATTAGGGTGATCTGAAGTTTGCAGTTAGTTCAAAGAAAGTGAGAAAACTGACATCTCCTTACTCATCTGATTTAAAATGTTAACATTACTGATGAAAGTGTAGAAACTTGTCAAGCCACCTTGTCATCCAGTAGTCTTCACAATTCCTAGCTTTAGTCTCATTGGTTAGATTCATCTGGGGAGTAATCTACTTAGAACATTTTGTAGTTTATTATTTGGAGGAAATTTGCTTACAGAAACATTCCTCAAATTCATGTAAAATTCTAGCAAAAAATATCTTCTCTAAGATTCTTCTAATAAATAACTGGTCTACTAAAACTGTCTTTATAGTATTTGTGAAAGCTTATCTTTAAAATCAATTTAAATTTGGATACCTAAATAAGACTCCAAAAAGGGAATTCTCAGTACATATACATTGTTATCTAAAACCTAAAAACTTTATTCTACATATATTCTAGTTTGTTTCCTTAGGTACCTATTCCTCTAAAGGACATTAACTGGAATTATAATGTAATATAAACATACTTCATTACTTTTCTACATGTATTTTTTGACAATGATAAGGAGGAACAAAACTTCTGTTGCAGACTGAGATAAAAATACATGTTAAGGTTTAAGTAGAAAATGCCTACTTTAAAAACTGGACGTCTTAGCAAATATTTATTTTATCTAACTTGTTTTCTGATTTTAAATAAATTTTCTAGCATCTACATAAAATTTTACATTTATTTGTTATAGAAGTAGGATCTAAAAATCGGATGGAGTTAATATCCAGAAGAGTCAAGAAGTCACACGTTTTTAAAGTTTATATATACAATAAAATATACATGTAACAGGTAAAACACTCAATAACTTGGTAGGACCCCACCAACACAATGTTTGCTACTGTATTTAAAAGCATTTATTTAAAATATGTCAACCTCTGTCCAAAAGACAGAAGACATATGAGCTCACCATGAGGTATATAGTAATGACAACCCTAAATGCAACAGGACCATCAGTTGCCTAAATATAAAACCAAACTTTGGCAAAGACGTGAGTCTTACACAGAATAACACAGCTGGTGAGGAAACCCTCAGCATTACATATCTCTACAACACCACGGCCCTGTCCCCCAATCACTTGTCCGTTTCAAAGGGTAAGTTATGACCCTGTCTCAGATGACTCGGAATTTTATTATGTGCTCTGCTCATTAACACTTATTTTTCTCAAACCTCACTCAGTACTACAGCTATACAAATTACACTTTTAAAATATTTGAAACAGATATTGAATTTATTGGTTGGCTATGAGTAGGAAAATACATCGGTAAAGAAAAGAGACCCTGTATATAAATATAATACTAGCTAGTTACAATTTCACCAAGAAGGTTCCACTGAAATAAACAGTAAAAGCCCTTGTCACCTCCAGTCCATAGGTACATATTCAGTTTCCCGTTACCCTTATCAAAGAGCTGCCCAGGCAAATGCGACATTCTCTGAGCTTAGTGCAGATAATGTGCTGGGTTTTGTTACATGAATGGTAAACAAAAGTTAGTCCAGTGCATTACACAATATAATGTACTGTGAATGAAAACTAAATATTCTATTAATTTAGATACTACTTCAACATACTGGTTATTAAAATGTATGTAACCAAAAGAGAAGAACAAAGTGAACATCTTGAAATACTGTTTCTGAGTGGGGTGAAACACTGGCTGAAGGTGTTCTTTGAATTATCTGCAGCATTTGTACTGGGTAAGCCGATTGGTTCATCAAAAGAACAAACCGCTGTAACTGTTCTGCCTAGGTTGGCTTTGTCCTTATATGACATGACCCCAAAACCTTAAAAAGTCACTATGGAAACAAATCTTATGAGTTTAAATAGTACAATATGGAATACTAAAACAGGAATTTATTATTGAAACTCTGAATATCAGAAGAGCTTCAAAGTTTTAATTTCAACATTTAGAAGTGCGTTCTACCCAATTTAATAATGTCCTTAGGTTTCAAAGTGCTAACTCAAAAAAAGTTTTCCTGGCTGTCACCAAATTAGGTAAAAATAAAAACACATTTCTTGGAGATGTCCCATGCCTAACTTCTAGGACAATTAAAGTTGCAATCAACATTTTATATCTACAACTTTAGTTTAAATTATGCCATAAGTTAATTTTGATGAACATAATTTAAAATCTCAAAGCATAAATAATTCCCACTTATATGGTAAACTGTACTTCAAGAGATTTACAACAAGGAATTGAGTGCCTCCAAATTTCTAATCATTAAAACAGAAAACGTATCCCAAATTTTTGTGAAACATTCATAAGATGGATTTACCCAGCAAGAACACTGATATTACATTATGGCAACACCACAGTAAATGTATTTATTTGTTACAGAACTTTTTGGGAAAAAAAAAAAAATCTATCCTGTGAAAACACACTAGTTTTTATTGCATTTAGAGATTATGGATTATTGGAAATTCTTCAGAACACAGAAGTATTTAAAACACAAAACCTTGCTTAACAAAAGTATCACAGTCTGTTTTGGAGACCCAAAATATTTCTCTTTTGAAGGTTATAGTTGTAAATCTCCACTCTTGGTTCAATTTCTCACTATCTCAGTAAGGTGGAGAAGCTGTTCAAACTGACCCACAGAATGCAGTATGCCTAGAAGAGGCAAAAGCAAATATTTTCAAGACATAACAGGCCATTATATGTTACTATCCTGCCCCCGAATTCAAATATATTGCAGACAACAAGTACAGGTGAAAACATTTTCTGTAAAGCTCAAACCTTTAGCATCTAACAAGTGCACTCTAGTTCCAGCATCGATGAAAAGAATACATCCTTCACTAACAAATGCAAATGAGTAAGTGCTGCTCTCCTCCCTCTTCCATAAAGCTCCCTGGACCTATCATCACATAATGCAGATCTGAGGAAAAGCAGTTCCTTTGTCTCATCAGCCCGACCAGCCCCAGCTCGCCCTCGCTGGAAACTGTCATGATGCACATTTACCAACACAGTGTTTAGGAAAAATGAGTAAACACACCTTTTATTCACACTTTACAAAAAAAATAAAATAAAATAAAACAAAAACCCCATCAAAAGTTATGCATTGGTTCTACATCAATAATACCAGCTTTCCAAAGTACTGATTATAAACTGGACATGTTTGGTGTCAGCACAACTTAAAAAGCAAAAAATAAAAATCCACCACAACAAAAATCTAAAAACAAAAAAGCAAAACCTCAAAGGAGAAACCAGGTCCCAGACAAAGATTCAAGATCAAAACCTTTTGGAGAATATTTTTAAAAGAAAAAAAAATCATTTATTAAAACAGTATGTAAATTTTATTTTCTCTTAAAAACAGAATAAGCACATTTAAGTGCTAAACATTTTTCATAAAATTTTAAGTCATTATCCAAAATGACTCATTCTATGTATAAAAATTGTTAACATTCAACAATTTTTTTCTTAATGCTCACATGGGTGTCCTTTTGCTCCCCTGCCTGCAGTTGAAACAAAAGCAGCTGGACCACATTCCCACTGAATTCATTTGATTTTTGAGACAAGAATGAATGAATGAGACCAGAATATATACAAACTGACTCTGCAAAGTTAAAACAGGCTTTAATCTCTAATCGACTAATGGCACTATGGGCAAAATACACAGGGTACGATATAACTTTTATCTTGGTTGACACATTAAAATGACTTAGTCACTTTAAAAATGATCTGAAGAATTGTCTTAGGGACCTGTTTTGAAAATACATCTCATTTATACTGCTTCATAAATGGAAAATTACTTTTTTAAAAAAAGGAATGATTAAAAAAAAACATGAAGACTAAGGAATACATGGAAAACAAAAAATTCACATGATAGTAGTATTCTGGGTGACAGCACTGTGCAGTGACACCAAGAAGCAGTGCTTGGGTCTGGTGAGCAAAGACCCAGGGGTCCACCCTACGTACAGGTTCCAAAATGTGATATTCAATGCTTCACAATGGAAAAAAGCCACAGCTCATACAAAAGTATTTTCATAAAATTCTCACAAATGTTAAACAGTATTTAAAAAATATAAAAGAGGATGCACAGATTTTCTCTGCATGCACAGGCAGTGCTTGGTGAGAACAAATTTAGGCAGGCACAGTGGAGATAGGACAGGAGGTGTCTCAAAAGGAGTTAAAAAGCTGTACCTAAGCAGCTGTTAATTTTTTTAACTTAAAAAAGTTAAAGATTTAAAAATATCAGAATGTACATATAGCAACCATTACATTCAGGCCATAAATGTCTACAGATCATTCACTGCTCAGCTTATCTGTCCTGGTAGATAAGATAGTTTCCATAAAAACCCAGGATTCATGGATAAGTTGCCTCTGTCCCGAAAAAAGATCTGAAGCTTTAAACAGATTTAAAAAGCAATGTTCGCAATTTAAAAATAAAGTAGTACAAAAGGGCCAACAAAACCCTAACAGTGCAAATCATCAGCAGAGAAAGTCCGTTGCAACTTCTTTTACAAGCTGGCCTTTATAACACATGAAACAGGTAAAAAAAACTTAGCCTTAGTTTACAATACAATCATTTCCAAATCTGATTTCTTAGTACAAAATTTCATAAATCAGGTCTTCTGTGGATCATATACAATCATAAAGGCTAAATTCAAATTCTATATTTTACAAACATGTCTGAAAAAGGAGGGAGTAAAGTCTGGATGAATGGTCTCTGGATGTTATTACTGGCCTCAGAAAAGTAGTGCTACAGATTTCTGTGCAAAGAGAATATGCTGTTCAAACATTTTCCTATTTCAAGGCATGAAAATATATTGGATAGAAGAAACAGGAAAATTACTTGTAACAAATTAAAGATAGGTGCAAACACACCAATCCCTGTCTAACAGTATATAAAGCATGTTGGGCTCAGAATTTGTCTGTTGCTAGCACCTGGCTTTCATACTATATCCTTATCAAATAATCAGATTAAAAACTCAAATCATCATTAAAAAAAAATCCCTAGTGGCCATCCCTCACTCCCTATATTCAGATTTTTCAAATGAGTTTACTGGTGAAACTGAGGTCATCCTCTGAAGATACCTGACTACCTCCTGCCAGGGAGGTGGACGCCGTTAACTTGGGGCAGGAAAGGCAGCACGAGCTCCAGTTGTGCAAAAAGTGAGAAGTGGTCAGAGGGGATGAGCGGATGTGGGCAGCCGCTAATATTATTCTCAATTAGCCAGTGGTGATCCAGAGGTCCCAGGATGCCTAATGTATTCAGCTGAGGCTTAGAATAGAAGATGTAGTCAATTATACCCTGAAAAACAGAAGGAAAAAAAGACCTCCATTTAAGATAAAACTGAAATACTGAGAGCTCTCGAGACATACCCTTACAGCCATGTTTGCTAAAAACAAAGGGACTTACTAGTATGTCAGAATAGGCAGTACGTAAACCAGAGGGTTCCCCAAAAGTCTAATCTTGCAGAATGAAGAAGGTTAAGGGATGGTAAATTCACTCTTCCTTCAGGTAGGTCTAGGTAAGATCTTTTCAAAATTTTTAATGAGCCCTAAAGGCTCCTATGGCCTCTGCTTCTCCTTCCTCACTTAATCTGTGCCACTCTGCCTCGCTTACTGCACCCCTTTGCCATACTAGCCCTTTGGGGGTGAGGGAAGTGAACTGGGGTACATTCTTTGTATGTTCCAGTCTCTCTCCTACTTCAGGGCTTCCACACATGCTGTACCCCTACCTGAAACATTTTATGATCTGCTTCATTACTTCTCAACCTTCCATCAAATGTTGCGTTCAAACTTTCCTAAGACCTTTGTCACCCAGGTGGTAACTCCTAAATCTCCGATTCTCTTCCCTTGCTGATGCACGCCCCGCTACATACTCATTAATGCGCTCGAGACCTGTCTCCTCTACTGGATAGTGAGCTCCAAGAGGGCTGAGACGTCTCCACCTTACATGTCTTCAGCAGCACCCAGGTGCAGCATCTGGCACACAGCTGGGCATCTCTTGGTTTGCCCTGTCCTCCATGTGACTTTAGATGCTCCTTCTCCAGATGCTCATGGCCAGGAGTATTTAAGCACATTCAATGTCCTCTTCCTATCTCTGCCTCAGCAACAAGAACAAGAGAAAAAAAACCCTAATCTCTTTCGCCTCTTGGTTATCAGCCTCACTTCCTCTTCAGTCTGCTCGGAGTAAGAGCCGCAGAGGTGGTGCTCAGCACCTTGTTGCTCACAGTCACCTTTCAGCACCTGTGTTCTAGACTCTCTGCTCAGCGCTCCAGCGATGCGTACCCTTCACCGCACTCCTTCTGATGCCTACCGCCCACTCCTCTCCTGAAAGGCCAATTTCCTTAGCAGCTAAGTGCCTACACTGTTCTTCATTCCTCCGCCTCTCTGGTTATTCTGGCACCCACAAGTCAGTCTTCCCCAGAGTGTGCTCCAGCCTATGACCTGACAAATTCTTCTGTTCCCAGGTTTAAGTCATTATCTACAGTACTGGGGATCCTCCGAAGTCAAATAAAAAATTACCATAGTTTCCAACAGTTTCTCTAGTCTAAAAGGCCCTCCTCTCCAAATTTAAAAACCAGTTAACACCAGAATTTGCACTCTAGCAGACATTCTAACCTGACCCATTATTTTTCCAGCAGGTCAGACCTGGAAAACCAGGATTGAAGATAGCATCAAAGCAAAAGGCGGCTAAAAAGGACAGTTGAACACAAGCCCTAAATAACTACCGATATCAAAAATAAAGAGAATCATTAAGGAAAGGGTCCATCCACATCGTAAGCTGTTCGTTGTGCAAGGCGGCGTATAGATATACTTTAACAATTTTAAAACGGCCAATAATAAACAACATTTGGCATTCAAGGAGTACAGTTTTAGTTAAATTAACATAATGAGAGACAAAACACCTCAGCCCAAATGACAGCAAGTTAGATACAGGGAAGTCCTTACTTAATGGTGTCCACAGACAGGTTCTGTGACTTTAAGCAACGCTATGTATAACGAAGCCAATTTTACCATAGGCTTGTTGACATAAACAAAAGTTCCCATGGCATTTTATCAATGTTATAATGAAACGATGTTGAAAGAAACGTTACTTGCAGGCCTGGTGCAATGTGGTGCTGCATTACCAGCTGCTGGCAATAAGCTTACAAGAAACATAATTGCTCCAACAGGTGACGATGGTCAACTCAGGATTTACTATTATTATTTCATCTGATTTGTTACCCTGGAAATGATTCTAACAGGTATCTATGGAATTCCAAACCCATGGAATTCTACAGAAAAGTAATAAAGAATAGAGTTGTCAAATAATTCAAGAAGGCCTAATTCTAGTCTAAACACGTATGACAAAGTAACAAGACTCTTTAAAAAAATGGAAATTTTAAATGTTTATCCATTTTGAAACCCACCTTGAAATCAAATGTGTAATTTGTGTAAGGCATCAGGCCACTCTCATAGGCACTCTTCAACTTGAAACCATGAGTGATCCTCCCATTAGTTGTCCCATTTTTCCCGTTACAACTGAAGTTCGTAAGACTTTCACTATATCTCAGTTCCTTAAAGTCTTTATGGTTTGTTTCTACTCCACCAGTGCTCAAATATTCTACAACACCTAGAATGAAAATAAATGAATGTTTGTCATTGTCACGTATAATAGTCACTGTACAAAACATAAAAAGATAATTCAACAGTAAGTAGTTTTATGCCACAATTTCTATAACATTCCCACTTTCTAAAATTTCTTACATTTGCCAAGACTTGTCTAAATTCATTTTACACGGCTTTAATGATAGTATATTGAGTATTTTATATTTGCTTTACTATACCACATGAACTTATGTGTCTTCTCTACCTTTTTTAAATGGTTGCATAATAATAGGCAGGGCTGGTGTATAATATTTGTTAAACTAGTTTTTTGTTTTTTTTTAAATTCAGGCTTTTTCTACTTTTAAAAAGAATTACCACCACAATCAGCATCTTGGTATGTAGGTTTCTACTTATGCTAAATTTTTACTTGGTATAAAAACCAAAATTAGAATTAATTGTTCCATTACATATACGGGCAACTATGGAAGAGAATGCCACATTTAGTCACAGAGCAAGTTCACCAGCCTTGGACACGATCTTCCCAATTTCCTAAGCATAAGATGGGCTCTGCAAACATTTTTAAAAATTTTTCATGTAATTAGTTAACAAGGCTGGACATTTTCCCTCCTGTGTACTATTAAAAATACTTTCAATGCTGAAATGCATCTTAAGATCTCTCTGCTTTGACAAGTATCTTTGTTCCTCAGATACTTTGTAGCTAAACAGAGGGTAGAAAATATGGAGAGAAACTGAGGGATGGTAACCCTCAACTGCTTCCTAACAGTAATCCCAGACAACTTGATGAGACAAACTAAGGAATTATGGATTTTAGATACCTTTATTTCTCCTGAAAATAAATTCTAACATCGTTTCTATCTTATTAATGGCTCCCATCTACCACGATGGTGGTGATGTGCTACTAAATTTAACCATTCCAAAGGTATGCATGCATGTGCTCATGCATGCATGCAAGCAAGTCCAAGGAAGAGTATTCTTATGTATATGAAAGAGTATAAACAGGAGTTGAAATGCAAAAATGAGGAAATACTTAGTTTTGATATTACAAGGGCTAGAGTTTGTTCACTGTACTGCCAATGGAAAAGTACTCAAGAATAAGGCTTTCTGTATTCCACTTTGTGATAAAAATTAAAATTTCTGTTCTTTTTTGTTAAAATTGCTTGCCTGATCTGTGTAAATGAAAGATCTCAATTTCTACCTGAGGTATATTTTTCTAAGCAAGCCCACCAAAATTTGAAATCCTATGATATAAGGTCAAATTTAAACTGGATTATATTACCACATGCTGGAATCCCAAAGAAGCTATCTTAAAACACTTTCAGAGTCTGGATTATACATGACCTGAGATAATGAAATATGATTGTGTTCTTTAATGAGTTATTTCAAGTTATCAATTATGTGTTTATTAAAGATGATTAATGTCCTTCTTCCTGAGGTTTTCATAATACCATTTCACTTTCAAAATGGTCCCCCTGTTCCACACACAAACATTTTTAAACCTAATTCTCACAGCTGCCACTACAAAGTGAATTCCTGTTTTCACTAAATTTGATAATTTGGAATTATCAAAAACAATACATTACAAAAACACTTTCAGTCAAAAAGCATACTATATAAACTAACATTCTTTTCTTACCAGAGTCTGGCAAAGAATTAAGATCTGCACATAACACCAGTGGAATATTTCCAAATTCTCGCAATACACTAGACGGGAGGCTTTGCGAGGCTTTATCAATAATGTTCTTCACTTCTGAGAGAAACATCATTGTCTGAACCAACTTCACATCAGAGTATTCAGGGTCCCAATGCATATGTGCATTAGCCACGAGAATAAGCTGTTTTTCCGTTCCAAGATGCAGCTTGCCAGCTACATTAGATAAAAAGAAAAAAACAGACAAAACCCACCTATCAGCTCACATATTCTTACAGGGTCTGAAAGCAAGTACTATCTCAGAGTCTTGGAAATATAAAAGGACCCTAACATTTACTGAACAACCTCCCATCTGATAATCTACCCTACAAGAAACCTGAGAAAGAGACATCAAAGCCTCAGGTTGTGTACTTTCAGCATTGGGCATTCATTACTTGATCAAAGACAGCCCATTCTACTTGGGACAGCTTGGTTTTCAAAGAATTGTGTCTCCTTTGCAACTTCTTGTGTTAGTTTAGATGTACTAAATCAAGTCTCGCAAAATTAAATCTATACCCTTTGCCTTAGATATATTTAAGAAAGTCATTAAGTTCCACCTTTCATCTTTTCTATTCTTCAAGTTAAATATCTCCAAGTTCCAATTGTTCCTCAAGTGACAGAAATTTCATATGGTCACTCTAAATGTATTTTTTAATTTGAAATAAGTGGCTGATTTCTCCAAAACTCAAGACCTTTAAAACAATTGTAACAAATAAGTCAGGAAGAAAAGTTAGCTTACAAAATATCCTTGTTGCCAAGAAATTATAGATGTGCATGAAGTTCTTTCTAAGCAGTTATTTTGACTAATATTTACTTCAAACTTTCTTTTATTTGAAAAATTCTTGGGAGCAAAAAAACTTATTTTTGTTTCTTTGACTTTATGCCTGTCAAGATTTCAAATACTTTTCTTGACAATGCTTTTCTCATCTTTAGCTTTGTGGTAGAGAAAATGGGATATGATATTTTAGAAAAAATTTAAATTCTGAGTTTCTTCAGGTGTTAGACAAGACTGTTATTATATAACTAATTTTCTGTTTTCTATCAAATTTTGGAGGTCAATTTTACAGAAAGTGAAAAGGTCACTCACATGACATTTCAATCAACTCCTTTCGAAGTTCTAGCAGTACTGCAACTCCAATGTTATCTTTTGTCATGACTCTGTTCAGCATAGCTTCAGACCCTTCAGAATTTGCCATTGCTAGCTGATTAAATTCAACAGTGTGTTTCTGAACCAATGTAAATCTAAAATAAAAACAAAAACAAATACAAACTTAAAATTGGGAACACAAGGATAGTAGCTTTGAGGGAAATGTAGTTTTCTCAAACTTCCTTAACAGATATGACGGCATGTATATCACATGGAAATCCTCCACACTTAACACCAAGCTTCTCACAGCCATTAAAAGTTATTCTCAGGCTATTACTGATATAAATACTTTCACAACTTAAGATAATGTAGTCATCTTCTGTTTAGGTTTTGTGTTGGAATATTCCATCTTGTAATTTGTAAATAATAATACGATATCTCATTCGCTTACTTGCCAACTAATTTCCATACCCTTGGTCCCCAATCTGCAACTAGGAAACATTTTCTTTTTTAAAAATAAGATGACTTACTTTTCTGTCTTGAAGAATATTGCACAGCCATCAACATGCTTTCTTTCTTGTTCTGACATTGTCCTAGCTCTAGATTTAGGACTAAAGAATCCATTATAGCCACGTTCTTTCAGTTCTACCAGAAAAAAACTGTAATACTGTTCTGTTTCAACCTCCTGAAAAATTGTAAATAGCAAAGTTATTTCATAAGACAAAAATCAGTCCTATGCATTAACTTTATATATAGTTTGAGAGCTTAAAATCATTTCAAAAGACTAATCTGCAGAATAAAGAATGCAATATCTTTTCGATGTAATTTATCTGAAACCAATCAGAATAGCTTCTTGTCATTAGACAGATATCAGTTGACAAGGTCAATTCTTTGTTGTTTAGGAGTCATGACTGGTGAGACATACAGCTCTACGCATGTGTATTTCCTTACATTTTAGAACTGATGTGGAACAAGAATCAGAGAGGTAGAAGGAACTTCATAGATCATAATTTCAGGCCAGGTGGGAAAATGACTTGCCCAAGATCATGTAAGTTACGAAAGTTGGACTGAGAACCCAAAGTTACTGTGCACCCAGGTTCAATGCTCTTTCCACTATGCTCTAATTATTCTATTACCTCTGGTGGTAAAGAAAAATCATACCTTGAAAATGCCACAATTTCAGTAACATTCCCGCCCAATTCAAAAATAGTGTGCAGGGGCATTAGGGAGCGAAAGGTGAGTATTTAGCTGTCATAGCAAATGTTTAAAACCCAGTTTAACCCATTTGCTTAATTTGGCAGCACAGGGCTGCAGAATAAAGCAGGTAGGAATGCTCCCAGGACTCATTCAAAACAGAAAAAGCCAGCATTTTAAGACTGCTAAATGTAGGACGTCAAATGTGTCAAAGAGCATTTGCAGGTTGCTCTTTGCTTTATCAATGCTGGGGCATTCGTACAATTTAAACAAATATTCTTACTTACCTGAAGACTTATGATATCAGCATTGCAGCTCAAGATTTCTTGAATAATGGCCTTTTTCCTGTAGTCCCAGTTTAGTGCCCATGATGGACAGTAGCCATATAACTGCCGGGTCGCATATTTATCACAAAGAACATTATAGCACATGACAGAAAACAAGGCTGTAGGAAAGATAACTTTACTTATTCACACACGTGGCAGAAAAAAACACCACAATTTCAAAAGTCTTCACTTAAATGCTAAGTTTGACTTTATTATTCAATACCTAGTCATTGAAAAACTACTATATGCCAGACATGGTGGATAAAATAAAGTCGAATAGAGAGGAAGGACAGATATATGAACGAGTTATGAAATAGTGTAGATCTGCTGCAGAGGTGTGCATAAAATGTTTGGAAGCTAAAAGACTAAGATCCTGAGCCCTCAGCCTTGAAGACCAGGCTTCCTCATTTCTGGGCTCCCTCTGACACTTCACCAATTGTTACCATAGAATGTGGAAACCTGATAGGCATTTTCTTAATAGGCATGTCTCGTTTTCTTCTATAGAGCAATGATTATTAATTCATAAGAAAGGAAAAGGTATCACAGGCCAAATACTGTTACACATATCACAGAAGTTCCCAAACTATTTTCATACAATTTAAGTTGATTAGAAGTCGTTAGTTCACTTTCTCTCCCAAGTTAAGTGTTTCAACTATCTTATAATTTTATAGAATCAAATACGGTTTGGAAACTTCCAATATAAAAAGCTTTTTGTATATTCACTATAACTGAATTTGATTAATACTTTACAGCAAGGTTTCTCAAAGTAGCACTACTGACACTGCGGGTGGGTAAATTCTTTGTTATGGGGGGCTGTGCTGTGTGCATGGTAGGATGCTTAGCAGCATCTTTGATCTCAAGCCCTGAGATGCCAGTACCACTTCCCCTAGTTGTGACAATCAAAAAAAGTCTCTAGATATTGCCAAATGTCCCCTGGGGATAAAATCACCTCTCTTTGAGAAGCACTGCTCAACAGCGTACTTTCTATGGCATACCAGGTGAGCAAGAATTAAGTCTTTATTATCTCCCAAACTGAATCAGCCATAAGCACTCCACTGCAACACTGCCCATAATCTAAAACATGCCAACAATACTGTTAGGTTTATAAAGACCAAGTAAATATAAGAGTTAAAAAATAAGGCTACCAACCAGTTGGCCTTGTTCTGTCTGGTTCTTGTAACATAATCCAAGATCTTGGAGGTGGCTGTTCTGTTGAAACTAGATGAATATGAAACACAAAATTAAGCAATATTCTTATATGTCTTCCTTAAAAAATGGTTTAAACAAATGACCACTTACTTCTTTTTGCAGTACCTGACAAATTATCAAGCAAATAGTTCAGTAGCCTTCTTGTTCCATCTGGTTCTAGATAGAGGTTCAATATATCCTGGGTAAGTGGATTTCCTGGAAATATTTTTAAATAGGTAAAATGAAACCAAAACAAGTACTAAAATATTTCAAAATTTAAAAATATACCAAAATTATCAGATCATCTACAACAATATAGAGTTATTAATAACATATCAAACTAGAGAAAATATTTTTTTCAGATTTTGGTGTGAAGAGTAAAAATGATTTATACTCATTCTATAGAGATAACCACCAACGCTTATTAATTAACAGGCTGATATCGCTGTACAAGATGTCTAACAGTGCCCTGCCTCATCAACGTTCTCATGATGGTCCAAAGCAAGTGAAACTGGATTAGAGAAGAGTGGGAAGGACTGGACAACAGAACAATAACAGTCAATATAATAAATCAGAGAATCAAAATTTAAGAATACAACCAAGCTTACAAAAAACCTCCTAATGACAAATGTAGCCTAGGACTTAGATTTTTAAAAATTCAACTGAATAAAGTAATAAGATGGGTCAGACTTAGTATAAGATTAAGTCACTAAGGAAGGGGGAAAACTCCAAGGCTGTGTGCCATCTGTAAATTCAATAACTGTTTCATAAGTGCAAATAATGAAAGCAAAAGCAATTATTTATATGTATCTATAAGGGTCTCGATCCTCTCAGAAGGACTTCTTACACGCATGTGAGAAATAACAGTACAGTATACTATTTTTAACAGTTCCCATCCATGCTGCACAAGAGGTATGTGTTGTTCTGAATGCCACCGCTCCACTTCAAGGACTAATAAATTCTACAGATTGAAGAAGGGAGCTAAAATGAAGAAAGATCTTAACCATGCCAAAAAAAAAAAAAAAAAGAAGAAGGATATAGACTATGAGAATGATCACAGCCCAGAGAAAAAAGTGGTTCCTTCGTATTCTCTTATAACAGACTAGACTCAAATGGCAGAATGAGAACCAAAGAGTAGTATCTAATAGGAAAGCCAGCACAGAACAGAAGAGGTTGGTAAATAGAAGTATTTAAGATGAGGTATCCTGCCCTGTGAGGTAGTAGAGTATCCTCTGTAATAGCCGAACTACACGGATGAGAAGAATAGCTACGTTAATTAACCTTTAAGATCTTGTTTAAGATTCTAGGATTCTAAGAATTATAAAGGTGAAAATGTGCTCCTATAAGTACAAAGTATGTCTTTGCAGGAAGACAAGTTACAATAGCATCATACTCTCTCATGTGTATAGTTCTTGATAGCTATCAAAGTCCTGAAATTTTTATTAACCACAATCCTATGAGACAGGTACGGTCATAACCTGAAAGTTACCAGAACCCTTTGAGAAAATGAAGTCAAACAAAAGCTTCTCGGTACCAGGGAAGCAGCCCATTCTAACTAAACCTACACTCATGCTATCTTTTTACTACTTTCTAGTGCAAAAATATTTAAAGGCTACCACTGACTACTTATACCCATGTGATCCTCCCTTCTAAGATCCTTTTTTATAAATTAAAAACCATCTCCAAACACAAACATCTATTTATGACTCTAATAAATGCAGCTGAGGCCAAATGATGTATTTCCCCCAATGTCTGTCTGCTTTTTGGAATTCCTTTAAATTTAAAAATTAATCTGCTCTTCAACGCCTGGAAAAATAACATACATAGGGTAAAGTTAACAAAACAACATAATTCTGGAATTAAAACATAAAACCGAGTTATCAGAAGTAAGGAATGAAAGTGAATATGAGACTTGCTTCTGGAGAGATGGAGCAGACATACTCTTCCCTATTACTCCTACTAAGTACCACTAAAGCCCTGTACCTCATGTGTAAACAAATGTAGGACTGAAACGTGCTGAGAAGGAGGAATGGCTAGAGAGAGACCTCAGGACCTGAGGAACAATGTGGTGATGAATTCCTTGGGTTTACTTTTTGCCTCCTGTATCCCAGACATGGAGCCAAGGTAGCCAGCAATATGGAACGCCAATGGGTACAGGAAAAAAATCCTAACAAAAGCCAAAAGACCAAGAAAGGCCAGCCTAATAAGACAAAATATTTAGACAATAAAAGCTCTGCTTCAGCTAAACACCAAAGAAACACATGTAGTGCCTTTTCCACCCATGTCAGCAAAAGCTGATAAGCAGGGAGCCCAGACTTCCACCCTGGTGAGGAAGGAAGGAGGTGTCCCAACTCTGCAGTGGGGCAGTGTCAGAGAAAGCCCAGCAGGCAGCTGGGACTTCTACCCACTCCAGGCAGTAAGACCTCCTCCTCCATGCTGTGGTGGCAGGGGAGACTACAAGGGGTGGGCCTCGACTTCTACCTCTACCCCCAGTAATGAGGCGCCCTCTGCTCCCCTTCTGGGCATGATGTCAGAAGAGGCGAGTGGGGTCGAGACTTTTACCATCTCCCAGCAGGAATGATGTCACCTCAATGAGATAACTGTGGAAACCTCACAGAAAGCCAAAATTGCTACTTCCACCCAGCTGACCCTCAAGTGTGAAGAAAGGCAAAGGAGAACCTAACTCTTGCCTCCCTTGGCAGTAAGGAGACATAGTGCCTGCTTTCCCTGCCAATGCAGTGTTAGAGAAAGCCAGTCAAAACAGAAGATCTGAACAAGGTCTAGTTTCACAACATAAAGTGAATACGTCTTGTTTCAAGTGAAAATCACTTCTTATACCAAGAATCAGATTTCAAACTGAATGAAAAAAGGTAAGTAAAAGATTTCAACACTGAGATGACAGAAATAATAGAATGATTTGATCAAAATGAAGCAAGCATGATAAAAATGCTTCAGTGAGAAATTACAAACATGCCTGAATAAATGAAAAAATAGTAAAGAAGAAACATTTGACGAATAAACAAAACATAAAAACAAATGGAAATATTAAAACTGAAGAATGAGGAAAAAAATGGCGTAGATGATAGAAGCTCTATCCATCCCTCTGGCAATCAAATCAAAGTTGTGACAGAAATAAGGAGCAACAGCAAGGAAAAATCGCCTGGGATCTAGATGAACAAGCCATACAACTACAGAGAAATCCAAGAAATCACCCTGCAATGGCAGGAGGTAGGATGGGCGAGGATGTGGGGCTGCCCAGTCTTGAGCAGCTGAGTGAGACTGAGGCTGCAATAGCGGCAGAAGCCTCTTAAAGGGGCCGTGTCTGCAAGTGGATTTTTGCATTGACGGACCTGCTCGCTCTGAGCACCAGTGCTGAGTCGGCTGTGCACAGAGGGTACCAGGGATTTACAGGGAGACACTGTCAGAGTGAGGACCAGGCGAGACTGACCTGTACAAAAGTGTGGGCAGTATCCATTGTTTCCTGTTGAGCCCTCTCCTCTCCCAGTGCGTGGACACAGCACTGCCATTGCCATGATGTCATGAACTGGATAACAAAGGTCGCTCCACCCAAAAGATTCCCTGAAACCCCACCTCACCCAGCTGGGGCCCTCCCCAAGCCACATCCAGTTGTATACTCAGAGAGTCAGGTGCTCCTTCCTGAGACTACACTGGTAGAGGCAGCTGGCCTCAGTTTCTGGTGTGGCCTTCTGAGGTAACTATAAACAAAGCATCTGTGGATTGCTTGCTGAATCTTAACAGGTGGCCCTGGAGGGGTAGAAGCTTGGGCTAATTTTGGCCTGCAGCTGAACGAACCCCTCTCAGGACTGTGCCACTGGACACCTACTTTACAAATCCATACTAATAAGACTGGGATACTTAGGAGCTTTGCTTAGTACATAGAAACAGACATGGAAAGGCAGCCAAAATGGGAAGACAAGTAATCTAACAGAGGCAGAGTTCAAAACACTAGTAATAAAGATGCTCAATGAACTTTTGGGAGATGTAGAGAACTCCAACAAAGTGATAAAAATGGAAATGGAAATTATAAAAGGGAACCAGTCTGAAATAGAGAACACATTATCTGAGATGATTAGTATATTAAATGGAATAAACAAAAGAATAAACAAAGTGAATAAAGGCGAGGATCACATGCCCTATCTAGAAGACAGGAAAGTAAATCAGGACACTCAGACAGAATGGCAAGAAAAAAGATGCCCAGACTATAAAAATAATTTAAGGAGGATATGGGAGACTATTAAGGCTCAAAATATTCGTCTGATCGGCGTAAGTGAAGAAAATCAATACGTTGAACAGCTGTTTGAAGAAATGATGGAAAACTTCCCTAACCTGGTGAAGGAAATAGACACAAAACCCCAGAAAGCTCAGAGGATTCCGAAAATAAGGGATCCAAAGAGGCCCACACCAAGACACATCATAATTAAAGTGCTAAAGATTAAATAAAAAGAAATAATATTAAAAGCAGCAAGAGAAAAACAAATAATTACATATAAGGGAACACCCATACGACTGGCAGCTGATTTCTCAAAAGAAACTATGCAGGACAGAAGGGCTTGGCAAAAAATATTTGACAGGATGAAGACCCAGGATCTACAACCAAGAATAATTTATCCAGCAAAGTTAACATTTAGAGTTGAAGGACAGATAAAGAGCTTCCCAGACAAAAATAAACTAAAGGAATTTATCACCACCAAGCCAGAATTACAGGAAATGTTGGAGGGACTTCTTTAAGAAAGAAAAACATGTATCAAAAACAGGAATAAAGAATGGTAACAACTACATTCCTATCAATAAGTACCTTCAATGGAAAAGAATTAAGTGCTCCAACCAAAAGATAGTGTGGCTGAAAGGATAAGAAAACAAGACCCCTACATATGAAAAGGAAGGAGATGGAAAAAGATTGCTTTGATGAATCCGGAAGGAATTTAAGTAAGGCAGAGAAAGATAAACACTATATGATTTCACTTATATGTGGAATTTAAGGAATAAAAAGAACAAACTAATCAAAAACAGACTCACAAATATAGTGGACAATTTGGTGACAGACAGAGGGGACGGGGGTTTGGAGGGCTGGGAGAATGGGGTGAAGGGTTAAAGAAGTACAAATTAGTAGTTGATGGATGGTCACAGGGATGGGAAGCACAGCATAAGGACTGCAATTAACAGTAACACATTGGCTAGGTAGAGTGTCAGGGGAGGGAGGGAGCAATTGAGGGGATCATTTTACTAACTATATAGATGTCTAACCAATGTACTATATACTTGAAACTAATTAAAATTAAAAAAAAAAAAAAACTGAAGAATAGAATAAATGAAATAAAAAGTTCAGTGGATAGGTTCAACTGCAGAATAGAGGGTCAGAGGAAAGAACTGGTGAACTGGAATACAGAACAATAGAAATTACACAATCTGAACCACAGAAAGGAAACAGACTGAAGAAAAATGAACAGAGCCTCACGGACCTGTGAGACCACAGCAAAACATTTAATGTCCATGTACTCAGAGTCATGGAAGCAGAGGACAAAGAGCACAAGGCTGCAAAAGTACTCAAAGAAATAACAGATGGAAACTCCACAAATGTGGCAAAAAATTTAAACCTACAGATTTAAGAAGCTGATAAAACCAAAAAAGACAAACCTAAAGGAATCCACACCAAGCCACATATCATAATTAAACTTCTAAAAATTAAAGACAGAAAAAAACTTTAAGACAGCCAGAAGACAGACCCCTTACCTGTAGGAGAAAAACAATCTAAATACCAGCCAATTTCTCATCACAAACCACAGTAGCCAGAAGAAAATGGTACCATATTTTTCAAGCCAGATTCCTATATCTAGTAAAACAAATCCTTAAGGAATGAAAGAAAATAAAGACATTCTCATATGACAGAAAACTAAGAGAATCTGTTGCCAACAGATCTACCCCAAAAGAATCACTAATGGAAATTCCCTAAACAGAAAGGAAATGATAAAAGGAGCCTTGAAACATTAGGAAGAAAGAAAAAAAAATATGGTTAAAAATATAATAGGCTTCCTTCTCTTAAAATTTCTAAATCATCACTGGCAATTAAAATTTTTTTGTAACTTCTTTGTAACACTGCTTTGTTTCTAAATGTAAATAAATATTTAAGAAAATTGTATCAGAAATAAGAGGCAAATAAAAGGTCATATAGAGAGTTAAGATTTCTATACTTCATTCAAACTGGTAAAATGATAACAATAGACTATGACAAGTTATATATATATATATAAAGTAATACCCAGAGCAATCACTAAAAAAGATATATGAATGAATAATTCAGACACACTAAAGACAAGATAAAATAAAAATATAAAAAGATGTTCGAATAACCCATAGGAAGGCAGGAAAATGAAAACAAAGAAACAAAACCCAGGGAGAACATAAAATGCAGACATAAGCCCTAACCTATCAGTAATTATATTAAGTATAAATGATCTAAACATACCAATTAAAAGACAGACTGGCAGAGTGGATTTTAAAACACGACCCAATAATGTGTTGTCCATAAAAGACTTTAAATATAACAATATAAACAGGCTGAAAAGGATGAAGATATAAATCATATACATATTAAAAGAAAGCAGAAGTGGCTATATTAATATCAGACAAAGTACATTTCAGAGGAAGTAAAAAATTACCAGAGACAGATAGTCCCTATATACAATGTTAGAAGGTCAATCCCTCAAGACATAGCAATTCTAAGTGTATCCACCAAAGAGCAGAACTCCAAAATATTTTAAACAAAAACTGACAACTGAAAGGACTGGGGTTGACTCAATCGCCAATGGCCAATGATTTATCAATCCTACTTATGTAATGAAGCCTCCATCAACACCCTAAAGGAGGGCGTTCAGAGACCCTCCAGGTTGAACATGAAAATTCAATAAGAGTGCGAGCGCAGCGTGCCTGGAGAGGGGCTCGGAAGCTCCTTATCCTCTCCCCATACCTCGCCCTATACACCTCTACCACCTGGCTGTTCCCAAGTCCCTGGTTTATGATAAAGCAGTAAACTAGTGAGTAATCGGGTTTTCTGAGTTCTGTGAACCACTCTAGCAAATTAATCATACCCAAAGAGGGGATCACAAGAAACTCCAGTCTGTAGCCAGTCCATCAGAAGCACAGGTGATGACCTGGACTTGTGATGGGCATCTGAAGTTTTTTTTTTCTTTTTTTGGCACGGGTAAGGTGGGTCAGTCTTGTAGGACTAACCCCTCTTTACCTGGGAAATCTGATGCTATCTCCAGGTAGGTGGTATTAGGAGTGAGTTGCATTGTAAGACACATCTGGTGCCCTAGAACTGCTTGCTGGTGTGGAGGGGGAAATCTCTGCCCCTACACATGATGGAATCCTTTCACCCTGTTAAAAGGATGAAAAGACAAGCTACATACTGGGAGAAAATATTTGCAAATCACACATCTGACAAAGGCCCTATATCCAGAATACATATTGGACTCCTAAAACTAAACAATAAAAAAGCAAACAATAAAATTAGATAGAACATGGGCAAAGATATAAAGAGACATTTTATAGATGATGACATACAGATTATAAATAAGCATGTAAAGATGTTCAACATCTTCATCTAGCAGGGAAATGCAAAGTAATATGACAATGAGATATCACTACACATCTGTCAGAAAGGTTAACACAAAAATAGTTTGACACCACCAAATGTTGTGAGGATGCTAAGAAACTAGATCACTTATTACTGGCAAAAATGTAAAACAGCACAGCCACTCTGGAAAAGTAGTTTGGCCATTTCTTTAAAAAACAAACATGAAACTAACATATGACCCAATACTCACACTCCTAGGTATTTATCCTAAAACGAATCTTATGTTGACACAATAACCTGTAGACAGAATGTTCACAACAGCTTCATCAGTAATAACCAAACACTGGAAACCACCCAGATGTCCTTCGATGGGCAAACTGTTTAACAACTGATGACACATCCATACCGTGGAACACTACTCATCAATAGAAAGGCACAAACACATAACAACTTGGGTGAATCTCCAAAGAATTAACCGAAGTTAAAAAATCAATCTCGAAAAATTACATACAGCATGATTCTATTACTAAAATATTATTGAAATAACAGAATTATAGAAATGGAGAATATATGCGTGGTTGTCAGAAGTTAAGGGAGTAAGCTGGGGCAAGAAGCAAGTGGATGTGGCTCTAAGAGGGCACCATGAGGGTTCCTCTGGTGATGGGACTGTTCTGTATCTTGACTTCTTGATGTCAAGATCCAGTAGTGACTCTATGCTACAGTTCTGAGAGATGCCACCATCCATGGAAATTGGGTAAAGGGCATGTGAGCTGTTTTGCATTATTTTTTACAGGTTCATGTGAATCTCTAAGTATCACAAAATAAAAAATAAAACAAGTGAATGTGCATCTAAGGTAATAGTCCTAACCTTTCATTGTAGAACAATTTTCAAGAACACGGAAAATGTGAAAAAACAGTGAAGTGTGCTAGCTCTATGTAATCAACTTTAAGGAAAATGATATGAACTGATTCATGAGGCAGAAATATTTTGGCTTTGTATGAATGGATGATGTAACAAAAAGGAATGATTTTTGAACTAAGTGATAGTTTCTCTCTTCCAAATAGTTAATAGGTGCCAGGAGAAATCAATGATAGAAGTTTTCAGAGAGCAAGGATGATGTAACTGCTTGCTTTAAGAAGTAGCTGGCACATTAAAGTGTGCAAAGCTCAACAGAACAACACAGAATTTGTTCAAAAAAGGTGAAATTGGTGAAAAGACAGCTGTTACATACAGACAGATGGGTAGCAATGTCCAACAGGATATCTGAGATAAACAAATATCTCTGTGAAACTATACTTCCAAGGAAGAAATGTAAAAGCCTTGATGTCAAACAGTAAAGGATCTTTCTGAAATTGAAAGAGCAAGGGAACACCAAAAATGAAGGTGCCATAAAAACTGTCCTACCCGACCCAAGCATTTACATTAAATCAGTTTGAAAAATCTATTTGTAAATCCTTAGAGAAATGAATAGACTAAGGTTTGTAAATAACATATATCCTGTATGATTGTAAAACCTTGACCTGACAAGACACAACAGTAGTTGCCTCTGGGATGAGAAAGGGACTAGAAGAGGAACAAGAAGGGTCTTAATTCTATAATGTTCCATTTCTTTTGCATTTAAAAAACAGACACAAAAGAGACAAAATATTGTTAATTCTGGTGGTCAGTATATAGATATACTTTGCTACATTTTATACTTTTATCAAATTTAAAAACGAAATAAAAAAAGCTAGGCTACCATAGGGAAGTGTAACAGAAGAAACTATCTGCAGCTCACATTTCCCTGATCTCTACCTTAAGAAACCTCAGCAAGTCCAGTTCCATACAGAAGAAAAGCTTTCCAAAGAACCATTTATAAAGGTAATGTTTGTTCAATATGGTATTACATACATTTGTAAATGAATTATTTGTATTTTTTACTTAATTTGTTTTTGTGAATGTTATTACTTATATAATATGAAATGAATTTACAGGAGTAAAACCTCACAACTGTATTTTTAAGAAATAAGTGCAATTTGTGAATACTTTATTATATGACTTTTCTTAGGAATCAATTATAAAGTAAGCTATAAGATTGGTGAAGACTCATTTAATGTGATAAAATGTAAGTACGGACATATTATTAAAATGTGACTACCAATCTTGCTGGTTTAAAAAAAAACATTTCCCAATAGTTCTTACTGGATTAATTATGCCCCCCAATTCTAATATACTAAGGAAGTCCTCATAAATCAAGTGTTTAAAAAATGCTCAAATACTTAACTTCATTAATAGGTCCAAATCTTCTATTTACTGTTTTTTTGCACTATGTGAGTTTCCATTTTTTTTTTTTTTGAGATTTGAACATAGTAGGAAAAAAAGCTGTTTACAGTATGATGACACTAAATAAAGTATAACCTAAGGAATAGAGGTGATTGAAACAAAGGCTAGAAATGCAAGGCTAGGCTAGGAGTAAAAAAGAATACAAACACCGGTAGACAGTTTACAGGTGAACAAGAGAGAAAACCACTTGATGTACCTAAGAAATTGATGAAACTGGGAAGAGTGAGCCTGTAAATTCCTTGGAAAAGGATTCCCTCTTACAACTTCTTTACACTCAAAAACATACATACAAACCAAAAAAAGTACAAATAATGGGAAGTCATACCTTTCAGGCCTAAAGTCTGCAACTGAAACAGTTTTCCCAGCTCGAAAGGTAGAACTCGTAACAGGTTGTAATTTAAATGGAGTTCCCTGTTGATATAAAAATTCCAGGAAGTCAGAAGTTACATTAACTTTTAACAGCTAATATCAACAATATTAACTTCAAGGAATATAAGCTCCTAAGAATGACAAAATTTTATATTATATTCCAATGTCTAGTATAGCGCTTTTCAAATCATATGTGGTAAAAAAACAAAATAAAACCAAAATCCAAACTCCACAGACCAATACATTTATAAAATACACGAAAACAATGAATTACCAGAAAAATGATATGAGGAAAAAAAAAGACCAATAAAATACAAGCCCCAATTATTTAGGAGTATTAGACTCAACAGATACAAAATCACCCTCACATGTTGTGTATCTCACTTCAGACTGGTGACATAGTTTGCAAATTGGCAGCCCAAAGACCACCCTGAGAGCAGCACTAGTCTGGCATATGTAGCATGTTACACATGTTAAGGAAAGTGATAAAACCTAACGTGAATTGTCAAAAGAATGAAAATGATGTAGTACCAACTCAAAAGAGCTTCTGATAGCTAGCTGCACAATTAACTTTATGATCAACATTTCTCCAAATTTACTAAAGTTTCACTTTAGAAAGAACAGCAGCTATATTATCTACTAATGACTATTTTAGTGATTTGGTTTTTTACAGATAATCATAATATAAATATCAAAGGACTCTTCAGTAGGAAAAAAATTTATAATTTTTTACACATGAATGAAAACTATTTCTATAATCCTTGGTTCTTGGAATTTAAATGAACCTTTGTTATTACTGAGTAAATCCGAGGTTGTCTAAACTATAAAATGGACAAGAAGCTTGGTGCAAATCACACAACTTGTAAATGGCAAAGTCAGGATTCCAATCTGACTGTGCAACTCCACAGCCTACCCACCCCCTACACTCTATACACAGTCTCCAACTCAATGACTAACTCTAGCTTCTTTCAAGTCCAGCCTTTATTACTATCATGCATACAAGTCCTGGAAGGTCCAAAAACGTGTCGCTGACTGGCAGTGGTTACCTGGACCCTCTGTTAAGGATGGTATGGTACCCAGAATAAAGTGGGGACAATACCATAACCATCTGTCATAGGTGAGTGTGTATGTGGAATGACATGAGTGCCTTCTATCTGTTCACTCACATTCTGTCCAAAATTTTGGTTCAGTAATAAAGTATATCACACAAAACATAGCAATAAAACAAATTTTAGGCAATGAATCTACTTATTATTTATTAGTTCATATTCAATTTTCCAAGAAAACGTTATATAAATATATATATATATATACTTATGTTTACTTTTGGTCAAAAACTGTCAAATTGATAGTGGTGTTTCCTAAGAAAATGAACAACACTCTATCTTGTTCTAATTAGGGGGTATATGGTTATCTACTAAGCTGAATCTACACACCTGAGTGATACCATGTTTCCGAGTTCTGCCGGTAAACTCCGGATCTTGTTTGAGGACAGGTCCAGATACACCAGATTGTGAAGCTTGGCAATGTCTGAAGGAATGCGGGACAGGAAATTGTCACTCAGATGCAAAGCTGTCAGGTGAGTTAGTGACCACAAAGATGAGCTTAAGCTTCTTACTCTTCCTGTAAAAGAAGAAAAAAATGGGGCAAGGATTATAATGTTCTTTACAATTTGGTTCTGGATTAAAAAATTTAGATGTTTCAATGAGTAATAATTTAGCATACAAAAAATTGTGAGAGAGGGGTTAACAGGAAAAACTTTACCTATTCTAGAACAACTCAATGCTATTATGAAATTATAAACTCTACACTTAGCAGGCTAAAAAAAAGACACTTAAGGCAATACATAAATATTTAGATTATATTATTATTTTTAAAAGCACAAGAGTTAAGACTTTATCCTTTAATGTGGCCTCGGCTATGACATAAAAGAAAAAGTATGAATAATCTGTAGTAATGATAAATCCACTATTTCCACATGGTTGATTTGAACTTAAGCCAAAAAAAAAAAATTCAAATCTAATATCTCAGAGGCTGTTCATATCCATACTCCAGAAGATGAGAATTATGCCTGAAACAAGAAGCAAACGAGACATCTTCACATTGGCAAAGCTTTGCAATCAGATTACTCCAGTGATGGCTGTGTCAGAAAGCATGTAATTAAACAAAAGCTGTACCACACCACATAAGTAAAAGTAAAATTACTTGCCCAGAAACACTTCTGTTATTAAGTCATAACTATATAATCAAACAGTAGTAGACACAGGATTCAATTATTAAGAACAGAATAATTTCTTTCAATGCAATATTAAATCTGCACTTTGACACTTCATGATAAGATGCAGTCATTTCTACAATCCATATAAGAACTTTCCCCATAATCTCTTTAACGGTCCAGGATCTAGTCTGAGACAAAATGAAACAAACAGATGTAATAGAAATATACCAGTCTTTGAGAACTGATTTTCTATTGGCTGAAAAGCAATCTTGAGACTTCTACTTTTAATCAAGATGGAGTAACAGAGACCAAATTTACCATTCCACCTGAACAACTACAAAACCAGATAATATACATTAATCAACAAATTTTAGTGATGAGACATCAACCAGTACAGGAGGGTGATCCTTGAAGAATGGGAAACAAATGTGGGCCCCACAACTGTCTCAGCTTACTTCCTCAACAATTGCACAGTGGAGGGGTGCCAGCGGTAACATGGTGGTATCAAGAGACAGAGTGAAGGTCCAGGAAAGCCAAGATGACTAGAGTTTACAAAGGCAGAGTACCAGAGAGGAGAGAGATGAACAGAGAGGGCTGGAGATTTAAAGAAGGTGCCCCTCCAGTTTTCAGCTGAGTATTAATCAGCATATGCATGTGAGAAACTACCTGAGACAGAAGGAAAAAAAACACCCCAAAGGAGGTGAGGCAATGACCCCCAGGTTCACACACAACTGAGGCTAGCTGGTATTCCCAACTGCCAGAGGTAAATTCGTAACTTGCAAGGCATTAGGCAGTGCAAAATCAGCCATAGACTGAAGGTAGCTCTCGGCTCCCCTAAGAAAGTTAAAGAGCAAGTCTCAAAAGATATAGTTTCCAAGTAACTGTATCCCAAAATGAAGCTCAAAATTAGTCATAGAAATACAAAAAATATGCATCACTCCACAATGATAAAATTCAAAACATCTGGCATTCAAGAAAAAATTATCAGGCATGCAAAGACACAGGAAAATAACATCCAAAATTAAGAGAAAAATCAAACAAAATTAGTTCAGAAGAGATAATAATTATAAAATTAGTAGACATTAAAAGTTACTATAACTATATTCTATATTGTCAGAAGTTAGAAGACTAAATGTGTTAAGCAGAGATACAAGATAGCATAGACACCCTAACTGAACTTCTAAAATTGAACGTTAAGTCTAAAATGAAGATGTAGCAATAGAAACTGTCCAAGATAAAACAGAGAGAGAAAATATACTGAAAAAAATTACATCAGTGAACTCCCGAACAACTTTAAAGAACCTAATATATATGTTACTGAAACCCCTAAAACAGGGATGGGCTGGGGACAGAAAAAATTATCTTAAGAAATAAAGGTAAGAGATAAGTGGATATCCACATGCAAAAGAATGAAGCTGGACCCTTACTTTACACCATATACAAAATTTAACTCAAAAACTCTTGGAATAAAACATAGACTTAAATCTCCATGACCTAGGATTAGGCAATGGTTTGTTAGATATGACACTAATAGCACAAGCAACAAAATGAGTAGTAGATAAATTCGTTGAAATTAAAATCTTCTGTGCTTCAAGGGACACCGGTAATAAAGTGAAAAGGCAACTTCAAAAAAGGGAGAAAACATCTGATAGTAGAGCAGTTCCTAAAAAGGTTCAATATAGTTACCACATGAGCCAACAATTCACTCCTAGGTATGTATATAACCAAAAGAAATGAAAACGTATGTCTACACAGAAATTTACACACAAATGTTCATAGCAGAATTATTCTGAGTTACGAAGTGGAAACAACCCAAACATTCACTGACTGATGAATAAATAAAATGTGGCCTATTCATACAATAGAGTATTATACTAGTACTGACACATGCTACAACATGGATAAACACTGAAAGAAGGTGGTGACCACATATTACGTGACTCCATTTATATGAAATGTCCAGACATGTCAAAAATCCCCTGAGACAGAAAACAGATTAATGGTTACCAAGGGCTGGGTGGTTGAGAGAAAATGGAAGATGATTGCTAATGTGTATACAACTCTACGAATATACAAAATTCACTGAATGTACCTTTACGGGGTGAATTGCGTAAATTATATCTCAAGAAAAGAGAGGTGGAAAAATTTCCACGCTTGATGAAAACTACAAAGCCACAGACACAGAAAGCTCAAATGAACTCCAATCACATGAAAACTCCATGAAAAACAAAAAAGAAAACTCCATGAAAACACATCTTAATCAAATGGCCTGAAAAAAAATAAAGAGAAAATCTTAAAAGCTGTCAGGGGAAAATAATTACATTCCACATGAGAAACAAAGGTAAAATGCAGATTTCTAGTTGCAAACACTGTAAGAGAAAAGACAGTGGAGCAAAATCTTTAATATACCGAGAGAAAAAAAAAATCCTGTCAACTTAGTAACCCAGCAAAAATAGCTTTCAAAAAATGAAGGTAAGTTACAGGATGAAAAGGGCTATAGAGATAGATGGTAGTGATGATTGCACAACATTTTGAATGTATTTGATAAAAACCTTCCCACGAAGAAAATTCTGGAACCAGACTGGTTCACCGTTGAAAACTACCAAACATTTAAGGAAAAACTAGCATCAGTTCTACAAAAATTCATCCAGAAAACCAAAGATAAGAGGATACTTTCCAACTCCTTCTATGAGGCCAACATTACCCTGTTACCAAAACCAGGCACAACTAATACAAGAAAACTACCACTAAACATCCCTCGTGAACACAAATGCAAAATCTAACAAAATCTTAATAAATCAAATCCAACAACATAATATGGGGATAAGATTTGTGCCAAGAAATTTAGTTTGCTCAACAATCAAAAAAATTTATTCAAAAAATTTTTTCTTAGAAAATCATCTGAATAAACACAGAAAAAGCATTTGACAAAATCAATACCTATTCTTGATTTAAAAAACTTCTCAGTAAGCTAAAAATAGAAGAGAATTTTCCTCAATTTTGAAAAAGGGTATCTACAAAAAGCTTAATGGTAAAGGAATGAATGTTTAACCCCTAACATGAGAAACAAAGCGAAAATTTGCATTCTCATCACCCCCATTTGATATTATACTGGAAGTTCTAGTCAGTGCAGTCAGGTAAGAAAAATTAAAAATTGGAAAGGCAGAAATAAAGCTATCTTTATTTGCAAATGGCATAATCATCCATGGAAAAATCCTATGAAATCTATAAAAATGCTAATAAGTGAGTTTATAGCAAAGTCATAGGGATAAATCAAAATATAAAAATATCTATTGTATTTCTATATACTACCAGAAATTAAAATTTAAATATGGCAATATTTACAATACAATCAAAATTATGCAATAGTTAGGGGTGAACTTGACCAAAAATATGTAGACTTGTGCATTAAAAACTACAAAATAATGCTGAGAGAAATAAAAGAAGTCCAAAATAAGTGAAGAGCTCTGTCTCCACAGATCAGAAGATTCAATATTATTAAGATGTTAGATGTCCTCAAATTGGTTTGTTTATTTATTTATAGGCGAGGCAACCCTTGGTTGACCTCACAGATCGCAAGGACCTTGTCAGCTTACAATTTTATGCCTACAGCACCTGGTCTTCCTAGGTGGTCTCCCATCCACGTACTAACCAGGTCCGACTCTGCTTAGCTTCCAAGATCAGAGAGGATTGGGCTTGTTCAGGGTGGCATGGTTGTAGACCTCAAATTGGTTTAGAGTCAACACAATACAAATCAAAATGTTAGCAAGTTTGAAACTGGAAAGATGACTCTAAAATTCATATGGAAATTGAAAAGACTTAGAAAAGCCAAGACAACTTTGGAAAAACAAAAACAAAAAACAGAACAACTAACACTACCTGATTTTAAGACTTGTTATACAAAGCTCTCTCAAAACTCAATAAGAAAACAACCCAAATTTCAAAATGGGCAAAAGATCTGAACAGACACAGATGGCAAATAATCAACATAAAAAGATGATCAGCACCAGCAGTCATTAGAGAAATGCAAATTAAAACCACAATGAGGTAACACTATATAGCAGAAAAAAGGCTAAAATTAAAAAGTTTACCCTGCCAAGTGTTTGTAAGGGTACGGAATAAAAATACCTAGCAGCCATGTAAAATGAGACAACCTCTTTGCAAAACAGTTTGTCAGTTTTTTAAAAAGTTAATTGTATACCTACCATATGACCAATTCCATTCTTAGATGTTTGCCCAAAAGAAATAAAAACTATGCCTACACGAAGACTTGTACATAAATGTTCATATCAGCTTTATTTGTAATACCCAAATACTGGAAACTATTCAAATATATTCATCAAGTGAATGGATAAACAAATGCTGGCATATCGAAATAGTGGGCTAATATTCAGTAATAAAAAGAATGAACTACTGAAAACTTACAACACAGATGAATCTCAAAGTAGTAGATGAAAATAAAGAGTACATACTGTATGACTTCATTTATTTAAAAAGTTTATAAAATGTAAACTAATCTATGGTTATAAGAAAGAATAGTGGTTACCTGAGAATAGGGGAGGGCATGGAGAAATGAGGGAGGCAAGGAAGAAGGGATTACAAATTTGGGGAATGATGGGTATGTTCACTCTTGAATGTGGTGATGGTTTCAAAGATATACACACAGGTCAAAATATATCACATTATTTACTTTATATATATGCCAATTTTTACATGTTAACTATACATCAACAGAGCTGTGTAATAAAATCTATCTTGATCTAAGGTGCCTCTCCTTACTGTATAACACTTACAGTAGAATCTGCAGCATAGACTATTTGTAAAATTAAGCAAATTTTATTTACTTAATTTAATTTTCAGTTCACAAAAATGAAAAATAGCTAATATTCATATAGCTATAACAAACTATTTAGTGAGTGCTTATTATGTTTTGCATGTGTTCCAGCCCTCTACACTCAAAATACTGCTTAAGAAGAACTAAAAGGGCTTGAGAAATGCATTTTTATACTTCAATTTAATAGGAAGGACATAAAATTCTCAAAAAGAAGGTAGCCAGAAAGGAAAACAGAAAGTCTGTGGAGAAGGAAAAAGAATCAAGTATAAGTAATGTATAAATAATCAATCATACGAGGGTCGGAGGAAGGAGAGAACTCAGATCTGTACCATACACTGAAAAGAAAAATTCTGTAATAAATTTCTAAACATAAATCTATCTTAGAATCCAAAACTGAAAATACTGTCAAGTTTAATTTATTAAAATTTAAAACCTCTATATAATAGAGATGCCAACATGCATGGCAGCCAGAGATAACATCCATTAATTCAGTCAACTTTTAGGGACCAGTATGCTGGTGTGGGGACAGAATGAGAAATAAAACAAAGTCTCTACCCTCAATATTTTTTATGTGAGCTCTGTAATGAAGAAAAAAAAAAAAGTAAAACAATCAACAACAGGAAAATGAATACAGGTAAGAACAGGTAAATCACTCAAGAAAAAACAAAGGAGCAGTCATAAAAAATTCATTTCAGTAATGAAAGAAATGCAAATTTAAACAATAAAATATTCATTTCTACTTAAGTGAAAAGCAAAGTAAGATTAATAACCAGTAATAACAAGAATAAAGGGGAAACACACACTGACTCATCATGGGAAAGATACAACTATATTTTGAAAACAATCTTGTAACAGTTACAAAATCTTAAATTTAAATATCCTTTGTCTCATCACAATTCCACAATTAGTGATTTACCCTATGAAAATACTGTTCAAGTATGCAAAGATATATACTGTTGGTAGTAGGAAGAAATTAGAAATAACATGAACGATCATTAATAATGCATACTTAAATCATGGTTCATTCAGACAATGGTATTCTGCCACCATTAAAGAGTATGCAGTAGTTATATTTACTGATACGGAAAAATGTTTACAATAAAAGAAGTTGGGAAAAAGTGAATTTCAAAACAATACTCCATTTTTGCAAAAAAGCTAAAAGATCAAGTTACAGAAGTAACATACTGTGGATAAAGACAAATCTCTATTGGTAGAACTATGCAACCCAAGGTTCTCAATTTTCTGGAAGGTCAATGAACAAAAGGGAGTCATCTTTTGAGATTCTGATGATATCTATTTTATTTACTTCTCCATAAAATTATATATATTCATAAAACACTCCAAAATTTATATGCAATTTTAAGCAGCCTAGTGATTTGAGAAAACTTGGGATTATCCTGACCTAGATTAAAAGCCCTGTTTTGATAAGTAAATTCATTCTAAAGTGCACAGAATCCTTCATTGCTAAATATCAGGAGAGAGAAGGAATCTAATTAGTATTCCCTGAACTTGAGTGTTATACTAAAGGGACTGGGTGTAATTAGTGTGCCTACAAAGAAATCAATATCACTAGCTCTGCACTTGCAGATTTAGAAAAAAACAAGGAAGAAGGAATCGTGACTGAACCTCTAAAATTCTGACATTTTAGAAGAAACAGGAATTACAGTTGATTTTCATTATTCTTGGATTCTGTATCCATGAATTCACCTACTCCCTCAAATTCATCTGTAACCCCAAACCAATTCTTGCAGCACCTTCAGTCATTCACACACACACAAAGAGTAGCAAAAAACTGTACTTGCCCAAAGCAATTCCAAGCTGGGGTCCAACAAGGAGACACTGTCTTCTTGTTGCAGCTCTCACAAGGTAAACAAGTGTCTCTTTCACTATTTAGTGCCACAGTTGTTTTCTGTGAGTGATTTCAATGTGTAAAATGGCCCCCAAGTTCAGTGCTAAGTGCAAGGCTGTGATGTGCCTCATAGAGAAAATTCGTGCTATAAATAAACTTCCTTCAGACATGAGTTACACAGTGCTGTTGGCCATGAGTTCAGTGTTAGTCAATGACATACATTAAATAGGGTGTCTTTAACAGAAACACACATAAAACAAGTATACCTACTGATCAGTGGATAAAAATGTTGATCACGGGAACAAAAATATTATTAGGTTCATTAGAACCTAACCTGGCTGGTACCTTCTGTGGGAGCAATAATTCGGTATTTGCTAATGCCGCGTCCAAGGCCAAGGCGACCATACAAAATAGAACGACTGTAAATAGCAAAAATCAACTGTAAACAGAAAAGGTAATTTGAATTTTCTCCACTCACAACTCCTGATGAAGTTAGACTAGGGTTTTGGACTCCTGTTAGCAAGTGAACTGCAATCTCACAAAAGGAAACTTATGCTATAAAATCTGTACTGCAAACTAGATTAAGAAGAAGAAAACAAGACCAGATTAAATTACATGAAGGGCACTAAAGAGAACATTTGGCAGATTAAGTACAACCATGTTTAACTTCAAAATAGTAAAGCTGATGGGGAAGAAACGTACTTAATGCACCAAAGCATGTGACTTAAATGTAAGTTTCAACCCATAAAGGAAAACATGACTGCAAAGGTACACACCACTGAACTTTGGTGGGAAGGGAATTCATATTCTAACAGCAATGGAAGGACACAACTTGTTCAAATTAAACATCTAATTTAAGAGATGAGATCTGAAGGTAAAATTTAGTCTCGACCCAGAGACTAGAAGGCTAAGGCCAAATATTAGGAAAAGGACAAAAGGAGAAAGGTGAAAATATGTTAAAAATAGAACGGCCACTTGCAGTGTAATGTCAAAGTCTGTGCTCCACCACCAAGTAGCTTCACCATTTAGTAACTTTTTGAATTTAGGAAAAGGTAATGTTTATTGCAAAGCTGAGTCACTAATATCTAAACCTTATACTTTTCTACAAAAACTTAAACTTATTTTTAAATGAACTTCCTTATTAAGTAATTCAGGACTGTTTAAAAATACCAAAATTCTATCACCCAGTATATCTACCATTACATTACATTCATATGCATATAAAAAATAAATAGGAATCAAAATGGATTGAACTATACATGCGTCTTTAACAGAAAAAAATGAAAAAATGATGGAACTATAGAACTCCAAACTTTTCCATTTCTGCTATAACCCTTCTAAGGTTAAGAGATTATAAAAATCATGGTTAGTCTTCATAGTTTTAACATTATGTTTCACTTTTAAACTTGATTCCCTACAATAAAAGAGAAAGAGATCATCTTTGTAGACTTCCTGCCATCAACTCATTACATTACTTTTTCACTGTCAAAAGTTTATATCATCCCCAAGGAAGATATACAGATGGCCAATAAAAACATACAAAGATACTTAATTTCATGAACCATTAAGGAAATGCAAATCAAAACCACAATGAAATACTTCTTCACAACCATTAAGATGGCTAAATCAAAAAGATAATAAGAACTGTTGCCAAGAAGTAGAGAAACTAGAACCCTTACACACTACTGGTTAGAATGTAAAATGATACAGAAACTTTGGAGAACAATCTGGCAGTTAGTCAGGAGGTTAAGCATTTACCATATGACCCAGTAATTCCGCTCCTAAGTATATACCTGAGAGAAATGAAAATTCCACACCAAAACTTGTACACAGAAGTTCATAGCAGTATTATTCTTTAAAGCCAGGAAACAACCTGTGATTTATAATAAGGAATACAGATTTGGTCTTCATCAGATCCTAGCAGAGCTCCTAAAACCTTAGAATTTCTGAAATGATGAAAGATGTACAGGTATCTTTTGTAACTCATAGGATGCCCCTTTCAATACCAGAGTTAACATTAATGAAGTGACTTTTGGAAAGCCGCCAGAATAGGGGCTAGTTGCCAGGGAAACCAATCAGAATTGGAGACTTGGAATTTTCAGTTCCTCCACCCACAACCTCCAAGGAGGGAAGAGGAGCTGGAGGTTAACTCAATCACCACAATTTGATCAATCAATCATATCTAATGAAGGGTCCTTAAGAATCCCTAAATTATGGGGTTCTCAGAGCTTCCAAGCTGATGAACACACAGAAGTGAAGGGTGGGTGGGGAGGTCTGCAAAGAGCAGAGAAGTTTCTTGTCCCTTCCCCACATCTTGCCCTATGCAACTCTTCCATTTGGCTTTTCCTGAGTTTTTATAATTAACTGCTAATCTAATAAATTGTTTTCTTGAGTTCTGTGAGCTGATCTAGCAAATTAATTGATACCAAGGGGGCGGCGGGGACGTGGGAACCTCCAACTTATAGCCAGTCAGGTGCACAAATAACAACCTGGACTTGTGACTGGTTTTTGAAGTTGGGCAGGAGCACTCTTGTGGCACTGAACCCTTAACCTGTGAGACCTAACACTATCTCCAGGTAGGTGGTGTTGGAATTAAATCAAATCACAGGACACCCAGTTGGTGTCACAAATGAAGTAGTGTTACAGGAGAGTACTAAGAGTAGAGGGGACACACAGGAGTGTTTTTCCATAACACAACCCAAAAGTCAATCAACCACTTAATGAAGAAATAAAATGTTTAAAAAGATACAATAGGCCCCAAAATGAAGTCACCTGTGCTAGGCCCGTCAGCAAACTAAGATTCAACACTTAACCTAGTTTAGCGTCCCAGGAATGTAACCTTTAACAGGTCAACATGGAATTAACTGGTCAGAAATAGTGAGGTCATCCACTCCACCCTTTCCATTCTCCTTGTCGTGACCTTGCCTGAAACAGTGCATCCTTTGTTAACAGTTTCCTTTTTCCAATCCCCTTTCCACCTTTAAAAACCTTTCCTTGTCTACAGCTTGGTGGAGCTCCTTTCTATTTGCTAGATGGGATGCTGCCCAATTCCTGAATCATACAATAAAGTCAGTTTGATCTTTAAATTTACTCGGCTGAATTTTTGTTATTTACCAAATGTGATATCCACACAAAGTATTCAGCCATTAAAAGAAGGAAGCACTGACACAGGCTACAACACAGATGAACCTTGAAAAGATTATGCTAAGTGAAAGAGGGCAGTCACAAGGACCACATATTGTGATTCCATGTATACGAAATGTTCAGAACAGGCAAATCTATCTATGTAGAAAGTAAATTACTGGTTACCTAGAGCTGGGGGTTGGGAGGGATAGGGGGTGACCGCTGATAATATAGGGCTTCTTCTGAGGGATGAAGATGTTTTCAAACAACTGTGTTGATAGCTGCACAACTCCGTGAACACAGTAAAACCTCTGAACTGTAGTGTAACCTTTAATGAGTGAACTGCATGGCATGTAAATTATAGCTCAAAACTGTTATATAGAAAATAAGTTTGCAGCATAACAAAACAAAATTAACATACAGAAAACAATATTTTGCATATATACAATAACCAGGTGAAAGTAAAATAGAAGACCTAGAAATAAATCTAATAAGTATATTAAACTTAAGGGTACATAAAGAACAAATGTAAAGACAAAAAAATCATCCTAGTTTATAAAATAACATGATCATGATAAAAATGTCAAAACTAGACAAGTTGACTGTGAATTTCATTATTTAAAAGAAAAACCAGCCAAATATCATCTGTCAAAATAACAAATGTGTATATACCCTTTGATCTACAGATATATTATCAGAGATGCAAAATAACCTATAAGGTTATTCAGTGCAGTACTGTTTTAGACTGACCATCAATACAGTACCACTTAATTACAGTAACCATGTGATAGAAATATTTTGGAGTTTAAATAAAAAGTACAGGAGAGCTAACAATATACTTATTTAGAAATCTCTCTAAAATACAATGTTCATATAAAAAAAAAAAGCACATCTTTTGAATTAAAAATAAGGTGTGGAGTAAGACCCTATATTTTATTTGTATATGTGTGGGGCTCCAGAGGGATACCAATGAAGTTGTGTGTGAATGAATGGTATGTGCGCGGGCATGCTGGGAGCCGTAAAGGGGGGATGAAAGAGAGGCTTCCACTGTCAACTTTTTTATATTTTCACATGCCCCTCTTTCTTAAATGTCCTTAACTCCACTTTCCCCTGGCTAATAATATTAACTAGGTAGTTAGCTATTCTAGGATGTACTCTCTGATCCTACCAAGCTGGTTAAGATAGTCTTAAAGAAAACGGTTCATTCAACCTTTCTGCCCTGTATTTATCATGGTTTTTACAGTATCCTCTTACTGTCTGTTAGAGTCCCAAAATCTTACATCTAATCATCTACCACATCATAAATTTCAAAATGAATGAATGAATGACATTTAAATGCTTTCCAATGAATAAGTAATGGCCTCAGAAGGACCATTCAGTATCTGCTGCCTCGACCTTGGCTTCCTTCCTCTCCTTTTTACCTGTTCCCAGCTCTGAACTCCCACAAAACAGACACCAGGGTCATCCAGAGGGTGTGCAGCTGCACAAGTTGATGACATAATTAAAATCACTTGACTCTGGAGTTACACTTATGATTATCAATGAGCTAAATATCACAGTCTTAACACACACACACACACACACACACATACACACACACACACACAAGAATTTGATCCAGAATTTGAGAGACATGGTCTATCACTCTCCTTGGAAAAATAGTCTGAATAGAGTTTACTTTTACACTAAACTCAAGCCTTCAAAATGCTGGAAAATGTCACAAAGTAGAAAAGGCTATATAGCCAAGGTACCTAACCTATAGACCATTTAATGACTTCCAGGGAGTCCAGAGCCACACCCCTAATGCGTGGAAAGTTCCTGAGTGTAGCTCTGGTTAGTGCATTTCTCTTTGCCCTCCACTGCTACTCCAAGGACCTGCAACAAGCAGTTATCTGGGCTACAGATGCACCTCAAAAGCAAGCAACCACAATGCTGCCCCAACAATGGGAAATAAGAACAAGAGGAACATGAGATTTGTTATCTGCAGATTCTTTAGGCAGAATTTTAAAATTTGTACGCATATGGACTTCAGGTTCCTGTAACAATAGAGTAATTTGTTGTTGACCAATTATCCCACTGGAGATAAAAAAAAAAAAAAAAAAAACTAGAAAAAAATAGGGAGGAAACTCCACGAAATGAGTGTGAAATGAAAGCACTGGAGAACTACAAAAACAGGAAAGACATGAGACACAAAGAACTTGGAAAGAAGGGAAGCAAAGAGTGGGTAATAAGCAGGACACATTCCACCACACCATCTCTGGAAGAAAATGCAGAATCATGAGTAGAAAGGTCGTAGATGAGGTGAAAACTGGAACTGAGAGGCTAAGGTGCTGAACATGACTTCAAGCCTTCATACACACAGCTGGGAAGACACAATGCGAATTCAGGGGCCACCAAGACAACCTGGTTAAACTACCAAGATTCCACTTGGGATCTACAAACAGACTAGAGGTGACTGCAGTAAGTCAACCCTCTCAACCACTGAACACGGGTTCAAGTGAAATGAATCCCTGATGAGATCAAAGTCACCCACTCCTATTGCAACTGCCTGGCAAACACAAAAGCAAATTCACACTTAAGGAAGAGAACACCATCCCAAACATCAACTTATTCTACCATTTCATATATAATTTCCAGCATTCAATAAAAATCCCAAAGAACTGAAAACCAGATAAAAAGAGAAACAACAGGACAGAAACTCCAGGAGACTGAGATAGTGGAGTTACCAGAGATAATCTTCAAAAAAACTATGACAGACTTACACTTTCAGCAAGACAGAGTAACATGGACTGAATTTACCTTCCCACTCTAAACAACCAAAATAATAATAATAAAAAACAACAATAATAATAATAATAAAAACAAATACATGAAAACTTGAATTTCAGACACTGAACAGCAGGCAGCACAGGATAGTGATCATTGATAGATGGGAAACAAATAACTGGGGGTCAGGGATGCCAACACCCTTTCCCAACCCCAGCACAGTTGAAAATCACATATAACTCTTGACTCCTCAAAAAACTTAAGTTGCCCCTTGGCATCCATGGGGGATTGGTTCCAGGACTACTGCAGACACCAAAATCCGTGGATGCTCAAGTCTACTATATAAAATGGCATAGATCTGTGCATACTGTCAGCCTTATACATCCATAGACTCCCGACTTTGGGTCAAAAACAGTACAGGTATTTATTTTTAAATATCTGTGTATAAATGGACCTGTGCAATTCAACCATGTTGTTCAAGAGTCAACTGTAAATCACACAACAGCATATTTAAACTCAATCATATCAATAACAGCATTAAATGTAAATGTATCTAAAGGAACTGAAAATAGAGAAACCCATCAGTATCTACTGAAAAGCACCAATTTTAGAACGTCACTGCAACTGAAAGGAGTTTAGAGCAATTCAGTTAACAAGTGCCAAGTGTCCACAGTAAGTCTGAAAGAAGTCTGGGCCCCAGGAACTCTATAAACTGACCAGCCATGGCCCCATGCTGAGGACAAAACCTCCAAAAATGGAATTAAATTTGAATAGGAAAGAAATAAAAGAGATGGAAAAAAAAAAAAGATGCAGATAAAAATGAGAAGGGAACATAACCCAAAGTCTCCCACTCTGCAAAAATAGAAGAGGGAGCTATGAACTTACTTACTTACTTATTTATTTAATTTTTAATTTTTTCGTTTTTTTGGGGGGAAGCTCTGAATTTAGAAAAACTTTCCTAATCATACCTTCTAAAAGTTCAGAAAACTCAAATTTAAAAAAATGAATAGAAGTTATAAGGTCAAATTCTATAGAAGTTATTATATTTTAAGAAGTTGTTATAAGAAAAAAAGAGTATAAGGACCAGAGTAACTGTCTATAGATAACAAAAGCATATCACAAACACGCCCCCAAAACTATTATAAACAATTTCAAAATAAGCTAAAAGGTATTAAGAAAATGATAAAAACACTGAAAGAACATAAGATTCAGAAAAAGTAAACTACAAAGAATTTCATAATGAATAACCACAAAAGAATGCTTTTAGAAAGCTGAAATATATTTTTAAAAATCACAAATAAATGAAGCAAAAAAAAATTCAAAATTAATCGCTTTCTTATAAACCAGCAATGAAAAGCTGGAATCTGACATTTAAAAACAAAATATCATTAGCACCCCATAAATGAAATACTGAGGTCCAACAAATACACACATGATCTATGGGAGGAAAACTGTAAAACTCTGATGAAAGAAAACAAAGAACTAAATAAATAGAAAAATATTCTATGTTCATGGATAAGAAGACTCAACATTGTCGATATGTCTGTCAATTCTTCTCAACTTGATCTATAGATTTAATGCCATGTAAACTAAAAGAGGAAGCAAAAGACACAAAATAGCCAACACAAAACTGAAGAATAAAGCTGGAGGACTGACACTATGTGACTTCAAAACTTCCCATAAAGCTTCAGTAATTAGGGTAGTATATTGGTGAAAGAATAGACAAACATCAATGGAACAGAGAGCCCAGAAAGAGACCCACGTGTCAACTGATCTTTGACAAAGGAGCAAAGGGAAGAAAATGGAGAAAGTCTTTTTAACAAATGGTGCTGGAATAACAACGTCCACAAGCAAAAAAGAAAAAAAAAGTCTAGATACTTTATATTCTTCATAAAAAATAACTTAAATTGGATCATAGACCTAAATGTAAAACATAAAACCATAAAACTCCTAGAAGATAATACAGGAGGAAAATCTACATGATTTGGGTTTGCAATGACTTTTTAGATAAAACACCAAAAGCACAATCCATGAAAAAAATAAACTGGACTTTATTAAAATTAATTATTTCTGTTCTCTGTGAAAGATGCTGTTAAGCTAATAAGAGGACAAGCCACAGACTGGGAGAAAACATTTGCAAAGACATGTCTGATGAAGGACTGTTATCCAAAATATATAAAGAACTCTTAAAATTCAACAAGAAATCAAAAAAAAAACAATTAAAAAATGGGCAAAAGACCAGAACGGATTCCTCACCAAAAAAAAAAGATATGTAGATAGTAAATAAGCACATGGAAAGATATTCTTAATCATATCATCTGGAAAATTAAAATAACACTGAGATACTGCTACACACACCTATAAGAACGGCCAAAATCCAGAACACTGATACCATCAAATGCTGGAGAGGATGAGGAGCAACAGCAAGTCTCATCCATTGCTTAGAGAAGTGCAAAATTTAGAAGAGGTATGGCAGTTTCTCACAAAACTAAGCATAGCCTTACCATGTGGTCCAGCCACCATGGTCCTTAGCATTTATCCAAAGGAGGTGAAAACTCACATCCACACAAAAACCTGCACATGGACATTTATAGCTGCTTTATTCGTAACTGTCAAAACCTGGAAGCAACCAAGATGCCCTTCAGTAGGTGAGTGGCTAAATAAACTGGGTCCATCCAGACAATGGAATATTATTTAGCACTTAAAAACAAACAAACAAAAACTATCAAGCCACAGAAGGACATGGAAGAACTTAAATGCACATTACTAAGTGAAAGAAGCCAATATGAAAAGGCTACATATTATATGATTCCAACTATGTGACATTCTGGAAAAGGCACAACTATGGAGACAGTAAAAAGATCAGTGGTTGCCAGGGGTTTAGGAGAAAGGAGGAATAAGTTGGCAGAGCACAGAGGATTTTTAGGGCAGTGAAAACCGTATGTTACTGTAATGGTGGATACGTGTCATTATACATTTGTCTAAACCCGCAGAACATACAACACCAAGAGTGAACCCCAACATAAAGTATGGACTTTGGGTGATTATGATATGTCAATACAGGTTCATCAATTACAATGAATGCACCACTCTGATGGGAGATGTTGACAGCAGAGGGGTCGTATACTACACTGTGCATCGAATCTGACTTGAGCCAAAAACTGCTTTAAAAAAATTATCTATTTAAAAAAAAAAAAGGCCTTTAAGCCATGCTTCTCTTGCTCAGGCCCGCTTACACTTCTGGAAGTGTACTTTCCCTTCTAATAAAGCTTTTTTTTTTGTACTGTATTAAAAAATAATAATAATAATAATAAATCAGCAGTTGCCAGGGGCTGGAAAGCAGGGGAAGGTCTGCCTATAAAGGAGCATGGAGAAGTTTTCTGGGGTGATGAAACTGTTCCATATTATAATTGTGGTGGTAGTTACACAACTACATATATTTGTAAAAGAACTGTACACAATAAGAGTTTTACTACATTTTATTTTTATTTAACTATAAATTATATACCTTAATTAAGATATTTAAATTATTCAAGAGATGAAAATGCAAAGAGAGCAAATCTCTCTGAAAAAAAGCAAAGTGAGGGATCTGAACAAATACTAAATATTGTAATCGAAGGAAACTTTCCTGAAATTGAAAGAAAAAAATTCAAGCTGTACACTGAAAGAACATACTATACCTGAGAATATCAAGACAGAACAACCAAAATCAAGATATATTCTAGTAAAATTACTGATTTTAAGAGAAAAAAATCCTTTCAGCATCTAAGCGAAAAGAGCAACTAATAGTAAGGGAAAGAAAATCAGACTGTCATCAAGCCTATAGCAAACCTAGGTCTAAATGGGGTTTTATACAGGTTAAATGGGAAAGCTGATAGTAAGTAATGTAGAGTACAACTATTAAATGGGGGTGGGGTGAGAAGGAATGGGGATGATATACAAAGTTTTTCCTGCTCTTGGTACTCATACTGGTGGTATTTTTAGTAGTTATTCTGAGATGGTTATGTGTGTAATATGGGATATAGCAAATAAGTAATTACAAAATATTCTAATCCATCATCCCATGTCTCTGAATACTAGGATTCTCATGTTAAAGGAAAGAGCTGTTTTAAAAAAGGTTAGCTGAAATCCCTGTTATTCTGAATCTAAACAAAATATCAGTATATTTTCATTAAATATTTTAACTGTAAATATATAAACATATTTATATCTTTAAAAGTATTTTATTATATCATGTCATATAAATATGTGTATTATTTATCTCATAAATATATCTTTTCATCGTAAATGTGTATGAATACAGATGTGTCATATTTACTACCTCTGTCTAATGGAAAGACCTAGAAAAAATAATAAACCCAGTAGCAATGAGTATCCCTAGCAACAGGTACTATGGTCTTGGAATACCATTTCCAACTAAAAAAATCAGGTTTCTTGGAAAAAATGACATATTCCAGTTCTGAAGCAGGAAATATACAAAATAAACTAAAAAACTTTGCCATACCAGATAGCAAGGAAATTACTAAAGACAACTAGGATTGTGTCAAAGAACTGAGAAATCATTTTAAGCAGCTCTCCCGTTAGCCAACAACAGGACAATTTAAGCATCAAAATGAGAATAATTACAACTCTTGATATATGAAACCCAAATGTTTAAAAATACTAGTTAATAATGATACTTTAAAAACCTAATTGGTCACCCTCAAAGGATGATGGTTTATCCTGGAAACCAGTAAAAAAAAAAAGAAATGAGCATTCTTTTCTGCCTTTCCTCTAAACTGTACATTGGATAATTGATTAGTACATGAGGGAAAGTGTATCTTTATAGATGCAGCTCACCTAATGAAAAAAGAAATGAAAAACAAAAGAGGGGGAGACTAAACCATAATGCATAGGTATACATAATTTAGTGTTAAGACTAAGAAAACGAAGTGATTACTATAAAAGTCAGGATAATGGTTACCTATGGGAGCAGGGAGGGTGTTCTGACTGGCTACAGCTTATGGAGGGGATTCTGAGGTAAGTGAAAAACTTCTAATTCTTGACTTGGGTAAGTGGTTATAGGCTTTTGACCTTATAATAGTTCATTAATATATTTGTCTTTGTGGTTTCCTGTATTTCATTTCACAATTAAAAAGCTTTCTTAAAAGTAGATGATTAATATTCACTTGGCATATCTGGTTATCTGGTTACCTCCCAGTGACACAAAGAACTGACTGACCATCCATTCCCTGGACCCAGAGGAGCATATGAGAGAACTGTGGGTCCAGGATCAATGACCTCAGATCCTTAGAATTTTGTATCACAGGATCTTAAGGAACTGATGCTACAGCATATACATGAAATGACTGTCTTAGCATGAAATGAGTTCAGCCCTGACAATTTCTACAAATAGGAGCTCATATATTAAGGACTAAGACAATAAAACCTCCCTGACTGTGGCTTTGTTGACTATGAGGTCCTGTTTCAGAGACCTAGTCAACCAACAGCTTATCCCCATCATGCATGGTAAAGACTATCTGCAAAGAATGTTACCTTAGAGGACCCTCCCCTCTTCCTTCCCATCTTACCTACAAACAGCATCCCATAGTTCAGAGCAAGCAGAGAACAGTGACTCAAAATCTTCACTTATGTATTTTCTAGCTTATCCTGATGTTTTAAGAAAGGGCAAACTTCTCTACAAGCAAAGAACTTACAATTCAAAAACTGCTAATCCATGCTGAAAAAAGAGAAAATGCAATTAAATAACAGTCCTGAAGAAATTAAATGGGCAAAGTGGGAACAGTGACTGCCTGTGCTTTGAAGGTAACTGGTAAATGAGAGCACATTTCTCTTTTGGATCTTCTGACCCGGAAAGTCAAATTTGACAGGAACAGGGAAAGGAAAGAAATTTCACTCTCCAGCACACCTAATTTATAAAATCGAACTCAGCTTAATTAAGGCTGGCACTCTAAAAACTGAGAAAAAGAAAACAGAAGAGACCTGTGTGGGTCTGACCTCTACTACGGCTGCAGAAGAAGGAGTTTACGTTTACCCACTCATTAGGTTACCCAGAAATTTGGAGCTGACAAAGAAGCAATACTATTATCACCATTTCCTTTTTGGTTCCTGTACAGCACTTTTCTACCTAGACCTCACAGTTATATTCTGTCTACTAGTTATTTATACCAGTCACTCCCTTCTTCTCGCTCCCTAATATGCCATAAGCTCCAAAATGACAGGAACTGTGTTTTTCCATTTATATATCTTCCACATGCCTAGTACAGCGCCTGGCAAAATGTTTTACACATAGCACATGCTCAGTATGTTTGCTGCATTATATTAAAAATAAATCAAGGGCAGAAAAAAGAGAAAACTTACTCTGTATTATTTCAGGAAAGTATGGGCAGGCATATTAGGCCAACATTAACACAAAACTATTTTAGCACTGGTTGCCTTCAGAAGTACAATGTCCCTTTACCACTTTTGAAAGATTAATAAAAGGCTACATGCCCACTATCAGGGATGCTGGGGATATCCTCTGTGGATGTGAGGACTCATGTACTTCTTGGAAAATGACTAGACTGCATTAAAGGTAGAGAGAACTTTAAGATCTGCTCCAAACTCATTAGATTTATCCTGATAAGGCTGTCCTCAGAGACTCAGAATGAAAAAAGCAAATGACGGAAGTAAGGAGAAACAAATCAATCCCAGAACTTATACTAGAATGAGCATGTCCCACCCCACTGCAAATCTGCAATTTGATAAAACAAAAGCTCAATCCTACTTTATCAGAGAATTAAGTACCAGAACAAACCTTTGCACACTAGGCACTTCACAAGTGTTATTTTCATTTCATCTTTGATATTATTATCCTGATTTTAAAAATACGACACTGATACTGCAAATAAGCAATGAATGGGTTTTGAACTTTGACTCAAACCACATTCTTTCCACTGGATCTTCCTGTTTCTAAGATAAATTAGCATTGGTAATATACAACAGTCCTTCTTTTGTGTACTGGTATTAACAAACTTGATTTTCTACCGTATCTTAATTTCCACACCATATATTTATGCTTACATGTCTTACCACTTATTTCAAGCTCTGCCCAATGTGATTTCTTTCCATTTGCTGCTTCCTCAGAGGACATAATTGTGTACATCCTCCGAGGGTCAGGGGGCTCGTATTTTTCTTTGGGCATGCCTGTTGAATTAAGAAAAGAAACCAATCAGTAGTATGAAGACTCAAATAACTGAAAATAATGACATCTTTTAAAAAAGCAGACACCCATAGTATGATCTCTAAATACCATTTCCAACTAAAAAGAGCCAGTAGCTCCTTGGAGAAATGGAGGATTGAACAAATCAAGTGTAAAAAAAATTTCTGAGGATCAGACAAAATTTGAAAATCTAAATATAAGCTGATATATTTTTTTAAATCCTTATCTGTTATAGACACAGTCTGAAATGTTTAGATAGAATGAAATTTCACTCTGTTACACATTTCCCCAAACTTCTTGTCCCAGTTTCACTTCACCTTATTCGTTTGTATAAACCATAACCCCCTCTAACCAACTGTTCGCCTACTCTGAACACCTACACAGCTAAACATAGCTGGAGAAAAACCACCATGTGAATTTAAAGTGAGTCAGTCAGCAATCCTTTACCTCAAATGGACTCCTTCTGCTGATCAGAAATTACACCGTAAATTCTTAGTCCCTTCTCCTACAAGACCTCTCTCTTCAAATCTCTAACACCCACTCCTCCATCTTCCCTCTCTTCCATTTTCTCATCAAAACAGAAAACCAGAAAAGGTCTTTCTTTCTACGAACTCTGACCTATGGCCATATATGCTCTTTTACTAGGGACAAAGTGCCTGCCCTCTTGGCACTTAATCCCACCTCTTCACCTTCTCTATTCAAGGATGTTAGTTGGCAATTCTCTCCAACATCAAATTTTCCCTCTATACTGGATATTTACCTTTGGTATACAGACACATGGTATTATTTCCTCTATTCAAAAAAAGTCTTGACCCTATCCCCCCTCCTGTTACTACACTTTTTTTCTCTCATTCTCTACAAGCAAAAATCCTCAAGAGTTCTGCATGCCATTTCCTATTCCTCTTCTCCCAGTTAAACCCATTCTAATCAGTATGTGCTTTAATATTCCACCAAAAACTGTCAAGAAGAAAACCAGTGACCTCACATTGTTATATCCAGGGGTCATTTCTCACACCCCCTTTTTACTTGTCCTGTGAGCAATACTTGATGAGATGATCACTCCCTCCTAGAAACACTTATTGCACTTGGCTTTCTGGACACCTTTTCTCTTGAGTTTCCTTTGAATCTCTCTAGATTTAATCTTTTGCTAGTTCTTCATGCAGAGCTGGGATTAACTCCATTATATCAAAAGAACCTGAATTCCAACATGGTTTAAGCAATTTAACCAGTGTTACAAGGCTGGGAAATCAGAATCAGGCTCTGAATTTGTCTAATTAAAAGTTAAAGCTATTTTTTAAGTGAATAAGCCAACTGCAAAAAGACAAATACTATATGATTCCTTCTATGAGGTATTTGGAATAGTTAAGACCATAGAGAGAGAAAGTAGAATGGAAGTTGCCAGGGGCTGAGGTGGGGGAATGGGGACTTACTGTTAAATGGGGACAGAGTTTCACTTTTACAAGAAAAGTTATGGAGATGAACAGTGGTGATGGTTGCACCACATTATAAATGTACTTAATAACACTAAATGCTACATTTGAAAATGGTTAAGATGGTAAATTTTGTTACGTATATTTTCCCACACTAAAAAAATTGGAAAAAAGTTAAAATTACTTTCTTTAGGCTATGCTGCCTCCCTACTGATGGAAAGTAGAGCTATTTTTCAAACACAGAAATGAGCTTTGACCATGTAGTCAAAATGTAGAAGGTAAGTCATCTTATAAAGCTGCTTGAAAAAGAATTTAATGGTAAGAATAATCATCTGCACAAGAAATAGCACATCTATTTTTTTTGTTAAATATTATTGATTTAAAAACTGTCCTCTTATATGTTAATTTCTTCAGACTTTAGAAATATAACGACTGAAGTTAACAGACTGATACAAAAATGCCTAACGCAGAGAGCTATACAGTCAGGAACTGTCTAGAGGACAACCTGGTGAAGCAGGTGCTCTTTCTGAGTGACGTAAATCTACTGGTAATAACCTGGAGAACATAAAATGCTGTGTAAGGCTACCAGACTTTGAAAACATCCCTTAAGGTTGCCGAATTGCCATTATTCTGACCAGATACTACTTAAAAAACCACCACCTGATCTTCATTGGCTTTTACAAATAGAATTTAATTATGGTAAGAAACTGCTCTGTCCAACTGACATTAATATTTCGGTCCAATTAATTATTCATCCATCTGACTTCTTAGTGAAAGTTCAGGAGTCTGATTTACTAATCTCAAGTGAGCTTAGTTAGTGTGAATCAATATCCAGAGTTTGATCACACCTCAGAGAATTGATGAAAGTGATACTGAACTAAGACACCTAAAAACTGGGGGAGACTTTTGGGGAAACATGGTGGAGTGAGAGACATCCCCTGATACCTCCCCTTGAAACAACAATAAGCTGAACATCTAAAACTCAACAAAAACACCCAAACTGCACACCAGCACGTCTGAGCGTGGAATCTGCGCATAGAGCTACCACAGGTCAGAAGCCCGGATGTCAGGCAGTCGACTGGGAGAAATAAAGAAGCTGCCTCTCATAGCTTCTCATAGCCGCTGGAGCTTCCTCTAAGAGGGGGGAGAGGGGTGAAGGTGCAGGAACTTCCCTGAACAGCCCTGCCTGGAACTGCTGTGAGCCCCCCGCACTGGGCGGAAGGGCTCAGTCATCAGGGTAGAACACAGAGAAGTGGGACGCAATCACAGAGAAATAACAGTTAATTTTTACGGGCCCTAGTTGCAAATCCAAGGCTGAGCTGCAACCCTCAACTCCCAAGCCAGAGGGCCCTTCTCCCCATACACTACAGGACCAATCACCATGCAACCCCAGGAGAATCTGAGCAAATGCTGTGGAGACTATTGCTGACACTGACAGAGATTGAACTGAGGGTAGCGAGCGTGATTAAATATCTACAAGAAAAATTTTTTTAAAGGCATTTTAAGGCTTTATATAAGCAGGGATCCAAGAGGCTTATACGCCACCTATTGGAAACCAAAAGAAAAGCACCTCCTTTGCAACAGGCTAAACAGAGACCTTTATATAATAAACCTTCTTTCTGGAAAAACAGAATACACTTCCATTAATGCCCAGGCGGAGAAGTAGTCCATTAAACACCATGCACAACCAAGGTGACAAGGCATCTCAGAAAGAAACAGAAAAATCTCCAGAAAATAAGCTTACAGACATAGAAATATGCGACTTAAATGACAGACTTTAGGATGGTACTTCTGAAAAAACAATGAGTTCTGAAACGAGTCATATCAACAATTTCAGGAACTAAAAACACAAGTAGATGAGCAAAGCAAGGAGACTGAAACCCTCAAAAAGAATTGAATAGATCTTATGGAGTTAAAAATACACTGCAAGAGTTGAAAAATTAAATAGCAAGCTTGGGAAATAGAGTCGACCAGATGGAAGAAAAGATCAGTGATATTGAAGACAGAAATCTAGAAATAAATCAGAAGAAGAGAGAAACCAAAGAATGAAAAATAATGAAAGAGAAATTCAAGAACTAGCTAACACCATCAGGAGAGGAAATATAAGAATAACGGGAATTATTGAAGGCGAAGAAAAGAAGTAGGGACTAGAAAACATTTTCAGACAAATAGTGGACGAGAATTTCCCAAATCTAAGAAATGAGCGGGAACTTGGAATTCAAGAAGTCAACAGAACACCCAATTACCTCAACCCAAGAAGGCCATTGCCAAGATTTTTGTATTAAAGTTATCAAAAATCAACAACAAAGACAGAATTCTCAAGGCAGCCAGGGAGAAAAAAAAAACAGTAACATATAAAGGTAAACACATTAGATTATCCTCGGCCTTCTCAGTGCAAATGTTACAAGCCAGAAAAGAATGGAATCAAATATTTAAACTATTAAGAGAGATCAAGAAATACATAGAAATAAATGATAATGATAGTAAAACATATCAAAACTTTTGTGACACAGCAAAAGTGGTCATAAGAGGAAAGTTCATATCATTAAAGGCCTACCTCCAAAAATAAGAATGAACCCAAATAAACAACCTAACTTCATCTTTAAAAACTAGAAAAGGAAGGACAAATGAAACCTAGAGTTAGCAGAAGGAAAGAAATAATCAAGAGTAGAGCAGAGATAAATGAAATTGAAAACAAAAAAAAAAAAAAAAAAGAAAAAAGTACATGCAAGAAAAAGCTGTCTTTGAGAAGGTTAATAAAATTGACAAATCTCTGTCTAGACTCACCAGAGAAAAAAGAGAAAGGACACAAATAAATAAAATCAGAGATGAAAGAGGGGAAATTACAACAAACACTGATGAAATACAAAGGATCATACAAGAATACTATGAAAAAGTATATAACACCAAATTTAATAACCTAGAAGTGGACCAGTACTTAGAAAGATACAGCCTTCCTAGACTGAATCAAGAAGATCTGGAAAATCTAAATAGACCAATCAGCAGTATGGAAATGGAAACAATCACCAAAAACCTATCAAAAAGTAAAGAAGTCCAGGACCAGATGGCTTCACCAGTGAATTCTACCAAACATTCAAAGGAGATTTAATACATATTTTCCTCAAACTCATCCAAAAAATCGAAGAGGAGGCAATGCTTCCCAACTCATTTCATGAGGCCAATATTACCATGATACTAAAACCAGGCAAGGATAACACACACACACACACACACACACACACACACACACACACACACACACACACAAACTACAGACCAATATCTCTCATGAACACAGATGCAAAATTCCAAAAGAAGATACTAGCAAACTAAATATAGTAACATATTAAAAAGATGAGGCACCACAATCAAGTGAGCTTCATCTCAGGGGCACAGGGATGGTTCGACAAATGCAAATCGATTAATGTGATATACCACATAAACAAATTAAAAAATAAGAATCATATGATCATATCAATAGATGCAGAAAAAGCCTTCGACAAGATACAGCATCCATTTATGATCAAAACACTTAACAAAATCGGTATAGTAGGAAACATAATAAAGGCCATCTATGATAAAACCTCAGCCAACATTATACTTACTGGTGAAAAACTAAAAACCTTCCCTCTAAGATCAGGAACAAGGCAAGGCTGTCCACTATCGCCACTCTTACTCAATATAACACTGGCGATCCTAGCAAGTGTAATCAGACAAGATATAAAAGGCATCCAACTAGGAAATGAAGAAGTCATAGTGTCATTATTTGTGGATGACATGATTCCCTATATAGAAAACCCTAAAAACTCCAGAAGAACACTACTAGTAACAATAAGCAAATACAATAAAGTTTCTGGATACAAAATCAACATTCAAAAATCCATAGTGTTCCCATACTCTAATAATGAAGTGTCAGAAAAAGTGGAAAAAATAGTTCCTTTTGCAATTGTAACAAAAAGAATAAAATACCTAGGAATAAATTTAATGAAAAAAGTGAAGGCCCTATATAAAGAAAACTATAAAACCCTATTAAAAGAAATCGAAGAAGATACAAAGAAATGGAAAGATATTCTGTGTTCTTGGATTGGAAGAATCACATATTTAAAATGATTTTATTACCTAAGCATTATACAAATTTAATGCAATCCCCATGAAAATCCCATGAGCATTTTTTTTTAAAGAACTAGAACAAAAAATCATCATATTTGTATGGAAGCACAAAAGACCCCGAATTGCCAAAGCCATCCTGAGAAAAAAGAACGAGGCTGGAGGCATCACTCTGCCTGACTTCGATTATAATACAAAGAGACAGTAATCAAAACTGCATGGTTTTGGCAGAAAAACAAACACGTGGACCAGTGGAACAGAATCGCAAGTCCAGAAGTAAACCCATATTTATGTGGGCAAATAATTTTTGACAAAAAGCCAAAAACATACTGTGAAGAAAGGAAAGCCTCTTCAATAAATGGTGCGGGGAAAACTGGAAAGCCACCTGCAAAAGACTGTTGCCTATCAGCACACACCAAAATTAACTCAAAATGGATAAGGACCTGAATAAAAGACCTGAAACAATAAAATGCATAGAAGAAAACATAGGAAATAAACTCAAGGACCATGGACTTAAAGAGGATTTTATGAATTTGACCTCAAAAGCAAGGGTAATAAAAGCTAAAATATATGAATGGGACTATGTTAATCTAAAAAGCTTCTGCTCAGCAAAAGTAATCATCAATAAGGTAAAGAGACAACCATTCAAATGGGAAAATATATTTGCGAGCAATGCTTATAAGGGCCTAATATCCAAAATATACAAAGAACTCGTACAACTCAGCAACAACAAAAAAAACAAATGATCCAACCAAAAATGAGCAAAGAATCTGAAAAGACACTTCTCTGTAGAGGACATACAAATGGCCAACAAATATCTGAAAAGATGCTCAACATCGCTATGAGGGAAATGCAAATCAAAACCACAATGAGATACCATCTCTCACCTATTAGAATAGCTATAATCAACAGGACAAGTAATAACAAATGCTGGAGAGGATGTGGAAAAATAGGAACCCTCATACGTTGCTGGTGGGACTGCAAATTGGTATAGCCACTGTGGAAAACAGTATGGAGGGTCCTCAAAAAACTAAGAATTGATCTACCATATGATCCAGCAATCCCTCTACTGGGTATTTACCCCAAAGACTTGAAAACTCATATCAGAAAAGATATTTACACACCAATGTTCATAGCAGCATTACTCACGGTGGCAAGGACATGGAAGGAACCGAAGTGTCCTATGATAGATAACTGGCTAAAGAAATTGTGGTACATATATACAATGGAATATTACTCAGCCATAAGAGATGAAATACTGCCATTTGCGACAACATGCATGGACCTCAAGATAATCATGCGAAATAGGCCAGAAAATGTTGAAAATCACATATCACTGATATGTGAGATATAAACCTAAATGCAACAAATTAGCAGGACAAACAAACAGACTCATGGACATGGACTATAGACTAGTGGTTACTAGAGGACTATAGAGTGAGTAGTGGTTAGTAGAGGGGTGGGGAAGGAGGAGGGAGATAGATGGAGTAAAGGGGGTCAAATATAGGGGGGGTGGGGGAGGGTGAAGTGGATAAAGGGGATCAAATATATGGTAGCTGTAGAAAACTGGACTTTGGGTGGTAAACACAATAAAGTATACAGATGTCAAATGATAATGTATACCTGAAAATTATATAATTGTATTTATTAACCAATGTTACCCCAATAAAGAAGGGAAGGGAAGGGAAGGGAAGGGAAGGGAAGGGAAGGGAAGGGAAGGGAAGGGAAGGGAAGGGAAGGGAAGGGAAGGGAAGGGGAAACCTGAAAACTGGGCACCGGACCTGGGGCCATTCCAGGATCATGACTTCTGCCTCAGCAGCCAGCCATCTTTGTTTTTCATAACATGACATGAGCTGTCTTAAAATTTAAGAGACAGGCCATTACTCTAAACTCAAAAGCAGTGAGATCTCTATTTCCCAAATCCCCGAGAGTGAGGATGAGGAAGTGAGGGGGAGATGAAGGCGATAAAATAATAGAAATGGTAACAAACTGTACAGTCTAGCTCTCTGGAGGAGCAGCAAGAGAAGCACAACCCCAGGTTGAGAAAAGTATGTAAATACATACAATTTAGGATTTTCCCTAAGGCTTTTAAATCAACAAAGCCGATCTTACTCTCTAAAAAAATATAGTAACTGTAGATTATCTAAAAAAGGAATAAAAGATTACCAAAATGGACTTAAAAGCTGTCAAGGAGAATTACAAAAGATTTTTTAAAAATAGCTACGCCAGAGTCAGCAGGTATATAGCACCTGACTATTCGATCTCCTCCAATTCAATTCCACACATAACTATTGATGCTGGTAGCATAAAACCCATCCCCATTCTAGATCTTAGAGAAAAAAGATTTTCATATCTTAAAACAATCATTTACCTTAAAGAAACACAGGACACTACTTACCAGCATATAAAGACATGTTTTCATAATTAAACATTTTATGAAATGGCTTAAAGATAGAAAACTGTGATCATTCTGAGAATATTAGTATGCAAAGCAGAATTACAAACCATAATACAGGAATAAGACTATTCTGGAGTCTTTAAACTAAGGGTGGCCTAACTAACTGTATACTATAAACTTCAAAAAAACTGCCATCTAGAGCAGGGAAAAACTTCAGGAATCCAGAGTCACTACCCCACAATTTCAGAAATGCTGTGTGTTTACACAGGTATAGAGCATTGAGGGGGCTAGTACAGGACTCATAGGGAGGGGTTGTAAGGATAAGAGATTTATCAGATGCTAATGTAAAGAGAAAGAAGACAAGAACTAAGGAAACAGGCTGGAATGAAGACCCACGAAGGCCCAGTGTACAAATTTACACATACACCTACACTATAGTACCAAACAGATCAATAATTCCCTAGTAACAGCCCTTAAATTCAATCTGTTTTGACCATCCTCTGGCTAGGAGTTAGTGGAAAGAAACAGCTGCTGGAGACAGGAGCATAAGGAAAGAGGATAGCAGCCTCTGGTCTATCTTTCTGTCAGAAATCAAACTTATGCTCAATCAAAATTTGGGACAAATATTTGAATGCTCTCAAAGAAAAGGATATGTAATTTCAAAAACCAGAGCTAAAATCACCAATCTTAACTGCCACAGCTAACAGGTATGCCAAAGCCTGCTTCTCCCCCACCCCATCTATACTTAAAATGAGTCTGAGGGGAACCAACAGAGGTACCTAAGAACCCATCCACACCGTAACTGAATAAAGAGCAAGTCAACACAGAGCATCTGACATCAAGCACAAGCTTAAAACATACACACAGCATAATGACTACACAAAAATCATTAAAAAAAAAAATCACAACAGAAAACAATCTCACAAAAAAATGCTTCTCATACTTAAAGAAGTTAAAGAGAACATGAAAATCATAAACTAAAACTATAAATAAAAAAATATGTAACAATATATATTGAGATAAAAGAGACAGTGTAGATCTAATGGGAAAAAAGTAAGTATTCAAATATTAGAATCTCTAAAACAAGGTGAAGGTAAAAAAGGCAAGCCACAGAAGAATACATAAACACAATTCCTACTAACACAAAAGGCAAAACAGGCAAAATTAAATAAATTTTTAGAGAAAGACAAAAGGAAAGCAAAGAAATGATTAACATAACAACTAAGGTAGTAATTACCCCAACTCAGCAAATCTACCCTTCAGTATTTACCTGAGAAATATAAAAATGTATGTCCACAAAGTCACTTATATAAATTGTCTTTTTAAATTGCCCAAAACTGAAAACAACCCAAATGTCCATCAACAGTGAAAGGATAATCAAATTATGATATAGACACATAACTGAATACTGCTCAGCAATAATGAACTATTGATATATACACACATATATATGAATCTCAAACACATTATACTGAATGAAAAAGACTCAAAAGATTCCATTTACATGGATTTATAGTGGAGTAATAATAACAGTAGTTGCCCTTATAGGAAGTGATGAAAATATGTGATATCTTAAATGAGGTATGGTTTATATTGGTATATAAAGTTATCAAAACTCGAACTATACATTTAAGGTTTATACATTTTATTTTGTGTAAATTTTATGTCAGCTAAAAAAATTCTATACTCAAACACCTGGTCAAGTGTGAAGACAAACAAAAGGGAATTTTCGGACAAGCGATTATTAAGAAAACCTACAACTCATGTACTTTTTCTAAATAATTACTCATTCAGCCTTGTATATGAAAAAAAAAGCAAACGACCTAAGTGACCATCAATAAGAATATACAGTTAAACCAGTTACTGTACAGCTATACTATGGAAAATCATGCAGCTGTGAAAAGAGTGATGTTAAGTAAACTCCTTGGTATTACACTAAGTCACTTTATATTGTAGGGTTAAGCAAATAAGTACTTATGTTAATGATATTAGGAACCAAGATTTTCAGAGTAAGGAAACATTTACATAAGCGCATGATTTTTAATTTGTTTCTAAGTAGCCACTGAAGTGTTCTAGAAGCAATGTTAGTTCTGGAATTACAGCACTCTTTAATCTTGATCTTGATCTCTTAATATCAAGAATAAAGGTCATTGCAAAATAGCCAATTACAAGCCTGGGGCAGGAATTATATAAAATGAGCCTGGGATATCCTTTAGTGACAAAAAGCTAAATGTAGTGGGGTCATCATGTCATAGCAACATGATACAGGAGCCAGCTAGAAGGCTTCTCGCCAAAATTGTGACAATCTGAAAAAAAAAAATCATAATTATAATGGAATGAAATATTCCAAATCAGTAAAAATTTAAGATAACATGATCATTATCTGGTGCTAAAGAGCTGGCAGTGATGTAAAAGATGGATTAGGAGCAAAAGAAACTATTGCAATAATCAAGACAAGAAGAAAGCAAGAGAGGGAGGGAGGAAAAGGAGTAGGGGAAGATGGGGAGAGAGAAGAGACAGAAAGGCCATAGACACAAATCTGCCACCAATTGTGGCAGCTATTAAACTAAGAAAATTGATAACAGAAGAGAAAGGCTTAAGTGTTTATCCTTCTACCAGGTACTGCATTTCAGAGCAGTCAAACAGACCCTGCTGAAGGGAAGTCCTCCTTTACAAAAGATAAAGGAAAAAAATTAAAGCAACATTATTTTGTAATTCCTAATGACCCCTCTTTATGCAAAGGTTATAAACTGAGTTAATGAATTACTGGATCTCTTGATGTGAGAGAATATGAAGTACACATCAACTATGTTTACCGTGATTAAGAACTACAGCAGTGGTCCCCAACCTTTTTGGCACCAGAGACCAGTGCTCCTATGAGAATCTAATGCCTGATCATCTGAGGTGGAGCTGAGGTGGAGCTGAGGTGGTGATGCTAGCCCTGGGGGGGCGGCTGCAAATAGAGATGAAACATCACTCCCTGCCTGCCATTCATCTCCTGCTGTGCGGTCCAGTTCCTAGCAGGCCATGGACCAGCACCAATCGGTGGCCTGGGGGTTGGGGACCCCTGAACTAGAAGAATTGGCCTGATGACACTAAAGAAGCAAATGGACAAAATGAGAATGTGGGACTTTCTGCTTGATAACTGGTCTACTGCCTTCAACAAGCTGGTGTCAGGACTCTTCTAGATTTGAGGAGAACCTAGATTAAGGAATATAATCAAATGCAAAGAATGGTCCCTATTTAGGATCCACAAATCAGCGATAAAGGACATTTTGTGGCCAGTTGGAGAAATTCCATACTTAGTTCATATTTACAATATTAATAATTATGTGATGTTATCCTGACCATGTACAAAGATGTTTCCTGTTAAAAGGCACTCTGCAGTTAAATAATTTATTTTAATTATATTGACCAAACTTTTTTCAAGGGAAATAAGGATGAGTTATAACCAATCTCAACTGACAAGATAAAATGCTAAATTTAACATCTTTTTCCTTTACATGGCTTTTATTTTACATTTCCTCCTCCATTCTTTGTGTTTTACCTTCTTTCCCAAACAATAAGGAGACAAAAAGGGCAAAGAAAAGGAAGGGAGGGAAGCAAGACTCATGTGCAGAAAGACCTTATTACTTGGCTGATTAGGCTCCTCTCAAAGCTACAAGACAGGCCATATATGAAAAAGTAGTGACACTAACCTTAGTACCAATTTACTCCTCCCAACTCAATTTTTCACTAGGTCTTACTTATCTAATTTTTCTCTAAATCCACCTGATTTTTTTATGTCTTCGGATTTCTATCCCGTCTTCTCCAGCACTTTCAAGGCTACTTAAGTTAATTTAGACCCTCCTTATTTCTCAACTTCAACTATTAAAACAACTTTCTCCATACAGATGCCTTCTCATGTTGCTCTCCTGCTTAAAAATCTAAGATGGCCCTTTCTGTCTACTGTCTACCTACCTAAAGTCCAAACTTCAAAGTCCTTTACAATTGGGACTCAGTGATTTTCTTACTCTTCTTCAGCCACTCACACACACACACACCACCCTACAGCTAATTAAAACAAACCTATTGCTAAGACGTAGTCTTTCAATACATGCTAATCCCTTCACCAAAGACAACCTTCACCCTAAATTCCTACTCACCCTTCAAGGCAACTCAGGTCACGCCTGAGGGCCTCTGTAAGCCCTTCTTAACAAAGGCACAAGTTCACTATTCCCTCCTCTGCACATCATGTTTATTACATCAATCTTCCCAAACTATAACTCCTGGTTCTTGTGTAAGGCCTTGTACATGACACTAATGAACTGGTCTAAACATTCTTTCCTTCATGACCCACAATCAGGTTTTCATAGAAAAGCAAGAAAAATCCTAAAACAATTCAATACATCTGAACCATGCTTCCTTAAGGGAGCTTTCTTTACAGAATCATCCATTCCACAAATACTTACTAAACCCTTTCTTTGTGCCAAGCACTCTGTCAGGTGCTAGGATTAAAGAATAAATAAGGAATACATAATCCTAGATCTTAATCTACTTGGGAAGCAAAAAAAAAAAATCTCACAACCATATAACTGCATTACAACCCTTTTTTATTTTTGCAGACATCACTCTAATTTAGGACTTTATTTCCTGTCTTTTCAATTATTTTAATGGCCTCTTATAATTGATATCTATGCCTTCAAGATTACAACTAACCTATATACTACTGTCAAATTATTCTTCCTGAAGTCAAGTTCTAATTATTTTGCAAAACTCAGGAAAAAAGAACCATTCTTCGTAGAGAAGACTTCGGACTAAAAACTTGGAAAGCTTCTGAATGACTTTTGGTTCTATTCCAGCTTTAAAACTATAATTCTATGACATCCTCTCTCTACAACCCCACTTTCTACTGCTTAAAAAACAAATTCAAACTTCTAGTTTACAATTCAAAATATTCAACCTTTCCAGACTTTTGTACAATACTTTTTTCTCTGTATCTTTTGATGCAACTGCAGACAAACTGCCATCTTTCAAATATGCTCCACATTTCCGTCTTCATGCCGTTCATCATAGCGTTTCACACTGGAATTCTAGCCATACTTCAAGCTTAGCCCAAATACTAACCCTCCGTGCCCCATCCAGGGGGTCGTAAACTGCCCACAAGCTGTTTTCCCACAGCACTAAAACCATCGATGCCTTCCACAAAGTAAGACTGGACAAAATAACAGCTCGTCCTATGTTCTTCAAAGACCAACCTGAAATCCAGCTTCAGTAACTAAAATACAATATACCTCATGTTTCCAACAATCCTATGCCAAATTTATTACAGCTCATTATTGCTCAACAAAAAGTCTACAAATTTCAAAATAGATTAACAGAAATTATTTCTGAGCCATGCTTGATAAAAAGGGAAGTAGGAAAATGGTGCTATTTTAAAGTAGAAAAGGAAATATCCAAAGAAAGGAAATCAAATTATACCCATCAATCAAAAATAACCTATTTTCCATTATTAGAAAAATACCAAGCCACTATTCTAATGCCACAAAAGAAAAAAATTACTCCCTCTTTGAAAACAATCCAAATGACAATTTAGTCACAGGTATATTAAAAATTTTGGGGTAACAAGAAACCTGTAATCTGTTTCTACCAAGACATGTAAGACATTTGAAATGTCATATATACACAATAATTTGATACTTTTTTAAAAATGAAAATATCCTGGAATTTTAAATTTATATTATGACTGAGATGGCAGGCCTACCACTCTTTAAATTATTCACCTTCTGTTTTTGCCAATTGTATTAGTTGAATTCTACAAATGAAAAATATGATATGACACTACAGTAAATACAACCAGTTGGCTCCCTTGGGCTACAGTTCCTAAATTTTTTTTTATAGCCTTGATGCAGTTAAGGTACTTCTACATCTCACTTTAAAACCAAATCATCCTGACTCTCAATGTCACCACATTTGTTTTCTTCTCTTTCCATTCTGCTTTCCACCAAAACTGGCCAGTGAAAAGTTTAGACAGATGATAAACCTCATTCAGGAGCTATCTTTAGTGGCAAAATGTCTATCACTAGTGCTCTTGTAGCAAAACAAACAAGTATTAAAAAAAAAGCCGCTCTGCAAAAGACGACTACTCTTATCTAAAAAGCAAAACTTAAACCCTAATGGAATGGATTTGTTGATTTCAAGGAAACTATTATAAACAGCAAATGATACTACAGCTCATCTCTCAAAGCAAGGTATATGAATTGCACAAAAGGATTAGAATAAAAAGCTAGTGAAAGAAACAAGGTAACAAAAAGATCTTGCTAAAAAGTAAAATTGTCATCCTGGTCTTCAAACCTGCCTCTCCTATGATCTCTACCCAGTTTTCCAAGGCAGAAATGAGTATTATCCTTGACTCTGTCCTATCTAATCACAGCCTTCACATATAGCCTCTACTTATAGTCCATTTTACTTCCTAAATCTTTCCCTCATCCATTTTGCCTAAATTCCCTGGGCTCTTAATATCTCAACCCCACTCTGATGCATGGTAGACTCTGTCCAAAGTGATCTCCTAAAAACACAGGTACTCACCTCATGGTTCTAAAATCACATCTCCCTTTGTATCCTTGGAGTCTTAACACTGCGCCTGACACAAAAGAGGCTCAAATATGTGAACTAAAAAACAAAGGAAACTGGGTTCATTTATAAAACAAATACGGTGTATTTATAACCTGGCCCTTGTGTGCCTCTCCAGTCTCATCACTTTGGGTCTCCTCAGTTCCCACTCACCTTTTGCAAACCTCCATGCCTTAGCATATGCTACTGCTTCTACCTGCAATGCTCTACCTATCCCTCCCCTAAAAAACCTTAGGGACTCTAGTCATCCTTTAAATGCCAACTCTAATCTCCACCTTTAAAAAGGTCTTTCTTCCCTACCTCTCCCAAACACAGGAGTTTTATCATTTCTCGCTTTGAGTTATTCTGAACCTTGAATTTCTACTATATAGTCTTTAACTCCGCCTTATTTTTTTTTTTACTTCTCACTTACCTATTCTAATATAGGAACCTTGCACTTATATTTTAAATATTTTTATATCTTCGGAGCTTGGCAAATAGTAGGTACTCAGAGAAAACTTAAGAATTCAAGGGGAGAAGCTATATATATATATACATACACACACACACACACACACACACACACACATTTTAAAGACAAACATTTTGTAAGAGTCAAGTGTGCTAACAGAAGCAGTGCTCATCTTACCAATAATAAAAACTAATATCTAGGTTTCTAACGTTGAAGGCAAAATCTAGAGAAATCAGAAAGAAAGGCCCTTGGTGGCCAAAGACTGAGAATAGTGGTCTAGGATAGCCTGGGATAAGAAACAAGGGGACAAATTTACAAGTTAAACTGTATAATCATGCTATGGAAAAAAAAGAGCAAACCTGAAAAAGATAAGGGCAATGGCGAAACTGTATTGAGTGCCTATCTGCCACATTTTGCACTAGGTATGTAATAGCTAACATGTGAGCACTTACCAGTTGGCAGGCCTATTAGGCTCCTTCACATGCATTATCTTATTTTAACCCTCAGATTCCTGCAAGCAAATACTATCCTCTTTACATAAAGAAACGGAAGTCCAGAGATATTAGTGCCACAATAGTGCCAAGTCTGATCAAAAAGCCTATGCTTTCTTCAAACACTAAGCAATAATTGCCCTGATTACCTCAATTTAATTCTCATAGGCAGCCCATGAGGTAGATGCTATGCTCATTTTATTTCAGATGAGGAAACTGGGACCTAGGGTTTAAATAACCTGCCCAAGGTCACACACACTTGGTAAGTAGCAGAGCTGGGATGTGAACCTGAGAATCTAGCTGCAAAGCTTTAGTCTACTACATCAGTGCCTCACACAACTCTCTAGAATTGTCACTAATAAAACCAAGATTTCATGTTTATTCTCCAAATATTTAAGTTGCTGAGACCATGAACCCTCTAATTTACTTCTCGGATGTATCATATTTTCCAAGCTGCATTCCACCTGTATTTTCCTAAACTCTGCCTAATACTCTAAGACAGCAGATCTGAGGACCCTTAGACACTCATAAAAATTAACGAGCACCTCAAAGAGCTTTCATTTATGTGGGTTATATCTATCAGTATTTACTATAATGGAAATCAGAAGAAATTTTAAAATATTTATTAACTCATTAAATATAATAAACCTATCACATGTTAAACATTTTTATAAAAACTATTTTCTAAAACAAAGTAAAATTTTGTAAGCAGAGTGACACTGTCTTACATTTTTGCAAATCTTTTTCATGTCTGACAGATTAGAAGACAGCTGGATTTGTGTATCTGCTCTGAATTCCAGCTGATCAGATATTAGACATTTTGTTAGCCTCTGGAAAACTTCCCTGTCCACTTGTAAAAGAATGAAAATGAAAAAGGCAAATAACGTCTTCGTAATATTTCTAGAAAATGAAGGTTTCTTACAGTAGCCAGTTCCCCTCCCCCAAAAATCTCATATACAATTTTCTTACATCCTTTTCTCAAGTAGCACAAAAATAAATGTCAGTGCAAACTGGTTTAACTAAAATTTCCAATTAAAAGAACCACTGCAAAAATCAGAGATTTTTAGATTATGATAAAACATTCCTCCAAACCTAGAGCTAAACAGCAGATGTAGCAGTCATTATCAGCTCTAAGAGGAAAAGATTGGTACACACATTCGCATCCACAATGCCCTGCCCGTAATGAATAGCTCATTAACAGTTTACTAGACTGCTGTTAAAATACAATTCTAAGCATGTGCATGTACCCAATAACACATGAGTGAATATAAAATACAGTCAGAAGCAAGCACAGGGTGTACTCCAACAACCACACTGGTCAAATACTAGCAATTTCATTCAACGCAATAAATTAACTCAAAATACAACTATAAAAGTACCCCAAATGTAGGTCATCCACAAATTCCAACTCAAAATAAATACAAATGTTTGTTAGTTTTGACATTTTAATTTCTATATTTTAAGTCAACTATAAAGTATACAGCAAAAAAAAAATAAAGACAAAAAAATATCAAGACAAACAAGGTTTGTGACCTAATCAGCAAAAGCTGAATGCCCACTAACATGCAGGTTAAGTCAAAACCACGATTTGTGTGATAAGATCACATCAAAATTAAAAAGGTAAGGTAAGGGGGGCCATCGATCCTAAATCTGCTCCTTAGCATGAGACAAGCAACAACCCTCTAATTTACAGTCTCAGAATCAGATGATGGCTGCCAAGAGGAATCTTTTCATTTCTCTTTTATTTTTATATATTTTTTAGGCAAGGCAACCCTTGGTTGACCTCACAGATTGCAAGGACCTTGTCAGCTTACAATCCCTTATTTTTTATTTTTTACGCCTACAGCACCTGGTCTCCCTCGGTGGTCCTCTATCCAAGTACTAATCAGGCTCGACCCTGCCTAACTTCCAAGAGCAGATGGGATCGGGCTTGTTCAGGATAGCATGGCCATAGACTCATTTCTCTTTCTTATGTTTTGCCAGATTTTCCATAATCTATTTGCTTTTCCCTCTCTTACAATGAATCATATTCTAGCTACCACTATCTGGTGGGAATGTTGGCCTTTTGAGGAATTCAACATTTATTCTAGCTGCTAATTCACACATAAAATCATTTGAGAGGTTCTAACATACTATCAATCAGTTTTGACCCACTGTCTTTTTTTTCCCCTAAAACTAAGAAAGTTACTTATGAAATGTTGACCTTACAAATCAGCAAAATGCCTTAACACTAGAACATTGCTCTAAAGCCACTTAGCAATATTTCAGAAGATCTGGAAAGAAATCTAAAGCAAATATGTTCAAGTGGAATTGTCACTGCCTTTTGACAGATGTGTGACTGCCTTTTCCTAAAATAGTAAAATGCTTTTTCACTGGATTTCTGACCAGCATGAATAGTATTCTTACATGGACTCTCATGAGGCATTTGATCCATAACCAAAAAGGGAATCACAAGTATTAAGAAATTCTGCCAGTTAGCTCTATTATGTCAACATGATCAGCCACTAATATAAGTGGTTATAAAAATGTGGCAGCAATTGGGTCTCCTTCTATTAACAAATCTATCAAAGGGTCCGTTCCAAGCCACAGCTCCATGAGAGTATCAAGAGGGAAGCGGGGGAAAGTAGAGAACAGTGTCATGAAGAACACACACAAGAGTTAAACAGACCCATATCAAATTCTAGCTCTGCAAGGATGTATTCACATTCATCTTTAGAGCTAAAGTTTCCTCAGTTATAAAATATCTACCTTACAATTTTTGGTGTGAGGACTAAATGAGATAATGCATGTAATGCACAGTACCTATCACATCATTAGCATTCAACGAAGTTATTTTTCTTTCTGTAACTACTAGTCCCTAAGTCTGAGTTTGTTTCCCTAAAATTAGAAACCAAATGACAATTCTTTAGATGTATCAAATAAACTAGTTTCATTCTCAACAATTTTAGATGAAAATATATGAAGGAAGCTATTGGTCTAACATAGCAGTTAGCTTCATCAGACATTGCTTTATGATGTGCTAGTGTTTATATGTAACTATATACAATCTTAGGTAAGAAAAGATGTGTCACCCAAAAAGCTGAGTGCAAATAATATTTGACTTAATTTTAATAAATCTTCATTTCTGTTTGGTCTTTAATCAGTAGGGACTAATATATTTTTTCATCTATCTTCCCATACCTCCCCACTCAAAATCTGTCTAGTAAAAAAAAAAAAAAAAAAAAAAATCCATATGCAACCTCTTGATGTATCTTGAGGACCACAAGTAATACTCTTTCCAGATACAAAGACCACTGCCTAATTTTTGTTTTGTTGGATCTCCACGTTTACTTTGACAGGTATATATTTGTAGCAAATAACTTTGAAAGAAAATAACTATGCCTAATGATTCCCTCTTTGCCACTATTCTACTTTTGAAAGTGTATCAAATATTTAACTCAACTTTGGGCTATTGAGCACAGTACAAGTACAAACCTACCACAAGAAATATGAAATGCAAATTTTCGTCTTCTAGTAACTGAAGACTGAAAGTTCTAAAAGTATGGTTTTACATACTTTTACCTCCAATGAGGAAGAACTTCCTTTACTGTTTTTGAAATCACATCCAATTCCACAAAGAAAATAATTTCATGTGACCAAATAAAAACCAATATAGCAGGGAAAAGTTTGAAGTATACATATGATATATATTAGAAATTTATTCTCCAAGTTTTGGACTTAAAACAGAAGGCTGGCAACTAACGTACGTGGCTACCTTCTCTCGACCCTGTCTCCTCTTTAAATCCATCCCCAGAGCTCATCCTACCCTAAACCTGGGCACCACCTGTCACCACTGAAAACGTCCTCCCGCTTGGCACTCTTACCTCCCCTCCCTTAACATCTCTTAGTAATGCTGCTCTCTCCAATTCCCCGACCTCTTTAACCTCTTTACTTCAAATCCGACTGAAACGAAATGCTGACTGCTCCTAAGGGTTCTCTCAGTTCTCGCCTCTTCCTAAATTAACCTGTGGTCCGTAAGTAGGTTCCACACTTCTTGTGTACATACTTTCATTCTCTTCGGCAGGGTCTGGAATTCTCAACTGATTCTAAAATGGGGAACCTACCTCCCCCAAAATGGCGAAAAGCATTTGTTCACTCTTCCTGAGTAATCGTCTAACTTCCAATACCAACTATATAATGACCAAATTTGTAAAACCTCCAACCACTCTCTGGTCCAGATACCTATCAGACATATCCACCTAAATATCCAACAGGCATGTCAAACAGAATAAAAATCAAACTATTCCATTTTCCTTGCCCAAATCTGCTCCTTGTCTTCTATTTCCCAAGTTAAATCATACCAACAGTTACCCAACCTAAACAACTTCTGAAATCATACGGAACTCCTTCCTATTTTTATAGCTCCTTGCTTGTCTGTCCCTAATTCTGGTGCTTAATAGTATTTATCCTATGCTTTTCTAGCTCTGATGCTGATGTCCTTAACCTCTGACGAGGACTTAAATGAACTCTCTTACCCATTTTTGACCTCTTCCATCCAGCGTACACATTTTTACTATGTATCTCCTAAAAAAGTCTGTCTCACAGTTTCCCCACCCCTATCTACCTACTCCCAATGGATCCCCATTACATAGAGATGGAAGTCCCAACGCTTTAACTATTTAGAAACTGTTAAACGCCCTCTCCCTCACATCCTTGCATCCTGTTTCACAGCCCAAGTTACATGTAACATCTAAGACTAGAGCTTATTTATGTGTAACATAACACATGCTGTTCCTTCTCCCTGAAATGCCCTACTCGGCCTGACAAACCTGTTCACCCTTCAAAACTCAGCTCAAAGATCTCTAAGATGACCCCCTCAAGCTTCCCAAGCAGAAGTTAGTTCCTCTTTCCTTAGCATACCCCAAATGCTTTATATATTTCTCATTACCATTTAACCTGATAAGGGCTTTATTGGTTGTCTCTCTACAGCGGGGGTCCCCAAACCCCAGACCGTGGACCAGTACCCATCCATGACCTGTTAGGAACTGAGCCGCACCAACAGGTGAACGGTGAGGGAGCAAAGCTTCATCTGTATTTGCAACCAGTTCCCAGTGCCAGCATCACTGCCTCAGCTCCACCTCAGATCATCAGGCATTCGATTCTCATAGGAGCACCAGTCCCTGGTATCAAAAAGGTTGTGAACCGCTAAATAGAGTTCTTAAGCTTTAAGGAAGTTCCAGTATTCTAATTCCAATAATTTACTGGAGAAAACTGCCCTCCCCTCAAATTTCACAAAAACGTTTACAGCCCATACCCGAACAGAGAGATCACCAGGGTAGTCATAACCTTTAAGTTTGGGTGGCTCTCAATTCTGGTGAGCAGAAGGTTCATTTTTCCACCTTAAGCTTTACAGTCTGCCTAAGCCTAACTCAGAAGACAAATTCAACACTTGAACTTTCACATGTACCATTTCATGGGTTTCATTGTTTTGAAACATCCAGGCATTTTTATTTTAAATTTCCTTTTATCATAGAGCAATTGGGCAGAGCTCTCAAGCCCACTATAAAAGGGACTACAGACACAAGATGCTATGTCCAAGTTAAAAACCGATTCAGAGTCATTAAGTCCACACTATCTCAAATAGTCTCTACTCAACCCTCCACAGTGATGCCAAAGTGATCTCTACATCACTTTACTCCCCTACTAAAAATATTCTGGCTCCCGCCTTTGCTACAGGATAAAGATACAAACCTCACTTTTAGCTTAGCAAGCATGGCCCTTCAAAATCTAGGCCAGACACCTTTGCAGGTTCATCTCTAGTCACTCTCCCTGTTCCAGTAACACTTCATCATTGGACTTACCCCAACACTTGGCACCTCAGTGCACCCCACCATTCCTTCTGTTTGAAATGAACACTTCTCCCCAGTTTGACAAACATCTTTTCTGTGTTTTCTATAAACAGCTTCCACACCTTCCACAAATTTAATCATTTTTCTCTTCTTCCACAGAACTTTGTACACCTACTACATCTATAAACTACAAGAAGGCAGACACTTGAGTATTATTCATTTTTGAATTCTCAGGGTCCAACACTGTGTCCAGCATAACTATTTCTTTATAGGTAACTTCAGTTATCAAAAAAACAAAAAGGGATGAGGGAGAGGTAAAGCCCAAAGAAGGGTAAGGTTAAGGCAGCCTAAATGAGACTTGGATGCAAATAACCTCTTCCTCTTTAAGCACTAGTTCAAACACCAAAATATAGTGCATTCCATTGTACCCTAATGCACACAGACTTGCATACAATAAGTTTTACAGTTCAATTTATTTAGCATTTCTCAATTTCATATATACACCGTTTAATTAACCACAATGTTTTAAAATAGCTACCTTACTAAAGCAGGTAAGGTGAAAAAGGACATTAGTAAAAGATTTTGTGAAAGCTACAGACTAGGAAATTAAAATTGAAACTTTTTTCCAAGATAGTAATGTTTAGTTGTAATCACAACAAAAGTGATTTGTCGGCATTACATACCCACAAATCAAGTCTTTTCTCCATTAAAATATATGTTCTTAGCTGAATCTATCTGGATTTAAAAGCAAAGCTTTCCAACCAGTGTACCTTGCATATGGGAAAGATACAAGTGTGCTGAAGATATTGGTTCCCTCTCCCCTTTTGGCCCAACAGCTACAGCTGTGAGTAGCCTTGCCCCTTTATTCCAATATATGCTTTACATGTATTATGCTATAAAGAATATAAGAAGGCTAATATTGGTATACACAGAGTGCCTAAGCATTAACCAAAATGCATATTTATAAATGACAAGTACGGAAGGCAGATTCCTATAACAGCTTTATTTGTTGTCAGGATCAAGTTCTATAACCATCTTCAAGTCTTGATTTCCCCAATACTACTACTCTGCCACCAAGATTTAAGAAACCTGAAAGTAACTACAAATCGAATAGGAGTTCAAAAGAGCTTCTTCATCTACAATAGCACTGATCAAGTCACTTTTGAAACTGCAAAGACCGGCTTTCAGAGCGAATTTTCTGAGTCTCACTATAAAATTTGTGTTTTGTCATAACCCTGTTTTTGACCATTTCAGGTGTCTTGTTCACCTGTTGAGAACTGACCACGTCAAATAACTTTTATCCATTAAAACACCCTCTGTCATCCCAAAGAACTATAATCTTCTGCAATTGCATTACACTGTAGTGTGCTCTCACATTCACACACAACCTGGCCCTTTTTCCCTCTTAATTGCATGTAGTATGTTTGGGCAAGTCGCTTTAACCTTTCCACATCTGTTTCCTCACCAGCAGCTATTCAAATATTTGGTTTAAGGCAAGTCGACTGGACTAGATCAGTGATCTAAAAATGTTAAGCAATTTTTAATTCCAGAAGTCGTGACATTCTAAAGACTGAAAACGGCTGATAGCAATTACAAAAAAAAAAAAAAAAAAAAAAAAAGTCTTCAAAACCTTTTCACCAATTGCCATATCAGCTCCTAGAGCCTACAAAACAGTTTTGGAATTGGCAAATCCCAGTCTGTGTACTAGGAAAAACACAAAGTGCTATTACATGCCATTTTATTTTTCACTTGCTCATATTTACTCTCTTTCTCTCCAAAATTAAATTCCTGGATACAGGGAAGGAAGAAGATTCCGCACTAACACGGGACAATCCACTTGGAAAACAGGTAAGATCAGGAACTCAAATTCAAGATTATCAAAACAACATCCGCTTAACACAATAACAAATGCAGGCAAGTCGAGCAAGATGACCCTTAACAACGCTGTCATTTGCAGTGACAGTTCAAGAAAAGGCTACGGGTGTTAGGAGGCTCTCTGGGGAAGGTGAAAGAGGAAAACAATCAAGGGAAAAAAGTTTCCGAAGAAAATAAACCACTGACGTTTACGAAAATCACCACCACCAGAAGAGACGTGATGTGGTTACTGGAGAAAACTGCTCCCAGTAATCGGGACTGCCTCGGATCCCTAAATACCGCGAACCTCTACATTTGGTGCTCTACGCTTCTTTAACCAAAAAAAAACTCTGCGTTAAACTAAATTTTAAGCACTTTGGGGAGGGGAGGGGAGGGGTGTAGCAGCTGGTTTCCCGCTTTGCGTTGACAAGGTCCCACGCTCAAGCAGCGCGAAATCCCACGGCCACTCCTCAAAGTCGGGGCCACAAGTCTCGACACCGATTTGCCACCACGGTGACCCGAGCCAGGTCCGAAGACCAGGGCGCCCCAGCCCGCTCCCTGCGCGCCACCGCCACCGCCGTCAATCAACACCCCGCACCGTCAGCCTGGGAGCCCGGCGCGGGGCCCTCAACAGCCGCCCGCTCGGTCCCGTCGCCCGCCAAGCTCAAGCTGCCCGCGCTCCGGGCCCCGCGCGCCCCGTCCCCGGGGGCACGACCGAGTGGGGCCCGAGCGCGGCCAGTGCGGGAGCAGCCCGGCGGGCCTCGGGCCGTCTCGCTCACCTCTCGGGGCGCACCGCCCTTCGCCGCCGCTGCTGCCTCCTCCCTGTGAGCGCAGCGGGGTCTGCCTTGTGGAACCACCATACCAGTCCCGCCCGCTGCTGCAGCGCCGCCGCCGCCTCAGCCGCCGCTCTTTGTTCCCTCTCTGAGCGCCGCCGCCTCAGCCGCCCGCCTCAGCCTCCCCGACGGGCCGCCACTATGCCCTCCCGCCCTCTCGGGCCCCGGCCTCGCCCTCCTCGTTGCGCCCGCCGCCGCCTTCGCCTCCGCGCCGCCGACGCCGCCGCCACCGACGCCGCCGCCTCCTCCTCCGCGCCCCCCTCGCTTTCATTGAAAGCAAACAAGCATCATGGCGGCCGCCGCCGTCCCCCAGCCAGCAAGCGCCCCGACCGCCGCCGTCGCTCCAACATCCCGGCCACCCATTGGCCGGTGATGCCGGGCGCGACCATTAGGCGTCGGGGGAGGTGCTTTCCGCACGCCGCTGCCCCAGGCCCCGCCTCCTCACCCCCGCACTGGGAGGCGGTGGGCCGGCCTGGCGCGCTCTGGGCCAGCCCTCCCGCTCCTCTTCCCGCTCTCATCACTCGGGTTCTGCCCGTCTCTCCTCCCTCCTCCTCTTTTCAACGACTCCGTTTTTAATCCTGTTCTCTTTTATTTGTCTCGAGCATTCACTTTTGTCTCCTCTCTTCTCTCTTTTTCCTTGGTCTTCCTCCCCTTCGTTTTGCCTGTCAATCACGTGGAAACACGGACAAGCTCTCAGACTTTTGACCTTAGCCAGCATCTTGATTTGCCTAAAGACAAGACGTTCAATCGTGTACAGTCACATAATTTTTCCTGCCTCAGAGATGCAGAAAATTACTTAATGGCCCGTTTCAGTCCATTAATGGTTATTCGGTCCAGGAAATTGAGGGACAATTGTGGGATCCTAGCTGGAGTAACCTTCAGCGGCTGCGTTCAAACATCAAGGTGTTTGTTCTATTTTAGGTGATGACTGAAGGTGAGTAGAGGAAGGACTGGGCTGGTCGATGATGGGTTGAGCACCTTAGTTGACATGGTCAAGGCCCTGTACTGGGGCCAGGGCTGAGAGATAAATCAGACCCCACTCTTCCCTGAGCAAGCTCACAGCCTAGGGACAAGAGGAATACCCAATAGACTTAAAATTCAGTAGAGATGCATGTAGACCGGCATGGCGTAAGCGAAAAGGAATACCCGTCCACTTACCTGCATGGCAAACCAATATGGCCTCCTTTCTGAGATAGCAACCCTGAGGAAATAAAATTGAAATGAGTTCCAATAACTAACAATAGCAATAAAGTAAGACACTCCCTCACCTGAAGCCTGTCTTGGACTAGAGTGTATGGGAGATGGGTGGCTGCTGCTGAGGCAAATGAAAGTTGGAAGGGCAAGGAAATATTGAGGGATAAAAGCTGCTTGGTTTCCATGTTTGTCTCTCCCCAGCATGGCCTTGGCATGGTCACTGCCTACCATTTGCCAAGATTCAACAGCCCAGTCTTCTAGTGCCAGGCAATACTTGGCAAAGGCAGGGCAACATGAAAGCCTCCAGGGGTAAGGGAATGATTAGAGCAAATGCAGATTGATCAGCTGCCTGTGAGCATCCCTTACACCTTCCAACCTTAGGCTACTGAGTGCTGGAGTTGTACAGCCCAGGTGCTGTACAACCACCCAACTGGGCCTCTGCCCCCATGCAAGTTAGAGTTAGGCTTCTATCACTTGCCATCAAAATACATCTCATTTGATGGCCAGTAAATGTAATGGACAGTGGATGGGTGGATGAATAACAACAACCCAGTGGTGGCATGACTGCTGATGTTGCTGTGGTGTCCATTTCTCAGACATGCCTGGAACACTGGAATTCAAACTCTGAGTCAGTATGGACCACAACTTTATGGGTCCAGCAACTGGACTTCCCAGAGTCCCTAGGGATGGGTAGGGTTGGTCAGACTGATGACAATAACTGAGATGCAAGGAGACTGCTGAATGCAGCAAGTTCCAAGGTTTATTTGCAAGACAAACCCAACCCCTGTGTGACCAGAATGCTTGCAGTGGAAGATCCACTCATTGTCTCTCAGGAGGAAAGCACATGGCAAATGAAATCATGCTTGAGTTTGTTTGATAAGCCTGAACTATGGACCCTGCAGAGCCACTCAGCTCTGAACCTCTCTGCTCTGATAGTCTGATGCCTCCTCTCAAGATGGAAACTTGCCAGCCTGGAGCCAGCCCTGGTGACTAAGATCCCTCACTTCCTACCCAGTGCCAATGATATGTACACACGCTAGCCATCTGTCTTTCCTTCTTCGGGCTCGAAGCCTCTAGTTTTCTTCAGATAGGACTCAGTATAACAGATGAAGTTGCAAATCCCAGTCACATCTCCCCAGAGTGTTCTTGGTCTCTGGGTTCACTATATTAGCCTGCAATTGATTGAAAAACCATCCCAAACAGCTGAAAGAAAGAAAGAAAGAGAGAGAGAGAGAGAGAGAGAGGGAGGGGGGAGGGAGGAGGAAGGGAGGGAGGGAAGGAAGGAAGGAAGGAAGGAAGGAAGGAAGGAAGGAAGGAAGGAAGGAAGGAAAAAAGAAACTAGTTAGCTCAAATCTCTGTAAAAGGCCAGAGATAGTCCATCAGCTTCATCTGGGGGCTAATGCTACTCTTTGCTCACCGTCATGTTGGCTTTATCATCAGGGGCAGTATGGGAGCAGAATAGATGCCAGCTTCTGCAGGATTCAACACCAGAAGGAAAGAGAGAGCTGCTCTTAGCAGCTGAGCAAATTTCCTGAGACTGACTTTCATTTGCATCCCTGAACCAAACACCATATTCAGGGCAACATTCCATTCTGGCTAGGAAGAAGTCACATATGTACCCTCTCCTGGAGCTGGATGGTCTTCAACCTCCCTCAAAGTACATATGGAAAGGGTTGGGGGATCCAGAGGAAAATCGGGGATTTTGTTGGAAGAAAGAATAGGTGCATAGAAAAGCAAAAGCCCAAGGTCTGTTCTTGATTAAGCCTCCGCTGCACACACACAGCTCCTGGCCAGCTGCTGCTCCAGGCACCTTGCTGGTCGCAGTTGGGAGAAGGTGCTCCATGCCTCAACATGTGGGTGACAAGAGGCACTCCCATGTCAGAGATCAGCTGCTCTCCCCTAAGACTCACCTTAGAGAAGTAATGGGAAGAGGGAAAGGTGGCAAATCCATTGCTGTTTTTAAGTATGTTATTTTTTTCTAAGGTTAAATCATCTTTTTCAATGTTAAAAAGTAATTTGTAGTCATAGTTTTAAAAAAGTCAAGACTAAATAGGAGAAAGGCATGAAGAAGAAAGTGGATGTGTCATCCCTGGCCTCTGCCCAAAGAGTTGAATTGATTATGATGCTTTGGCTTTAAATGACCAAACAAACAAACAAACAAACCAAACCCCCTTAGACATGCATAGTGGATAAGGATACCTACTGACTCTGGTGACTGAAAGTCCAAATGTAGGGCAGTGTTAGGGGGTTTGATTTAAGGCCTATAGACAGATTAATCACTACTGCTACCCTGGGCAAAAAATATTCTATTACCTTGCTACTTTTTAAGGGATATGGGGTGTTGGAATGAGGGCAGGAGCCTGAACTAGGAAGGTTTCTGAAGGATGTTTCCTAAGGGGATTGGCCCAAAAGAGGTTTAGGGAAAGTTGACTCTTGTTTGAGGCAAGTAACATGAGGCCTGTACAGTTTCCAAAAACTGATATTGTCAGTGGACCTTTCAGGCCCCCAAGAAACCACAGTCAGCAAGCTGAGGAATGGGGTTTAACACGAGGACACCCACATGGGCACTGCCCCTGGACTGATGGCCCCCAGGGGAAACTCTTCTGTCTCAGTGGGTATTTTTATCAGCCTAAAAGAAAATGTTGGGGATATCTTGAAATATCATGTTCATGAACTCATTTACTACTTTGAGTTCATGGTAGAAATTAGACCCACCAGTAGATCTTGTCATTTGATGTGCTATTTAAGTGCATACTTTTACATCCCAACACTTTAAATATTTTGGTAACTGTATTTCAATATAACTAGTTTCCTTTGTAATCCTATATATTTTCTGTTATACTTTTAAACAGCATTATTCTGAGCAAGGGTCAGAATAAGCCTTACCAGAATGACGAGAGCGCGCATGGCATAAAAAAGTGTCAAGAATTCCTGGGCCAGGCTTCGGAGCCCTCTCTACATACTTGGTGAAGAAGGTGGAGATGGAGAGAAAGCATAAGTGCTTCATAACCAGCTCAGCCTGAAGTCACCCTTACCACTTCTCACTCCATTGGCAAGAACTAATCGCCTATCTCTTCAAAATGCAAAGAAGATTTGGGAAATTATTCCATGAGCTTGCAAATAATTTACTTAATGGTGTCTATGGCTACTTTTCAGCAACAAATCTATACAATGGAAGGAACAGCAGAAATTTTGTTGAACAGATAACCATCTCTGCCACCATTCACCCCTCTGGCTATCTCACCTACACTTTTTCCAATAAATGGCATCTACTCTTTTGGTCCCCAAGGAAGTCTCCACCCATCTTCAACTCTTCTCCCTGGCCCTTCCTCTACCTTGCTTCCTGGAATGTGGGGCTGCCATCTTGGACCATGGGAATGAGGCCCATAATATCAAAATAAGAAAGGGGCTAGATGAAGCCTAGTTTCCAAACACTTCATGGATCAGAGACACACACCATCTCTAGGCTGAATTCCTCCAGAATCAAAGTGTATATCTGGCAGGTCCTAAGATTGATTCTGTGCCTTGCAGAAACCAAAAGCTTGCTGGTAAAAAGTAGGCTGAGGGTGTTGCTTTCCCAACTAAGGTGATTGTTTGAAAAATGGCCTCATATTCATTAAGTTTGTGAAATGGGATGGTGAGCCAACCTCAAAAGAAAATTACCTAAGTATTAAAATTTAAAACTTATAATCAAGCAAGATCTTTGGCTGTGCATACTTTCACTTAGAACTAGTAGGATGAGAACAGACTGGAAACCTATGAGGTTTTAGAAGGAGATGTCAAAGAAATCAGCAATATAACCTACAATTTCATAATTTTTTATCCCTTAAGCAACATCCAATCTCCTAAACCTGTACCAACAGGAAGCAGGTGCTCTGATTCCCAAGTCTCATATGGCCACAAAAGGAAATATGTCTTCCAGAAGGCAAAGACAAAGCCATAGAGGCCAGTGGACAAAGAACTGCCGGGTAGACTGATCAATAACTTACTCTACCTCCAGAGAAGGGAGACTGCAGCGTTCCTGGAAAACCAAACAGGCAAGAACCTGTGACTGCTATATACCTACCTCCTCTAACTTTCTGAATTAGATGTTGGTTTGCTGCAATTGCCCTATTTTTCCTGCTAATTTATATATTCTGTATGTTGGAGACAGATGTTTTTTAGTTTCTAGGTTGCTAGACCACAAGAAGCCATATTGGGTGCTGCTGATTACTCTGAGCTGCTAGGGCTCCATGGGGGAGAGAGTGGGAGCACTCTCTCTCTGTGAGGGAAGAAGGCTGCATGTGGGTATATAGGAGAACAATGGGGTCAGTCGTACCAGGACCACAGGATAATTCTTTCAGAAAAAAGACAAAATTTCCCAGCTTCCCTTTACTTTCCAGCATCCTTAGAGTTGAGTAGGAAGAAATGATCTAGACACACTCTACTGTACTCTCAACAGAGAACAAACCCCCAAGGTGAGGGAGGGGCAGACACCTGGCATCACAGAGTGGGGGAGGGGATCTGAGGTCTAATTTTTTCTCAGCGTTTTTTCCTGTCCTAGGTTTTATCCTCCCTCACACTTTCAAAAACTGTGTAACTTTCAATTGCAGATGTAGCTGATGCCAATTTCTGAGACTTTTGAGGATTTCGTTTTGTTTATTTTCTTTCTCAGGTGTCCCCTTCCCCTTGAAAAAACAAACTTTCATTTTGAAATAATTACAGAGTCATAGGAAGTTACAAAGAAATGCACAGGGAGGTCCCATGCACCCTTCGCCCCACCACCCCAATATTAACATTCTTCATAACTACAATACAATGTCAAAACCAGATTAAGTACAAAACATTGAGCTTATTTAGATTTCACCAGTTATACATGCACTCGTGTGTGTGTGTGTGTGTGCGTGTGTGTGTGTGTGTGTGCATGCATAGCTCTTCAGTTTTGTCACGTGTAGATTCATGGAACAGCCACCACAATCAAAACATGTAACTGTACCACCATTTCAAGACTCCTTTATGCTCCCCTTTACAGCCACATCTTCCCCTCCCCCATCCATCCTGAGCCCTGGTTAAGCACTAATCTCATCTCTATAATCATGTCCTTTCACAAATGTTATGTAATTGGAATCGTGTAGTATGTATCTTTTTGAGATTGGGTCAGCATAATTTCCTTGGGTTCGTCTGAGCTGTTGCATGTATCAATAGTTCCATCCTTTTTCATTACTGAGTAGTGTTCCATGGTATGGACATACTACAACTTATTTAACTATTCATTGGTTGAAAAACAATAGGGTCTTAGGGCTAATATGAATAAAGCTGCTAAAACATTCATGTACAAGTTTGTGTGTGAAAATAAGTTTTCATCTCTCTGTGATAAAGGCCCAAGAGTGTAATTGCTGGTTCTTATAATAACTCCATTTTTAGTTTTAAAAAGAGCTGCCAAACTATTTTCTGGAGTGGCTGTATGTTTTAACCATACGTACTTTGTGTAAGGTATGGTGAGGCAAGACATAGGTCAAGAGAGAAAAACTACAAAGAGCTTTATAATTTTGTTGCTCCAAGGTCAATGGGGAGAACACAGCACTCCACATGGAGCCACATAGGGACGCACCAGAGTTAGTCAGGAGGCTGAGGGAAGTGAAACTGTGGGCAAGCATCTTTACTGTAGTTTCCACAGGAAGGAAGAGGCAAGGTAGGTATCAGTGGGCTCTGGGGAATAGGGCTGTCTTTGGTTGTCTCACACTTGGCCTTGGGGTGATTAAGGGCAGGTGTATAACGGCAGGAGTGTGAGAGCCCACTAAGAAATATGACTAGGGGATATGGCCTTAACAGGCTGCTCAAGAAGGAGGACTGACCAGCCTCTTACCAGGGCCTCAAAACTGGGTCAAAGCAGCATTAAAATAAATTTATACTGTATTATTTTACATTCTCACCGTCAATGTATGAGTGATCCAGTTTCTCCACATCCTCACCAACATTTATGTTACCCCTAGTTTTTATTTTGGTCATTCTGATAAGTATGTAGTAATGTCTCATTATGGTTTTAATTGACATTTTTCTAATGACTAATGATGTTGAACATCTTTTCATGTGCTTATTTGTCATCTGTATATCTTCTTTGATGAATTGCCTGTACATGTCTTTTCACCAATTTTCTAATTGGATTGGTTTTCTTTTAAACGTTGGGTTTTGAGTGTTTTTTATGTATTCCAGGTACAAGTCCTTTGTTAGACATGTCATTTGCAAGTATTTTCTGTCAGTCTGTAATTTGTGTTTATAAAAATAAAAATAGACACTTAACAGGATCTATTGTTGAGTGAAAGTTTTAAAGTTTGATAAGTTCCAATTAATTGATTTTTCCTTTTATGACTTGTGCTTTTGGTTCTTTTAAGAATTCTTCACCTAACCTTAAGTCCTGAAGATTCTCTCCTAATTTTTTTTTAGAAGTTTTGTAGTTTTACATTTAGCTTCATGGCCCATTTTCAGTTAAAATTTGTATTAAATGGGAGGATCAGTTCAGTTTTTTGGCTTTTGTTTTCACTATGGATACCTAATTGCTCCAGCACCATTTAATGATAAGGCTACCCCTCCCTCAAGCCTATTTGTATAGATCTATTTCTTCATTCTCTGTATGTTCCTATTGCTCTATGTGACTCTTCCTCTGCCAATATCACACTCTTTTGATTCCTGTAACTAATAGTAACACTTTAACATCTGGAACAGTGATTACTCCTATTTTCTTTTTCGTCTTCAAAATTGTTTTGGCTGTTGTAGGACCTTTCCTTTTCCATCTAGATTTTTAATAAGCTTTTCTATATCTATAAAATAATAAATGAGATTTTTATGGGAATTGTGGTAAACCTGTAGATTCATTTGAGGACAATTAACATCTTTGTTGAGTCTTTCAAATCTTGAACATGGTATGTCTCTCCCATTATTTAGGTCTTCACCAATTTCTTTCATCAGCATTTTATAAATTTCATCACATAAATCTTTCATTAGATTTATACCTAAGTATTTCATTTCTTTGGAGCAATTTTAAATGATAGTTTTGATTTTGATTTCCACTTGTTCGGTGTTAGTATATAGAAATACAATTGATGTATGCATGTAATTTTGTATACTCCCACCTTCTTGAATTCACTTAATAGTTCTAGACAATTTTTGTACATTCCTTGGAATTTTCTATGCAGACAATCACATCATCTACAAGTAGAGGCATTTTTATTTCTTCTTTTCTATTCAACATGGTTTTTTTTTCTTTTGCTTACCTTTTCAGTGGTAAGAACTTTCAGTCATATGTCAAATGAAAGTGGTGACAGCAGACATCCTTGCCTTGTTCTCAGTCTTATAGAGAAAGTATCAGTCTTCATCGTTAAGTATGATGTTAGCTGTAATCTTTGCAGGTATACTTTATGAGTTTAAGGAAGTCCCTCTTTATTCCAGGTGTACTGAGAATTTTTATCATGAATGGTTTGGCTGTTGAATTCAATCAAATGTTTTCTCTGAGAATTTTTATCATGAATGGTTTGGCTGTTGAATTCAATCAAATGTTTTCTCTGCATAAACTGATATAATCATATGATCCTCCTTGATTTTCAAATATTAAACCAACTTTTTATAACTGGAATAAATCTCAGTTGGTCATGGTTTACTATTCTTTTTATACATTCTTGGATTTGATTTGCCAGCATTTTCTTGGGGATTTTTGTATCTAAGCTTGTGAGGGATATCAGTCTGTAGTTTTCTTTCCTGTGCTATCTTTCTCTGGTTTTGATACCAAGGTAACACTGGCTCATGAAATGAGTTGGGAAGTGTCCCTCCTCTCCTGTTTTCTGAAATAGATAGTGTAAAATTGGTGTTAATTCTTTGAATATTTGGTAAAACACTCCAGCAAAACTATCTGGGCTTGGTGATACTAGATACTATTTTTTCCATCCTTTTACTTTGAACCTACCTACGTCATTATGGTTGAAGTCAATTTCTTATAGACTATATACAGTTGGGTTATTATTTTTTAATCCACTTTTCCAAATTTGTCTTTTAGTTTTTAGACTATTTCCATTTAAAACAAATATTGATATATTGAGGCTAAGTCTGCCAATTTATAATGTTTTCTGCTTGTTTCCTCTCTTTCTCATTTCTGTTTTTTTTTTCCTTGCCTTTTGGTCAGTTATGTGAACATTTTTTCAAGTTTCATTTTCATTAATTGGTACTTTTTTTAGTGTATCACTTTATACAGTTTTCTTAGTGCTTTGCTCTAGGTATTATCATATATATAAGTAACTTAATCATAGCCTACTGGTGTGGTTGTTTCATTATTTTGAGTATAGAAAACTTACCCACATTTAGGTTCTTTTACCCTCCCCTTTTTAAAATATAATTTTCTTTAATATTTGCTTTACATACTTCGAGCACCACATCAGTACCACATCAACTTTTGCTTCAACCTTAAAGTATGATTAAGGAAACTCATGTGATGAAGGATAACATATTGCATTTACTTCTATTTACCCATCCCATTGTTCTTCCTTCCGTTATTATTTTCTTTCTTCCTGGAGGGCTTCCTTTAGCTGTTCTTTAAGGGTAGATCTGCCAGCAACAACTTTTCTTAGGTATTTCTCATCTGAGAATGTACTTCCGCTTCATTTCTGAAGGACAATTTCACAAGATTTAGGCTTCAGAGTTGACAGTTTTTCTTTTAGCACTTGCAAAATGTTATGCTGTTTCCTTCTGCATCTGTAGTTTCAAATGACAAGTCCACTGTCATTTGACTTGCTGTTCCTCTGTAGGAAGTGTATTGTTTCTCTTTAGCTGTTTTAAAGATTTTTTTCTTAGTTTTTAGTTTTCAGAAGTTTAATTATGATGTGTCTTGGCATGGATTTCTTTGGATTTCTCTGATTCTTGAAAATGCAGATTTATGTTTTTCATCAAGTTTGGGAAATTTTCAGCCATTATTTCTTTTAATACCTTCTCAGGCCCACACTCTTTTGCCTCTCTTTCTGAGGCTCTAGTGATACAAATTCTTTATTATAGACCCTCAGGTGTCTGAGTCTCTGTTCACTCTTTTTTTGGGGGGGGAGGGAGGTCTGTTTTTCTCTAATGTTCAGGTAAGGTCTATCAATCTTTATCAAGTACACTCATTCTATCTTCTGTCATTTCCACTCTATTATTGAGTCTATCCAGTGAGTTTTAAATTTTGGATATTCTTCAGTTCTATAATTTTTATTTGATTCTTTTTTATCACTTCTTATTTTTTTGTTTCTATTTATTTGTTTCAAGAGAATCTGTAATTTATTGTCAAAACATTTTTATGCAGCTGCTTTAAAACCCCTGTCAGATAATTCCAACAATTCCAACATATGATTCTTCTCAGTTGGTTGTCTTATCTCATTCAGATTGTGCTCTTCCTGGTTCTTAGAACTACAAGTGATTAACTGTTGCACCCTTCCATTTTGGTTGTTATGTGAGGGGACTCTTAATCCCACTTAACTCATCTATATTGGCAGGCAGTCACCCAGTTTAACATGTAGGTTCCGTCTGTTTTTCTGGAGTTTAGTTTTCTGAGTCCTCGTGGAGCTATCTGGTCAGCTTTGTTTTTCTGGTGCTGTGGGACTTCCGCTGGGGGCTGCATGGTGCCATCTGTCTGGCCAGGAGACACTTCTCAGATGTGACCGCTCTTTCTGGGAGACCTGCTTGCAGGAGGTGTGGATGAGCTGAAGTCACTGGGCCTGAGTCTCCTTATGCCACTGGGCAGAAGGCAGAGAGACATAGCTGCTTTGCTAGTCCATTGCCTGGTTATAGAGTAGGGTCCAGGACATCCCAAGACTCCACTGCTGCTGCTGCTGCTGCTGCTGCTGCTGCTGCTGCTGCTGCTGCTGCTGGCATAGTGGCATCGCCAGTGCCTGGAGTGTAGAGTGGAACCTGGAGGGGCACGGACTTTGCTGCTCTGCTCATCCCTTTATTATCATTTTCATGGGGTTTCATGGGAGTGAAAATCAGATGTGTGGTCAGTACTCTTAAAAAGAATTTTTACAATTTAATCTCATTATACCTGTGGTCATATTTTGTTCCTCATTCTTAATATTGTTTATTTCTGTTTTTAGCTCTTTTCCCCCTTAAAGACATCCTTGTCAGAGTTTTACCCATTTTATTGGCATTCAAAAAATAGTTATGTATTGGGGTTACTTTTGTTTTTTATTTAATTGATTTTTAAGTAGATTTCTTCCTACTATTCTCTTGGTATTTATTTTATTATTAATGTTCTTTCTAGAAGTGCGTGCTTAGCTCATTTAAAAATTTTTTATTTTCTCAACTTCCATAAACTTTTTTTTCCCATTTTCTTTTGGCTATATTCAATGGCTTTATATATATATATATATATATATAGAGAGAGAGAGAGAGAGAGAGAGAGAGAGAGAGAGAGAGAGAGATTGATATTACTTTATCAATTAATATTTCACTTTATGTTTCTTCTTTAACAAATACTTGTGAAATTTCAAAACTTTTGGATGGCTCAGGAATTCTGGAGCATACACGTGGGGCAAGAAGAACCTCTCGTTTTGTAATGTGGACCCTGAGAAAGAAGATACCTACCAAGAAGTGTTCCTGGTGGCTAACTAGGCTCAAATTTAAAACAACAACAAAACAGCCTAGCAGCCATTTCTACACAGAGGCCACTCATGCTGCACTTCGGGGAGAAGCCTGCACTGGGTTCCTGCCATCTGAGCCAGGGCTTGTAAAGGAGTTCCTGGAATTGTATTTCAACCAATATGACTGAGGCTTTCCCTGTCCAATAAGCTCCTACTGCACAGCTATCTCCCCATAAGCACTTTCACCGGCCAATCAGAGCAACTCCATTCTGACCAATCAGAACAGTACCTCTTGGACCAATCAAACTGCAAGGATTTGGAGTCCTCATTAATATGAGGAGGACAAATCAGGGACCAGGAGTAGGGAACTTCTGTCTATATAAGTCAGCTCCCTGTGGTCTGGAGAGCACACTTTCCCTTTCCACCAAAGACTAAAGACTGGGTTTCCTGGCTGGAGCTGAAATGCTGGGATGAAACACCAGACCAGAGTGAAAAAAAGCAGGCAGAGCAGACTGGAGTGACACAAAGCAGAGGTGTCCTGCTGGAGAGAGGCCTCACCCCAGGGCCACTTCACCCCAGGGCTGCCGCACAGCTGTGCTGCTCTCACAGTCCTGCTGTATTACAACTGAGTTGTTTGCATTGAATAGTTTTCTTCTTCATCACACCCCAGGTTGGGGATTCCTGTTGAATTGGTGCTAACAATCATTGGTTGACAGTTGTTAATTTTTCAATTATTGCTTCACAGTAAGAAAATACTCTGTACAATTTCTACATTTTAGAATTTACTGAGGTGTTCTTTATGGCTGAATAAAACCATGTCGATGAATGTTCCATGAGTATTTGAAGGCAGTGACAGTGAGAGAGTCTCATGGTTGTATAAAAAAGATAAGAAAAAGAATTTTCTTCGTTCCCTGTATGGACCACCAAAAAAAAAAAAATTTTTTTTTCATTGCAGCTCTAGAAAAATAACTAATATTTATGGAATACTTATTTTGTGTCATGCACTATTCTTGGGTTTATCAACTTTAGCACTACTGGCATTTTAGATTGGGTAATTCTTTGCATGTGGGGGCTGTCCTGAGCATAGTAGGATGTTTAAGCAGCACCCCTGGCCTCTAACCATTGGATACAGTAATGACTGCTGCCTCTTTTCCCAAGTTGTGACAACACAAAATGTCTTCAGACATTTCTAAATGTCCCCTGGGTACAAAAGTGCCTTTGATTGAGACCCACTGCTGTTGTACATTTATGAATTCATTTAGTCCTCATCACAAATCTTTGTGGTAGGATCTACTGTTACTCCATTTTACAGGTAAGTATTTGTAAACCGAATAAGTGTCTGGTAACAGAAGTCTAGAGAAGTTCAAAGTAACTTTTAAAAGTCACAGGACATTATTTGTAATTGCAAAAACAGAACAAAGCAAAACTGAATCAACCTCAATTTAATTCAGTAAATTGGAATGTGCATACAAAGGAATTTTGAAAAAATTAACTACTTGATTTGTTTACGATGAATAAATCTCAGTAGCAACACTGAGAGAAAAGAGCAAGTCGCAGACATCTTTTAGGTGAAAATAAAATATGCAATGTTGTCTATAACTGTCCCGAGGATTGTAATTAGAGATTTCCTTTGCGATTCCTTTCCCATTCCTAGAATTATCTCTGTGTCTGCGGGAGTCCTTGTTTAGGTCCCTTAGGAAGTTGGCTTTCCTCAAGTGTCCGGGGCCTCTTGATCTTCTGTTCACATGTGTGGGGAAGAAACAACTGGGATACTGAAGACAGAGTTTGCTGGCTGGCATCCATCACTACAGGCCTGACTTTGTTCCTGGAGCACAGGGTTGCCAAAGGCAGATGGACTCGGCCTTGGCCAACCCAGCACTGTCAGGCCCCACTGGGCAGCTAGAAAGGGCACTTGAACACCCACTGGGCTCAGTGGCCTTGAGGCCCCCAAGAGGTGCTGCCCCAGCCTTATTCACTCCATCCCCATTCCTTTGGGGAAACCTTTACTGTTGACACCCCTTTTTTTTTTCTTGAGGTGTAATCGACATGTAATATGTTAGTCTCAGGTGTACGACATAATGATTCAACATTTGTATATATGTGAAATGATCACCACAATATGTCTAATTAACATCTGTCAACATACATGGTCAAAATTCTTTTTTATTTTGATGAAAACTTTTAAGATCTATTCTCTTAGTAACTTTCAAATAAGCACTATAATACTATTAGCTATAGTCATCATATTGTATATTAAATCCTCAGGATTTATTTTATAGCTAGAATTTTGTACCTTTTGACCACCATCGCCCATTTTGCCCACCCCCACCCCTCCTCTGGCAATCACCAATCTGTTCTCTGTATCTATTAGCTCAAGTTTTTTCGTTTGTTTTATTTTTAAGATACCACATAGAAGTAAGATCATACAGTATTTGTCTTTCTCTGACTTATTTCACTTAGCATAATGCCTTCAAGATCCATCCATGTTGTAAATAGCAGGGTTTCCTTTTTTTGTGGCCAAACTATTTTATCCATTTGTCTCTTTATGGACAGCCACTTTACTTTGTGTCAGGGGCTTATAGGGCTTTTATTCCTTTACTCTTATTTTAATGGGGTCTTGGGAAACACCCAGCGATTGTACACTACAAGGACAGTTGCCACTCAAGTGCCAGCTTCCAAAATTGTATTGCTGTTGTTCCTCTTCTGTTCTTCCTATGCTTGTAGGTTTGTCTTTAAATATATATATATGATATATATGTCAGTTTGAATATATATGTGTATAGATATATGTGTGTGTGTGTGTATACACACACACACTAGTTGTTAAAACGCTGAAATATTTCCCCTTTGGTTGGTAAATAGACATTAACCTGAGTCCTTAAGTATCCCCCATAGCTCCTTCTCTGAGATCCCCAATTCAACAGCTCATGGGGTAAGGCCTGGTTTAGCAGGGAGTGGCAGCCTCTGCTCTGGGTGTCCTGCCTCTGACCACCCCAAGCGTGACTCTTGCTTGGGAGGATAAGGAGCCACACTCATGAAGCTGAACCTGAAGCCTCGTCTCTAGCTTGAAGAGGCTCCCTGGGCCACTGACTGCTGGCCAGATTTATAAGCCATGGGCACAGATGGCAGGGCTGGGATTCAGAGAGACCTTGAGTTTAACCCTGACACCCTGCTTCCCAGGTGTGTGATTTTGGAGACACATCTCCATTCTCTGAGTCTCAGTTACCCCATCACTGAAAAGGGAATGAGGCTCTTTCATGCAAGGGGCTGTTGGAAATTTAGAAAAGGTACTGTGTGTTCAGAGCCTATGCCTGTCCCAGAAGGGGCCGCACCAGTAACTTTCTTTAGGAATGCCTGTAACTCTTCTGAAGGCCGCCAGGTGGAGCCATTGACACCGTGACGAAGAGCAACCTTACTAAGACTGGGCGGGGGGCGGGCGCGGGGACAGCTACGTTTCCGGAGTACGATCGTGTTTGCTATTTTTTCTTTTAAAAAGGTGTCCTGGTGTCCCCCCACCCCCATCCCCAACCACTCCCACCCCCACCTCCAGGGACAGAATCAGAGTCTCTAGGTTGGGGTTAGGCGTCTGGGTTTTAACAAGTGATTTTAGTCCACGCTATGACAATCTGGGACCCACAGATTTAGAACCCTCGGTTCTCCATTGCTTTGGTCCAGGGCCTTCAAGCCCACTGTGAGATGAGTCCCTGGGCTTGATAGGATGACCCCATTGGAGTCCATTTCCCAGCCTCGACCTTCACAGTTCCTCCAGGGTGTCACTTTGTGCCTGCCCCAAGCCCCATGTACGGGGCCTGGGCTGAGGAGTGTCTTGGACCTTGCGGCCTGTACTTGGCCCTTGGGTGGAGGCCTACACCCCTGTTGGAAGCTAACTGGATAAGTAATGCTTATCACAGAACATTCAACTTCTGGGAATACTTAACTCAGCGACGTGAACCAAGGGAAGATGGTCCAAGAGGCAGCTGAAACAATCTGGGTTACAGACAGTGGGATAGGGAGGGAAGAGAGCAGTGGGGGAGACTGAGGAAGTGATCAAGATGAGAAGGGGGAGGTGACAGAGAGGAAAGGGTCTAGAAAAGCCATGCTCCTCCAGCTGTGCTCCAAGGACCGGCAGAAGCCACAGCACCTGGGGGCTTTTCAGAAATGTGGGATCTCAGGCCCCCGAGACCTGCTGGATCAGAACCTGCATTTTAGCGAGACTCCGAGTGATTTAGGTGTACCCGTAAGTCTGAAAAACCCTGGTCTAAGGTGCCAACTAGGTTTCTGGCTGTCGTGACATCGTCCCTCATAGAGGACACAGGACGAGAAGCAGGAGTGGGCAGGGAGTAGGGAAGGACATAAGTTCCATTTAGGTCAACAGGATCTGAGGTGCCTGAAGACACCCAAGTGGGCTGTGTCTGGGAGGAGCTGGACATGAGCCTGAAGCTTGGCAGAGGGCGGAATCGGGGGGAAGGAGGGGGTGCAGGTGTGGGAGGTGGGAGCACACCTGTGGTGGCTGAAGTCCCAGGTGCTAATGAAATTCCTCTACATAGGTGGGTGGCAGTGAAGGTGTCCTGGTGGCCCTGCTGATATTTGGTAGAGTGAACTTGAAGTCAGGTCTTCTAATTCCATAGTGAGAGCCAGGACATGCCTGTGATTCAGACAAGTATCCTCAGTGCTGTGGGGATTCTCAGGTTTGTGTCATCTACCTGGAACCCCTCCTCAGAGTTGTAGCCCCTTTATGACAACTTGTGCACCTGCCATCTCCACCCATTCCTTTACTAGCATCTCATACCTGTGGTCCCCGACAGTTGACAGCTGCTCCCCACTGCCCCTGAATCTGCTGCTGTCTGAGTGTCCTCTCAGGGGATGCAGGCTGCACCTGGGCAGTCCCAATACATAACTATTTTTTGAATGCCAATAAAATGGGCAGTCCATGTCCTCACCACCCAAGTCTTATTGATTCTGCTGCCCATGTCCATCCACTTCTCATTCCCACCGCTGTCACCCTGGCCCAGAAACATCCCCTTAAACTGGATGACTACCATGTCCTCAAAGTGTCCCAGGATCCTGCCTTGACCTCTCCAACCCACTCTGCCCTCAGAGGGAGCTTCCTCCTAGACGCCTATGGTGGCTTCCTGTTGCTCTTAGGACAAAGCCCAATGTGCCACCAGGTCCTCAGCATGTGAGCATCTCCACGCCAGCCTCCCTGTTGCTTCTGCACCCTAGTCACTCAGGGATGTCCACAGTTCTCCCTAGTAGCTCTTCCCCTGCCCTCATCTCCATCCTTAGCACACTGAGCATCCCTTTCATCACGTATTCCCAGGTCACCTTGGTGTCTTTGCTCTTGCCCCAGTGGACATCTGTCACCCCCACTACTGTCAGCTCGGTGGGGCGAGGACTGCAGGTGCCCAGCACATGCTTGCATTTCTGCTGGTGATGCTTGACTGGCCGACATGTCCCAGGATCTAGAGAAATTCAAGGTCCCTTTGGCTGGAGTGGTCGGAAGTGCTTCGCGGAGGACCTTGCTGAGGCAGAGTGGAAAGGAGGGGCAGGAGCTGAGGGTTCTGGTAAGGTGGGCTTTGTAAGTATGGACTCTTTCTGGCAGGACCAGCTGTGAGATGAGACTGATGTGCTTATGGAAAGGGAAGACGCTGACCAGTCTAAAGCGGGGACAGTGGGAACGCGAGGGGGTTGAGAATGTGAACACAGAGGGCTTCGATCACTGGGGAGACCAGGCTGGGCCCAGGAAGTCCCAGAGGCCTCTGAGGGGGACCCACGTAGTACTCCTGGGTGCACTGCTCCAGCCCTAATGCCCAGCCACCTAACCTGACCCTGCCCTCTGGGCCAGTCCACAACCTGGTTCTGCCCCCCAGCCTGCGCCCCATCTGCACCTAACCTCACCTCGTCTTCTGGCCCTGACTCCCAGGGGCCTTCCTGACTGTCAGGCCCGCATTCTCTAAGTTAGTAATGACACCTGCCCTAGGTTTGCCCTGTCCCACCACAGGTGCACCAGACTCTCCCCCACCTAGTTGAAGTCAGCAGTCAGCAACCCTGAGTCCTCTGAGGCTGCTCCCACCGGCCAGGCCTACAGCTGTGCTGTCCTCTCTCTGAGCCCATTTTCTTGTCTGTAAACCGGGCTAAGGACATTGCCTCTCTATCAACAAATGTGAAATGCCCTCCACCTTCCCATTTCAAGTCATCTGTGTAGTGGTTCTGGGGCCTGTTGGGGCTGCCCCTAAAATTTGCCTTTCTTCCTGTAAGACAGCTGGACAGTGTGGAGGCCCCTTGTCACCTCTCCCTTTAGCTTTCCCTACTCTTATCTGGAGTGTAGGGTGGGGCCTCAGAGAACCTCTCCTCCCTCCTGTTAGTACTCCCAGCCTACCTCCAATCTCTGCCAAAAGCATAGTGTGCCAGCTGCCCGTGGGCACCACCCAGGGCTTCCCAGCTGTGGCACATGTAGGAGGAACAAGAAAGAAGGGCTGATCACTGCACCATGGTTCTCTGGCTTCTGGGAAGCCCTGGGTAATTCCAAGGTCGTCACTGGCCCCAGCCCAGAGCCACCACGCCCTGCCTCCCCAACACTGCCATAGCCTCACCCACAAGCACCCTCTGATGCTCCCCATCCTCTCAGCCCCAGGCCTGGCTCCCCACTGGGGAATGGGAGGAGCCAAGACCCAGGGCTCCGGTTATCTGTGCCACTTCAGATAGCACTTAGAATGGGTAACACCATGCCTTGTGCAGAATTTCACTCATTGGTTAGCTGCTTTGTGGCATGCAGGGCCAAGCGCTCTGTGCCTGGGGACTGCCAAGAGCCCTTTCTCCTGCTGTTTACACACAGATGACTGCCTTTGAGTGGCCTCCAGGTCCTTCTGCTGTCTGGACAGGATCAGAGACATGTAGGAGCAACCACGTCAGCCTGCGCATGGCTGAGGGAATGGTTTGGGACCTCACGACCCTCTGGTCCTGTTCTCCAGGGAGGGAACCAGGCCTGAAATTTAGAATATTGAAGCTAGAGCAAGGTGTTGGTCAGCCACGGGACCCAAAACAAAAGTTGCCTCTCCCAGTTCTGCCAGACTCAAGAGGCGAGGCTTCAGAGAGCCCTCTGCCAGTGACCTTTAGTGGACCAGTGTGCATCTGGGTTGCATGGACAGATGCAGCTGGGAGCTGCCAAGCTGGGACCACACCCTGGTCCAAGGCACATTTTCTAAGCTCAGTGCCAGTTTAGGGGAACTTCCTGGGAGACCCGCTGGCCAGCTCACATTTGACAGTGGCTTTTGCCTACAATGCATTTCCCTATAGCAGTCCTCATCCTGCTCAGGCAGATAGCAGGAATTACTATCTCTCATTTTGAGAGTTTGAGACTGAATTCTCCAGGGTGTTAAGTGACAGATGCGCCTCCATGCCCTGCTGCCCCTCATTGCCTCTTCCTTCTGGAGAAGGTGAGGAGGGCCCGGTAGCAGGACTTGGCTGGCTCAATCTGGTTTCTACAAAGGGCTGAGGCTGTTGGGCTGGAGCCGGGCAGGCGCTGGCAAGCGTGGTAAGGCCCTGTAGCCCAAATGGCATGCCCAGAGGCCAGGCACAGCCTGGTCTGGGCAGCCTCTTTGCAGGGACGACACAGGAAATGCCAGGTAAGCCATAATAGCACACAGATGTGGCATCTTTGGGTGAAGCATCTGTCCTTTCTGCCCACCCAGCATCCACTCTCTTAGTGGGTTTCCCTTGGGGATCACCCCTGAGATACTCTTAGTAGGTGGGGCTCCAGCAAGAACACCTCTCATAGCACCCCCATTCTGGGCATGGGGCCGAAGCCCACAGGCTGACTCAGAGAATTCCATCCCCCGCCAAAGTTATTGCTTCTGAGGTAGGCGGGAGTTCAACCCAGTAGGAGAGGACACCATTTGGGTACTTTGGTAGGGACCGTTTCCTGTGGGTTAGTAAAGCTGGGCACATGAGTTGGCTGGAGAGTGAAGACAGAACAGAGCCAGCAGAGGACAGGACGGTAGGGAGATGCACAGACCTGGGCATAGGCCAGCCCCTGACCATCAATGCCTGTGGTCTACCCACGGAGTTTCAGCCCATACAAGCCACACATGTCCTTGGATCCTGTCTGCACTGGATTTACATCCCTGCCTATAGTAGCCCAGTGGACTGAGGCCAGAGCTTGCATGTCCTGATAAGAGCATGGAATATGGCTATGAGAACCCATAGGGGAGATTGTGGGTGAGGCTGGGTGGCAGAATGGTGCCTCAGAGTGTGTGTGCGGGATGGGGATGGGGAGAGAGTGTGGATGGCAGAGGGTGCTAGAGACCTGAGCCAAGAAATAAGGGGAGTTGTCAATGGAACCAGAAAGCATAAAGAAGGTGTTGGGGAGGTCCAGGGAGCTCTCACAGAGTTGGGGTACCAGGGTCTCTACTTTCTGCTTGTGCTCAGATCTGCAGTTGGAAGTGGCAGGAGAGGGGGCTGCAGGAAGGGGTCAGACTGGGGCATGAGACTGGGAATATAGATCTGTGCTTTCCTGAATAAACCAGCTTTCTTCAGGTCTGAGGACTGCTTGTTCCAAAGACTCAGGCTCAACCTATCCCTGGGAGGCAGTTGGTGCAGGAGCCCAGACAGACCTGAGCCTGCCGTCAAGGTCAGCCTAGGGAGAGGAGGCAGGCCTGGTCTGTACAGCTCTTCCCATCCCTGGCAGCCTGCTGCTTGTATATGGTCTCTTATAAAGATAACATTAGGTCACGGTATTGCCTTGGGGCCACCTGAAGGAGACTCAACTGTCCCTTTAGAATGGATGCTTAGTGAGTGGTAGATGATCCCCTCAGGCTTGCAAATATCAGTGAAGGGCCCACCCCATGCCAGGACACTTCTGTGAATGGAAGAGACAAATCCCTGGCCCTGTGGAGCTAGACTTCCAGGGGTGGGTCTGTTTAGGACGGGCCACAGCAGGGATGAAAGCCTACCTCCCTGCCAGACCTGAGTGGGACAGAGGCCGGAAGCCACGTGGTGCATCTATGTTTGGTTCCACCTGCCCTCCGGCCCTTTTATGGACTCAGAGGCTCTCCTGCCTATCTCATGACTCTTCCTCTTGGCCACTCTGGGTCCTAAGAGGGTGTCATTCTCCCCACCATGACCCCTATCCCCATATGGTAGCTTCCACTGATGAGAAAGGAATGTCTCAAACAGGACAGGTGTCCAGAAGTTCATGTGGCTTCACTGCTGACTCCCGTGGAAGAACAGCTAGGTGGCCATCCTTTGCCTCCATGGGCACAGCCACCCTTTCTTTTATTGCTCCTGTCTCCCCCCATACCCCCACTAGCTCTATCTGGGTGAGGGGAGAGAATAAGAAGGAGCCTTCCCAATGCGAGTAGGACCTGTAGACCAAGGAGGCCCTCCCGGCTCAGGGGATGGGGGCTTTCCTGGACCCTGCCATAGGAGACACTGCTCAGAGTGCCTCCTTGCTTCCATGACGCCCCAGCACCATGTCTATGCTGTTCCTCCTTCTTTTGAGAAAATTCTCCTCTACCTGCTACTTCTGCAACGTGATCTGCATGTTTACTGACCGCCTGCTGTCACTAGGCATCATTCTAGGCATGAGGGACACAGCAGGGAACAACCCAGACAAGGGCTCTGCCTGCATGGAGCTAATATTCGAATGTGTGGGGTGGAGGGTGGTAGAGACAGGGCAAGCACACAGGACTGATGTGTGAGCCAGGTAATGAGACATACGTGCCATGGAGAAACAAAAGGCCAAGTTAGTGGACAGTGGGCAGCAGTTGTTGTGGGATAGGAGGACAGGAAAGGTCTCATCGAGAAGGAACATTTGAGCACAGACCTAGAGAGAGCCAGAGAGGGAGTCATGCTATGCAGGAAAGAGGCTTCCAGGCAGAAGCAAGGCCAAGTGCAAGGCCTTCCTGGCAGAGGGACTGTGCTCAGCCATGCCCTTATGACTCACCAACTACAGGCCACAGAATTAGGCCCTTGATATCTGGTGTGAACAGTACCTGCACCCCAGTCACAGAGGTATGCAGTGTACGTGTGTATGGGGGGACTTTTCACTCAGAGTGGAGAAAGTCACCTTTCCCTGTGGTCCTGAAGCAGTGGCTGCAGTGTCCCCACCCGGGGGAGGGGGGGAAGCTGGTCTGAGTGAATGAAGCCAACACACACTTGGGTAGAAATAGGAAGAAGACAGGGAGAGAGGCCATGCTGCCATTCCTGTCATTGAGGCTGCCATCCCCCTGCACTCGTTAATTTGAGTTGGCTTTTGTATTGTTTATATTTTATTTTTATTTTCTGTTTATTGTGATATTTTAATATCTTAGAAAACACCCTTTCTAGCGGGGAGACTGCCCATGTGGGGTAGCCAATCCTTGAAGGCAGCAAAGGGCCCGGCCCAGAGCAGGTCTGTGAGATGCAAACTGACCAGTCCAGTGCCTGCCCTCCTGGTCCTGGCCCTATACACCAAGAGACAATGCTCCTCTGCCACAATGAACTCAGTGCCTGGCAACTAGAGACAACTCCTAGAGCTTAGAGCCCACCTAGCCAGTCCTAAACTCTTCCCCCTGCCCTGCCTTTCCCAAAGAAATCCCATTAGAGGCTCTGGCCTGATTTGCCTCCTGTCTTCTGCCTCCTAACCACCCTGATGTCTTTGCCACATGGCCCTCCCTCCTGTCCCTAGATCCTGTGAGAATAATAAACTCTGTTTTCCCATATCTCTTCTATGGCTGCACATGACTGACCATCACACAAAAGAACACAAAACATTTTGTTTCACTTCCTACGAGAAGCCCTTCCTCACAGGTAAAACTCTTCCTTATTCTTTAAGATCTATCTTGAACATCGGCTTCTCCTAGAAGCCTACCCCAATAGTGTCTGGGAGTGCTCCCTCTCTCCTCTGCGGTTCTGCAACCCACAGCTAAGTGGTCAAACTTCAGGCTTTTGGGCAGAGAAGCTTGATACTAGGTGTCATCTGGAGCTGTGTGAGTCCAAGTCAGAGCAGGTGCTCATAGAATGAAGCCTTTCGAGCAGAATATGGCAAATGTGGCAAAAATTGTAGGAAGAGTACACCATTGCCCCAACACTTCCATTTCTAGGAATCAACCCTTTGGAAGTAATCTTTATTATTTTATTATTTTTTTCCAGTTTCTAAATAGGTACATTTATTCTTTTTAAAAATAATGTATATACGTTTATTAATTTTTTTAATTAAAGAAATTAAAAAAAATTTTCCCCCTGTCTACCACCTCCCCCATCCCCCACCCCCTACCATCTGGTAACCACTAGTCTATAGTCTGTGTCCATGAGTCTCTGTTTGTTTGTCCTGTTCATTTGTTGTTTTAGGGTTTATATCCCACATATCAGTGATATCATGTGATTTTCAACTTTTTCTGTCTGGCTTATTTCACTTAGTAGGATTATTTCAAGGTCCATCTATGTTGTTGCATATGGCAGTATTTCATCTCTTCTTATGGCTGAGTAATATTCCATTGTATATATGTACCACAGCTTCTTTAGCCAATCATCTATTGTAGGACACTTTGGTTGCTTCCATGTCCTGGTCACCATAAATAATGCTGCTATAAACATTAGTATGCAAATATCTTTTTAGATATGGGTTTTCAAGTCTTTGGGGTAAATAGAGGGATTGCTGGATCATAAGCAGAGGGATTACTGGATCATATGGTAGTTTAATTCTTTTTGAGGAACCTCCGTACTGTTTTACATAGTGGCTGTACCAATTTGTAGTCCCACCAACAGTGTATGAGGGTTCCTATTTCTCCACATTCTCTCCACCATTTGTTATTACTTGTCTTGTTGATTATAGCTATTCTAACAGGTGTGAGATGGTATCTCATTGTGATTTTGATTTGCATTTCCCTAATAGCTAGTTATGTTGAGCATCTTTTCAAATATTTGTTGGCCATTTGTATATCCTCTAGGGAGAAGTGTCTGTTCAGGTCTTCTGTGCATTTTTTGATTGGATCTTTGTTGTTGTTGTTGTTGTTAATGAGTCGTATGAGTTCTTTGAATATTTTGGATATTAGGTCCTTATTGAAAGCATTGCTTGCAAATATATTTTCGCATTTGGATGATTGTCCCTTTACGTTGTTGATGATTTCTTTTGCTGAGCAGAAGCTTTTTAGATTGATTTAGTTCCATTCATTTATTTTAGCTTTTATTACCCTTGCTTTTAAGGTCAAATTCATAAAATCTTCTTTAAGTCTAAGGTCCTTTAGTTTATTTCCTATGTTTTCTTTTATGCATTTTATTGTTTCAGGTCTTATATTCAGGTTCTTAATCCATTTTGAGTTAATTTTGGTGTGTGCTAATAGACAACAGCCTAGTTTCATTCTTTTGCAGGTGGCTTTCCAGTTTTCCCTGCACCATTTATTGAAGAAGGTTTCCTTTCTCTACTGTATGTTTTGGGCTCTTTTGTCAAAAATTATTCACCCATATAAATATGGGTTTACTTCTGGACTCGCGATTCTGTTCCACTGGTCCATGTGTCTGTTTTTCTGCCAATACCATGCAGTTTTGATTACTGTCTCTTTGTATTATAATCGAAGTCAGGCAGAGTGATGTCTCTAGCCTCATTCTTTTTTCTCAGGATGGCTTTGGCAATTCAAGGTCTTTTGTGCTTCCATACAAATCTGATGATTTTTTTGTTCCATTTCTTTAAAAATTGTCGATCGGATTTTCATAGGGATTGAATTAAATCTGTATAATGCTTTAGGTAATAAAGTCATTTTAACTATGTTGATTCTTCCAATCCAAGAATATGGAATACTTTCCAGTTCTTTTCTTCAATGTCTTTTAATAGGGTCTTATAGTTTTCATTATACAGGTCTTTTACTTGTTTCATTAGGTTTATTCCTAGATATTCAATTTTTTTTTTTTGCAATTGCAAAAGGAATTATTTTTTCTACTTTTTCTGACACTTCATTATTAGAGTATAGGAACATTATGGATTTTTGAATGTTGATTTTGTATCCAGAGACTTTACTGTATTTGCTTATTGTTTCTAGTAGTGTTCTTGAGGAGTCTTTAGGGTTTTCTATATAGAGAATCATGTCATCTGCAAATAGTGACAGTTTGACTACTTCATTTCCTATTTGGATGCCTTTTATATCTTTCTCTTGTCTGATTGCACTTGCTGGGATTGAATAAGAGTGGCGATAGTGGATAGCCTTGCCTTGTTCCTGATTTTAGAGAGAAAGTTTTTAGTTTTTCACCATTAAGTATAATGTTGGCTGAGGGTTTGTCATAGATGGCCTTTATTATGTTAAGGTACTTTCCTTCTATACAAATTTTGTTAAGTGTTTTGATCATAAATGGATGCTGTATCTTGTCGTAGGCTTTTTCTGCATCTATTGATATGATCATATGATTCTTACTTTTAAATTTTTTTATGTGATGTATCACATTAATCGATTTGCATATGTTGAACCATCCCTGTACCACTGGGATGAAGTCAACAGTGTCGTGGTGTATAATATTTTTAATATATTGCTGTACTTGGTTCATTAGTATCTTATTTAGGAATCTGCATCTGTGTTCATGAGAGATATTGGTCTATAGTTTACTTTTTTTGTGTTATCTTTACCCAGTTTTAGTATCACGATGATATTGGCCTCATAAAATGAGTTGGAAAGTATTGCCTCCTCTTCGATTTTTTGAAAGAGTTTGAGGAGAATAGGTATTAAATCTTCTTTGAATGTTTGATAGAATTCACTGATGAAGCCATCTGGTCCTGGACTTTTACTTTTTGGTAGGTTGTTAATGATTGTTTCAATTTCCATACTGCTGATTAGTCTATTTAGATTTTCCAGTTCTTCTTGATTCAGTCTAGGAAGGTTGTATCTTTCTAAGTACTTCTTCTAGGTTATTAAATTTGGTGTTATATACTTTTCTATAGTATTCTTGTATGATCCTTTGTATTTCTTCAGTGTCTGTTGTAATTTCCCCTCTTTCATCCCTAATTTTGTTTATTTGTGTCCTTTCTCTTTTTTCTTTAGTGAATCTAGACAGAGGTTTGTCAATTTTATTAACTTTCTCAAAGAACCAGCTCCTTGTTACATTTATTTTTTCTATTGTTTTTTCATTTTCAATTTCATTTATCTCTGCTCTTATTTTGATTATTTCTTTCCTTCTGCTAACTTTAGACTTCATTTGTTCTTCCTTTTCTAGTTTTTTAAGATGAAGCATTAGGTTATTTTTGGGGGCTCTTTCTTGTTTTTGGAGGTAGGCCTGCAATGATATGAACTTTTCTCTTATGACTGCTTTTGCCGCATCCCAAAAATTTTGATATGTTGTACTATCATTATCATTCATTTCTATGTATCTCTTGATCTCTCTTTTTATTTCTTCTCTGACCCAGTTATTCCTCAGTAGCATGTTGTTTAATCTCCATGTAGTTGTGGTTCTTCCTGCTTTCTTTTTGCAGGTGATCTCTAGTTTCAAAGCATTATGATCAGAGAATATGGTTGGTATGATTTCAACTCTCATATTTGTTGAGACTATCTCTGTGTCCCAGTATGTGGTCAATCCTTGAGAATGTTCCATGTGCACTAAGAAGAATGTATAAGCAGCTGTTTTGGGATGGAAGGCTCTGTATATGTCAATTATGTCCAGTTGGTCTAATGTGTCGTTTAAGAATGTTATTTTCTTATTGATTTTCTGTTTGGATGATCTGTCCATATCTGACAGTGGGGTATTTAAGTCCACTACTATGATAGTGTTATGGTCTGTTTTTCTCTTTAGTTCTGTTAGTATAGCTTTACATATTTCGGGGCTCCCTGATTGGGAGCATAGATATTAATAAGTGTTATGTCTTCTTGGTGCATGATTACCTTTATCATTATGAAATGTCCCCCAGTATCTTTCTTTATCTTTTTTATTTTGAAGTCTATTTCATCTGATATTAGTACTGCTACTCCCACTTTCCTCTGAATGCAATTCGCTGGAAGTATCATTTTCCACTCTTTCACTTTGAGTCTATATTTGTCTTTGGAACTGAGATGTGTCTCCTTGAGGCAGTATATGGTTGGGTTTTGTTTTTTGATCCAGTCTGCAACTCTGTGCCTTTTCATTGGTGAGTTCAGTCCATTTACATTTAGGGTGACTATTGAAATATGAGGTCTTCGCATAGTCATTTTATCTTTTGATTTCTGGTAGCTCGGTGTTTCCATTGCTTCCTTGTCCTTGTGTTTCTGTTTCCTTTATTTTGTTTGGGTTTTTTGGGTTTTCCCTCTAGTCCTTCTTGTTTTATGTTATATACTTCAGTTCCGAATCTTTGGCATGTGGTTACCATAATGTATATTTAAAGGGTAGTTAGATATATACAGTCATCCCTTTTCTTCTGCTCGTGCCTTATCTCCATTCCTCTTTGTGAATTTGTATCTTTAAATCCTCCCCTTTTTAGTCATCGTTATTTCAATTTGTCCCTATGTATGCTGAACATTCATTACTATCTTGCTATAGCAATTCTCTTCTTATTTTTAATCTTATGCCTTGTTCCTAGTAAGGTTTGCACTTCTCTGCTTCTGTTTGCCTGATAGTCACCTTACTCCTAATTATGTTTTTTGGTTTTTTTTTTTTGTCATTTTGTTTTAGGTGAGCTGACCTCTTTTAGTATTTCCTGTAGTGCAGGCCTCATAGTGGAGAATTTCCTCAATTTTTGTATGTCTGGAAAAGTCTTAATTTCTTCTTCATATCTAAAGGAGAGCTTAGCTGGATACATTATTCTAGGCTGGTAGTTTCTTTTACTTTATAGTTTAAATATTTGATTCTATTCCTTTCTGGCTTATAAGGTTTGTGCTGAGAAGTCCGAGGATAATCTAATGGGTTTTCCTTTATAGGTTACCGTCTTCTTTTCCCTGGCTTCCCTGAGAATTCTGTCTTTGTTGTTGATTTTTGACAATTTTAATACAGTGTGTCTTGGTGAAGCCTTTTTGGGTTGAGGTAATTGGGTGTTCTGTTGACTTCTTGAATTCCAAGCTCCATCTCATTCCTTAGATTTGGGAAATTCTCATCAACTATTAGTCTGAAAATGCTTTCTGATCCCTGCTCCTTTTCCTCCACTTTGGTAGTGCCCATTAGTTTTATGTTTCTTCTCCTCATGGTATAAGCTAGTTTTTGTATTTCTCTTTCATTATTTTTCATTCTTCAGTTTCTCTCTTCTTCCTTCTGATTTATTTCTAGATCTCTGTCTTTGATATCACTGGTCCTTTCCTCCATTTGATCAACTCCATTTCCCAAGTTTCTATTTCATTTTTCAACTCTTGTAGTGTGCCCTTTATCTCCAGAATGTCTATTTGATTCTTTTTGAGGGTTTCGATCTCCTTCCTAAAGAACTCATTCTGCTCATGTAGTTGTTTTTTCTATTCCTGAAATTGTTGATATGATTAGTTTCGGATCTCACTGAGTTTTTTCAGAATTACCATCCTGAATTCTCTGTCATTTAAGTCACATATTTCTGTCTGTAAGCTTATTTTCTGGAGATTTTTCTCTTTCTTTCTGAGATGCCTTGTCACCTTGGTTGTTCATGGTGTTTAATGGACTATTTCTCTGCCTGGGCATTAGTGGAAGTGTATTCTGATTTTTTTCCAGAAAGAAGATTTATTATATAATGGTCCGTAGCCTGTTGCAAAGAAAGTGTTTTTCTTTTGGTTTCCAGTAGGTGGTGTCTAAACCTCTTGGATCTCTGCTTTACATAAAGTCTTAATGTATTTTTTTTTCTTCTAGATGTTTAATCATGCTTGCTACCCTCAGTCTCAGTTACTGTCAGTGTTAGTGAGAGTTTCAGTTGCGTTTGCTCAGATTCCCCTTGGGCTCCTCGGCATTCTGTCTTGGAGAGTATGGGAGGAGGGGCCCTCTGGATTGGGGGTTCAGCCTCACGTTTGCAATCGTGGCTAGTAAAAATCAACTGTTGTTTCTCTGCCATCCCTGCTTTTCTGCCATCCAGTTTCTCTGCCTTCTGCCCTGATGACTGGGCACTGCCGCCAGCCACATGGCGCTCACAGCACTACCAGGCAGGGCTGTTCAGGGAAGTTGCTGCACCTTCTCCCCTCCCCCTCCTCCTACAGGGAGCTTTGGTGACTGCAAGAGGCAGCTTCTTTGTTGCTCCCTGTCCACCACCTGACACTCAGTATTCTGACTTGTGGTAGGTCTTATGCGCAAATCCCATGCTCAGACATGCTGGTGTGCAGTTTGGGTGGTTTTTGTGAGTTTTAAATATTTGGCTTATTGTTGTTTCAAGGGGAGAGATCTGTGAATGTCTTTCCCTCCGCCATGTTATTAACAGCACTCCTGAAAGTAATATTTAAAAATTTTTTCTGCCTAGACATGTTCATCACAGTGTTATCTGTTTTAAATTTGCCATTGGTCATCAAAGTTCTATGTGCATACAATGTAAAAATGTTGGAAATGTGCAAGAATTATACCGAGAACAGCAGTCTCTCCACTTCCTGTTCAGTTCTTCCAGTTAATTCTTTAAGCATTAATTTTCATATCTCTGCAGAGAAGCTTATATTGCTGCTTCTTGATTGTTTCATTTCAAGCTTCATTGATTGTTTTCTATATGCAAGATGGAAATTTAGCTCTTACTTCCTTCTCTGAACCCACCCCCATATAGACTTTTAATCCCTCATCTTCCCACTCTGTTATATGGTTAGATTGCTATTCAAGACATATCAAATGTGTCTATGTAAATGCAATCCTCAGCATTTTGTTTGCACTAGAGGTAATGACTGTCATCTATCTCTCTGTGTATCTATCACTAATATTATTCCCAAACTTCCCTCCAGTTAGGTGAATTTCCTTTTGATTGTGTAAAAATACATCAAATGTCTGCAGATTAAACTTCTCGAGGAACTCTCTCATGGAATGTCCTGGTTCACTCCAGCCTGAACAGGTGGCCTTGGGCCTGGCACCTGGCTTTCATCCAGGGGCCTCCCTTCACCATCATCTGGGAGCTATCCTTCCCCTCACTCCTGAGTTGGAACCTCTCTTTCTTGGATCCTATGCTTTCCTCTTTCCTGATTCTCTTCCTTGTAGTATAAGCACATTCTATAAACAGATTCTAGAAATTAGAAGCATGTGAGGTAATGACTTGGAGACCTCACATGATCTACTCTTACATAGGGGTGGTGGCTTCACTGGCACAGAAATTCAGCTTGGAGGTGTGTCCCCCCATTATTCTGAAGGTGTCTGTTTTCCTGCAGAGCTGCTGTTGAGACATCTGAAGCATTCTGATTGATCACCCTTTTTTAAAAAAGAAATTGAAACTTTTTTTTTCTATTTGGAAGCTTGTAAAATACATGCTTTTATTCGGTGTGCTAAAATTTCATGGCAATGCGCTTTGGTGATGGTGTGTTTTCATCCATTGTGCAGAGCGCTCATTGAGGGAGCTGTTCTTCTGGTGACCAGTATTTTGGGGAAATTTCTCAATTATTTCTTTAGTTTTTCTCTCTCCTCTCTTTTCCTGAAATTCCTGTTATTCAGATGTTAGAATTCTTGGGCTGGATTACAAATTAAACATTTTTTTCCTTGTATTTTCCAGCTCTTCATTGAACTTTACATTTCTGGATCATATTTTTATTTTCTAAAAGCAGTTTTGTTCTCAGACTGGTTTTCCACTTTTTAAAAATATATAATATAAAATTCTCTCCTTGGTTTTGGATACAGTATCTTCCTGGGGATATTAATAATACATATTTTTTAATTTTTTCCTTCCACTCATGGTTTCTGCCTCTTTCAGGTTGTTTGTTTGCATGTTGATTTTGGTCTCTTGAGTTCATCTAAGAAGCTTCTCTCATAGATATGGTGATCCTTAACTATCTATTCACATTTAAAGATGGGAAAAAGCATAATAAAGGATTTTTCAGTTCCAGCCATGACAGAGCAACAGGGTATTAGGCTGACCTTCCTCCCTTAGATAATTATTAAAATACAAGAATATAAGAAGCATTCTATAGGGAATGTGATCTTTGGAAGGAGGGAAACATTTAGCCCAGCTTTCCAAACTACAACGAATTGTTGAAGTAGGGGCAGTGGTTCTTTTGGGTGAAAGAAATGAAGACCAGTTTAGAGCTGTTGCAGCAGCTGGAATCATGGGGCAGAGCAACAGAATAGAGGCAGCTGTGCAGAAGAAACCTCAGAAAGCTGCACAGCGGTCCCCTTGAGTCTTTAGCCAAACACTAAGCAGGGGTGCTCAGGGTAAGAATCTGTGAGGCCAATCAGAGAACAACGACTGGGAAACTGAGCTGAATTGAGATTCCTCAATACATGGAAAATATACCTTGTTCGTGGGTAGGAAGATTCTGCATTGTTAATTTGTCAATTTCCCAAAGTTCATCTGTTCAATCAATCACTACACCAAAGAAAATATATGGATGTCAAATAAGCACATGAACAGACGTGCATTGTCATTAGTTATTAAAGAAATGCAAATTATAAGTGTGATGAGATGCCACTACTCACCTATTAGAACGGTGTTTTGTAAGGGCTGTAATTTCATGAGTTGCCTTCACATATTGGAGCCTCAAAGGGCCCCAAAGACCTAACCATCAGTTCTCCTGCTCTTCACTGTATATATCTCCATCCAGAGAGAAAGGCTCCACCCAGCAAGCTCCCCTGTCAGCTGGACCACCTACACTCCACTGGATCCTACTAGCCCACGGAATTATGCAAACAAGCCAATTACATCCTCCCATAGGAACCAAGGGTCATTTCACCCTCTCCTCATTACAAAGCCTGCCTCCCACAGCCCCTCTAGTTCACTTTTCTCCTTAGCACAACCCCCCATGGCTCTGCCTGGTATATGGTGTCCCTTCCCCTGGACTATAAATATATATGACCAACACACTGCTGTCTATCTCATCTGTCTAGTGTCAAGTGTTTTGTGTTCAGCTATCTCATACTATTTAGCATGGGGATCCCACCCTCACCAATAGGGTAAATAAATAGAAGGCAATCAGAATGAATGGTCAAAATTGAAAAGACTGACCATACTCAGTATTGGTGAAGATATAGAGACACTGGAATTCTTAACACTATTGGTAGGAATGTAAGATGGTACAATAATTTTGAAAAAAAGTTTGGTGGTTTCGTAAAAAGTGAAATATGGCGATTTCACTAAAAATGGTAAAGTAGGGGACTCTGGGGCCCATCTCTCCCCTGAAACACTGAAAAAAAATTGGCAAAAGTTGGCAGAGATTAGTGGTTGCTGGGGATCGAAGGCAGGGAGGAAGGGGGAGTGACTGCTAATGGGTATAAGGTTTTCATTAAGGTGATGAAAAAGTTCTGGTGATGGGTAAACAACATTGTAAATGTACTTACTGTCACTGACTTGTATGCTTTAAAATTGTTTAAATGGTTAATTCTATGTGTATTTTACCACACACACACAAAGTAACATGCATATCTGCTGTATGATGCAGGCATTCCATGCTCAACAACCTGGCTTCAAACCCTGGTTCCTCTGCTTTATGGCAGGAGACCCAGCCACTTCCCTTCCCTGAATCCCTCTGAGATTCTCAGAGGGGTCCTCTGGGGTTAGCAAGCTCTGTCAGCCTTAAGGCCACACTTCAGTGAGAGGTAAAGGCACAGTGCCCTGACGGTGGGGTTTGAAATCCTATCCTGGAGCAGTGCCCAGCCACCATGAGCTTCTGCCCGAGAAGTCACAAGGGACACCTAGAGAAAGCCTCCCACCACCTGGAGACTGCTGGATCTTCACATCTCTTTGTCTTCAGCTTGCCTGCTGCTAAGAGCCTGACCCCAGAGACACCAATCCAGGTTGGTGTCTCCTTTACACCTAAAGCCAGTAACCTTAGTAGAATCACCAGTCCTGCGGAATCTTGGATTCCTCATCTGTGAACTGGGGGTAAAAATATCTACCATTGACCATGGTGAAAACACGGTGAAGAGAGACTTAAATGGTGCTTCATTCTAAACAGGTCTTGAGACAGTGAGATAATGTGTGTCAAGGACCTGGCACTAGTAAGTTTTCTTCACTCTGCTCCCTCTCCACTCCCCAGGCCCTCCCTTCTCCCCAGACACTCTGCCTTCAGAATGTCACCCTTCTCTACCCAGAATTTCAGGAAGGGTCTGACAATCCCACCCGTGCAGGAGAAGCCTGTCTGTATGTGAACAGTCCCAAGGCTGGCAGAGAGGGGCTCCTGGATGTCCACGAAGCAATGTCCAAACCTACAGTCAAATCCGAGGACATGCCGGGAAGCTAGATCTCATCGGAGTGAGAAAATGCTCCGAAGCATGGCAGTTTTGCAGTTCTTTTTAAGTATTTATAATCAAAGGAGAGAATGCAAGGAAGGTTATGTAAAATCCAGTGCTGGTAGGGATGCAAGGAAAAGCAAAGCGGGTAAATATCTAGAATTATGTAAAAAGTAAAATGGAGAGATAAACACATCTTTTACATTCATGGGTATGGGACAGTTAATATTTGACGTTTACAGAAAATAGAGATGGTATGTGGGCAACATAACAATGAGAAGTCTCTGTATCTGGTGCCAGGGTTGTGCCTCCTAGAGGCCTAGGAAAGAAAATTACTCTGTCCTTTCAAAGGTACGTCATCCTAGATGCATAAGAACAACAGACACAGTTCACTCAAGGTAGAGGTTCACCTTTGCTAAGGAAGCTACAGGCCTGAGAGGAGGCTACTTGCCCTGACCTATCCAGTTTGGAATTTATGATCAAACCACCCTGTGTGCTCACTTTCGGTCACTGACCTTGTTAGCCCTGCCATGTGGCCCCTTTTTCATCCATGTGAAAGAAACGAAGTGAGGTCAGGGCCTTCTCAGGACCCCCGAAAGCACAGCTTTGGACTGTGGAAAGCCACTGTGCTAGGTTCTCACAAGGTGAGTGATCATGGGCCACTCTAGGCTCACAATACATTTCCAAGATGGTGTGGTCCCAGCTGGGAAACAGCCCTGCCCCTGCTTCCTGGAGCTTTGCCTTCCCCAGCCACAGTGGCCTCTCCCATCCCCAGGCCCTGCCCTGACGTGGGCCCAGGCATATATGCGTCCCCATGGCTGTAATCACTTCCCAGTGTGCTGCTCAGGTCTCCAAGTTGCGACACAGCTCTCAGCACTTGGCTTTCCAGTGCCATCACCCAAAGTATGGAAGTCAAAGAGCCGCGCCCTTGCTGTCAGAGGTCTCCCTAACTTAAGGATTATTTCATCGGACTATGTTCCCAGCAGCGAGTTTCTTGGGCTAGAGAATAAGACATGTTATAATTCTTGCTGCTTATCACCAAATTATCTTCCCACACACTCTTCTACTCTCACTATCAATAAATGAACACTCTGGTTTTACTAGCAGTGATTCTTAACATTTACTTTAAAAAGTAAATTTCAAATAGCTTTATTCTTTCATTTTTAGAAATAAAAATCAACTTGTCATCATATTCTTATACGATAGGAAGATAGAGAGGGCACTGGTAATTAGACACCTTGCACAAGATAACTAAATTTCTGGCTTACCAACTGCTCTGCAGGCTGCCCCTAGCGATCCCTTGTCAAAGGACCAGGGCTTTGTGCCTGCAATGTCACCCCTGGCCATCTGCATTTCTGGGGCTCTGCAGGGACATCTTTCATGCCCTAGCCCTCTGAGTGACACTCTCTCCCAAGCTCTGGCTAGCAGTCCCTGCCAGTGCTGCAGGCTCCTATCATCCGTCACTATAGTACTTGTGACTCCTGTTTCAATTCCTGTCCTGCCTCATGAGGCCCCTGTAATTGGAAAAGCATCCACTTCAGTCCTCACAAAGTGTCTGTCGAAGACTCAGCCTCTGCCTCTCCCCACAGGGGCTCAGAAACCAATTCACAGCGGGGCATCCTACACTCCCTGCATCCTCCACTGCCTTCATCTTTATCTGCTCCCTCTCCAAGTTTCTGTGACCCCAGCAACTATGAAAAATGCAAATAAGACAGCAAGCCATCCAAGTAAGTGCATGAGACCATTGACCAGCAATTCAGCTGATAGCTCTGGTCTGTATCCCAGTTTGGGCTCATCCTAGCTGACTCATCAGATGTGCAACTGACTCAATCCAGTGTTTGGCATATAGAAACATGATCACCATCAACCACCCCATCTCCACCAACTCTACCTTCTACCTCTAGCACCTTCCACCATCACAGGGGACTCTTCCATCCACTAACTAATGCCACAGAAGCAATGGATAAAAGAGAGTGCCTGTCAGTAGGAAAGAGATAGAGTAATTTGTGGCACAACTATTTCAAAGAAGTTTAAGCGGCCTAGAAAAATGAATTAAATTCAAGGAAATTCACTTGGACGGATTTCCACAATGAACTATTCAGTTAGAAAAGCAGGATGCAGAGAACAAAATGCAACACCCTATTTTTCTAAAGCCAACTAAACAAAATAAACCACACCGCTCCCCAGCTGTGTGTCTGATAAATGAATGTGGAGAGAAAGGTAAAAAAGGATATGCATTGTGTATTTAGAAATGGAACCTGGAAGGAGAAGAGAGAGAGAGAGGAAAGAAAGGGCACCTGGAGCATGGCCTCAGCGGGGTGCTGATAGCTCAACAAGTACTTGGAGCTGTGCAAGGTGGTCCTTCCTGTTACACGCTGAGGGTCCCCTGTGGCCCAGTTGGACAAGGTGAGGAGCTGCTTCAGATCCTCTCCTGGGCTGTACAGGTGAGGGAGGGGATATCAAGACGACCTAGGACATGCGTGTCCTTTCTATCTGCTTGTATGTACGTGAGTAGTTAGAACTATTGTCTAGAACTCTGAATTCAAAATGTTTTCTATAATGCATAAAAACATATCATACAAACGTATTGACAGTGGTTCCCAGTTACCTTCGGGGTCCGAATCAGACTGCCCGGTCTAGAGTTTGAGGTCCTTCCAGTAGCCCCTGTGATCTGCCTGGTGCCTCCTCCCCACACAGGGCTCTGCCAGGCTGTGCCCAGTGGGCAGCTCCAGCACTGATCTTGTCCCAGACAAACACGAGGAGGGAACCCAGGCCATGGGGCCTGAGCCAGCCACACAGCTCGGTTCCAAGAAGCCATGGGGACTAGTTACCTCTTTTCCTCAGAGATTCCCATGGCTGTGCCACAGGGAGCTCACATCAGGACAGGTAGGGTCCCTTTGGTTAAGTCTCTTAGATTTCAGTAGCCCCTCACCCCTGTCCATCAAATCCTTTTGGTCATCATCATCACTGTCATTATCATCATTGTCACATCATCACTGTCATCATCATCACTGATGTCATTGTCATCATATTCACCAGTCTTTGTTATTATCCTCACATCATCATGATTGTCATCATCATCTCCATCATCATCATTGTTGCCATTGTTGTTTTTATTTTTTGCCTAACTTCGGGAGTTTTCAGACATTATTTTTCAAATATTTTTTCTGTATTCTTTTTCCTCTTCTTTTGGGACTCTGATGACATGAATGTTAGACCTTCTAGTGTTGCCCCACACATTCCAGAGACTCTGTTCATTTTTTTTCTCTACAAATTTTCTCCCTGTTTTTCATTTTGGATAAATTCTATTGCTCTATCTTCAGGTTCAAAGACTTCTTTTCTAGTCAAAAAATTCCTTTATTTTGGCTATTGTATTTTTCAAATTAAAATTTCCACTTAGTTGTTTGCCCTTATTTCCTGGAGCAAGAATATACTAAGTGCTTTAAAGTCTTCTTAGAATAGCATCTGTTTCACTTCTGGGTTGACATTTGGTGACTGCCTTTTCCCTTGTGAGTTGATGTCAATATTTTTCTAGTACTTCGTATGTCAAACCATTTTGTTTTCTCTTCTGGACATTTTGAATATTACATTACTCCAAGTCATACTTAAATCTTATAGAGAATGTTGACTTCTTTTGTTCTTAGATCTTCACAGGTAATCTGCTTGGTTTGAATCTTAGTTTAGTTTTTAAAGACTTTGCAGTGTGTTTATATCTGCCCTGTGTGTGCACCACCCAGTGACTTATCTGATACCTGACTGGTGGTCTGTCCTGCAATTCACATCTCAAAGTGATAGATTTGCTGCTTAGGGTCAGATCTACACAGGGGAGAATCCACAGCTCAGAGGTGAGTCAGGAGTTCATGTACAATTTTGTGGAATCAAATGGATTTTTTGAGCTCCAATCTCTAAGCAATCTTCCCAACACTTTCATGCTTCTAGTCCCCTGACCCCACAGCCAGACACACGACCTGAGTTTCTGACTAGAATATTAAGACTTTAGTTTTTCTACTCTGTCACATACTTTCTGCAAATGTGTCTGCCTTTGGGACCAAGTGGTGAGAGGATGGAGAGAACAAAAGCCAGGGATATTCCACCTACATTCTTGGGACCCCATTCCGTTTGTCAGAAAGGGTTTTCCTCCCTCAGAGTTTTAGGTCCTTTCCCAGCTGCCACTGCTGCTCTACCTCTGTGGCGATTGCCTTGGGGGTTGGGTAGGAGAGACAGAAAAAATAGATTTCCTCCACTCTCTATCACACGTAGGACCCCTCATTCCCACCCTTTGAATCAAGGATTTCTCTTAGTCCTCTTTCTGTTCACACCCAGTGCATACATTCAGGTTTCAGGCTGACTTTGAGGTCAGGTAATATCAAAGGAAAGAAAAATGGGAAACTTACGGTGGCTCAATGGTATTTAGAGATCCTTCCCAATCTATATGCCATCTTTTTAAAAAAAAATAGACTTCATTTTTTTAGAGCCGTTTTAGGATCACAGCAACATTGAGAGGAAAATACAGAGTTTTCATATTACCCCTCCCCGAATGCACAGCCTCCCCATTATTACCAGCTCGCACCAGAGTGGTACATTTGTGACAATCAATGAATCTGCACTGACATGTCATTATCACCCAAAGTCCATAGTTTACATTAGAGTTCACTCTTGGTGCTGTACACCTAGGGTTTAGACAAATGGATAATGACATGTAGCCACCATTACAGTATCATACAGAGTAGTTCACTGCCTTAAAAATCTTCTGTGATCTGCTTTTTCATCCTTTTACTCCCCCACCCACCAAACTCCTGGCAACCACAGATCTTTTTACCATCTCTATAGTTGTGCCTTTTCAAAGATGTCACATAGTTGGAATCATATAGTATTTAGTCTTTTCAGATTGGCATTTTTCACTTAGTTATATGCATTTAAGAGTTTTTTAAATGTCTTTTTGGCTTGAAAACATAACAAAGATATAGCTCATTTCTTTTTAGCACTGAATAATATTTCATTGTCTGGATGGACAATTTATTATCCACTCATCTACTGAAAGACATATGGGTTGCTTCCAAATTTGTAAATTATGACTAAAGCTGCTATAAACATTCATGTACAGGTTTTTGAGTGAACATAAGTATTCAGCTCCTTTGGGTAAATACCAAGGAGCATGATTGCTGAAGTGTATGGTAAGACTATGCTTAGTTTTTAAGAAAGTGCCAAACTGTCTTACAAAGTGGCTGCACCATGTTACATTCCCACCAGCTATGGATGAGCTCCTGTTGCTTCACATCCTTCCAGCATTTGGAATTGGTGTAATTTCTTCCTTAAAAGTTTGGTCGAATTCATCGGTGAACTCATTTGAGCCCAGTCCTTTCTGTTTTGGAAAGTAATTATTAATTAAATTTCTTCAATAGATAGAGGCTCATTCAGACTATTTCCTCATGTGTGAGTTTTGGCAAATTGTGTCTTTTAGGAAATTGGTCCCCTTTATGTAGGTTGTCAAATTTGCGGCCATGGAATTATATATAATGTTCTTTTATTATCCTTTTAATGTCCTTGTGACCTGTAGTGATGTGATGTTCATCTTTCATTTACCATATTAGTAATTTGTGTCTTCTCTCTTATTTTCTTAGTTAGCCTGGTCTGAGGCTTATTGATCTTTTTAACCTTTGCAAATAACCAGCTTTTGGTTTCATTGATTTTCTTTATTGATAACTTGTTTTCAATTTCATTGATTTCTGCCTTAATTTTTATTGTTTCTTTTATTCTGTTTACTTTGAATATAATTTGCTATTCTTTTTCTAGTTTTCTAATGTGAAAGTTTACATTGTTGATTTTAGATCTTTTCTAGGGTTACAGTAGATGCTATAAATTTTCCTCAAAGCACTGCTTTTCACTGCAGCCCACAAATTTTGATAAGTTGTGTTTTCATTTTCATTTAGTTTAATATAGATTTAAATTTCTCTTGAGATTTCTTCATCGATCCATGTGGTATTTAGAAATGTGTTGTTTAATCTCCAAACATTTGGGGATTTTCCACCTGTCTTTCTGGATTTAATTTTTTAGTCTAATTCCATTGTGATCTAAGAGCAGACATTGTACAACATTTATTCTTTTAAATTTATTAAGGTATATTTTATGGCCCAGAATGTAGTCTATCTTGGTGAATGTTCCATGTGAACTTGAAAAGAATGTTTACTCTGTTGTTGTTAGATGAAGTTGGCTATAGATGTCAATTGTATCAGTTCAACTAAGTCCTTGACAATTTTCTGCCTGCTCGATCATCCACTTCTGTTAGGGTGTGTTGAAATCTCCAAATATAATAGTGGATTCATCTATTTCTCCTTGCAGTTCTGTTAGTTTTTCCACGCACATATTTTGATATGCTGTTTTTAGGCATAAATCCATTAAAAGTCATTATATCTTCTTGGAGAATGACTTCTTTACTATAAAGTTGTGTCCCTTTTTATCCCTGATAATTTTCCTTGCTCTAAAATCTTCTCTATCTGAAATTAATATAGCTACTCTGTCTTTCTTTTGATTAGAATTAGCATGGTATATCTTTCTCTACTCCTCTACTTTTTAACTACATATGCCTTTATATTTAAAGCAAGTTTCTTATAGACAATATATAGTTGAGTCTTACTTTTTAATATATTCTGACTCTGTTTTTTAATTGGCATATTTTTACTGCTGACACTTAAAGTGATTATATAGTTGAATTAACATCTAGCATATTTATCATCGTTTTCTATTCATTACCCCTTATTTTCTATTTTTGCACTCCATTCTTGTCGTTTTAATTGGGCATTTAATGTGATTCCATTTTCTCTCCATTCTTAGCATCAATTATACCTCTTTTTTAACCTTTTCATGTGTGTATGTGGTTGTCCTAGAGTTTGCATTATAGATTTATAATTAATCCAGTTTCCCTTTTAAATAACATTGTACCTCTTCGCAGATAGTGAAAGTACTTTAGAAAAATAAAATGTTCCAATTCCTCTCTCCCATCCCTTTTAGCATTGTTGTCATTCATCTCACTTATATAAAAGTTGTAATCATTGAATATATTGTTGCTATTATTATTTTTTAATAATCTGTTAGATCAATTAAGAATAAGAAAAATAAAAGATTTTATTTTACTTTCACTTATTTCTCCTCTAATGTTCTTCCTTCCCTTATGTCAGTCCTAATTTCTGACCTCTACCATTTTCCTCCTCTCTGAAGAACTTCTTTTAACATTTCTTGCAAAGCAGGTCTACCAGCAACAAATTCTCTCAGTTTTTGTTTGTTTGAAGAAGTCTTTATTTCTTCTTCACTTTTAAAAGATAATTTTGCATAATATAGAATTCTGGGTTGGTAGAGTTTTTTTCTCTCAGCTTGTTAAATATTTCACTCCACTCTTTTTGCTTGCACAGTTTCTGAGGAGAAGTCAGGTGCAATACTTATCTTTTCCCTTCTGTGGGTAAGCTGTTTTTCTCCTCTGGTTTCTTTCAATATTTTTTCTTTTTCTTTAATTTTCTGTAGTTTGAATGTCATATGCTTAGGTATAGTTTTTTGTTTGTTTGTTTGTTCATTGTTGTTGTTGTTGTTGTTGTTGTTGTATTTATCCTGCTTGGTGTTTCTGAACTTCCTGGATCTGTGGTTGGTTCTGATATCAACTTGGGGGAAATTCTCAGTCATTATTGACTCAAATATTTCTTCTGTTTTTTTTTTTTTTTTTCTCTCTCTCTTCTCTTTCTGGCATTCTCATTACATGCAAGTTACACCTTTTATATCACAATTTTTATAGATTTTATGTTACTTTTTTTTTTTCAGTCTTTTTTCTCATGGCTTTTCAGTTTTGGAAGTTTCTATTGGCAAATCCTCAAGCTTGGAGATTCTTTCCTTAGCTGGTCCAGTCTACTAAAGAGCCTATCAAAGGTATTCTTCTATGTTACAGAGATTTTCACCTCTAGCATTTCTTTTTGATTTTCTCTCAGAATTTCAATCTCTACTTACATTGCCCATCTGTTCTTGAATGTTGTCCACTTTTTCTGTTAGAGCCCTTAGCATCTTAATCATAGTCATTTGATAATTCCAACATTCCTGCCATATCTGAGTCTTAGTCTGATGCTTGCTGTCTCTTCATACTGTGTATGCATGTGTTTTTTTATCTTGCTTTTGTTTTTATCTTTTCACATGCCGAATAATTTTTTATCAAAAGCAGATATGACGTATTGCATAAAAGGAACTCCAGGAATCAGGTCTTTCCTGATGTGGTGGTAAGGTGTGAAGGGAGGGAAGCACTTGATAGTCCTACGATTAGGGCCCTGTCTTTCAGTGAGCCTGTGGCCCTCGACTGTGAATTTCACAAGTGCTTCTCATTTTTCACCTTTAGGTGGGATAGGACGGCTACTGGAGGCCATGGTTGGATATTTCTCTTCTCCTGTGTAGCAGGCTGGTGGGCGCTCAATCAGCGCTGAGCTGATCAAGAAGGGAAGGTTCAATGGTGAGACACCCAGTTGGAAGAATGCACAAGAGGCCAACATGAGAATGAAATGGCAGGCACCAACTTTATTGTGCAGAGCACAGTATTGTTGTGGGGGAGCTCAGTATTGCACACACTTCTTCTGCTCCCCTTCTTGTGCTCCTCTTCTGCCCTACAGGGGACCGCATGGCTTCACACATAGCAGAGTACAATAGTGGCATTTAGCCACACATGCGTGATACAATAAGCTGAAGTATGTTTACATATTTTAGGTGCAGGCACCCTACTACACTAATGTAACATTCTAAATCCGGGATCCTATTTCTAGCCAGAAGCCTGGATCACAGCCAGACCTTGGACTAGCCAGACCTTGGACCAGTCAGCCTTTGGACCAGCCGGGCCTGGCACCCACAGCTGGTGATAGGTATTCTCCTTCCCCCAGGCGGGTCAGACTCTCTGAAACACCACAAGTTTAGGCTCTGGTAACACAGTTTCTCTTCAGGGCAGGCCTTTGTAAGAAGAACATGGTGGTCTGGCATATTTCAAAATGGTGACTTTTCTACTCCTCCAGGAAGCACAAAGGAATTTCTCCCAGATATTAATAGGGAGGACCTGGTAGAGCTCCAGAAGTAAAACTCACATAAGTGTGTGGGTGCCCCCCTCATACTGGGTCCCTCTGGAGTTTTAACTCTCAGACTTGTCCACACTGAGCTTCCAGTTCGTCCATTGTGTCAGGTTTTTCTGCCCCAGCACTGGTTCCAGTGGAGGTTTCTGCTCCTAGACTTCCACACAAGTGAGCTATGATTGTCTGTACCCATCTGTCCAATTTGGAGAAAACAGTTTTCCTTTGACCACACATCTCTGAGAGATCTAAGATGAGTTGATGATTTTTCAGTTTACTTAGGCTTTATCTTGTTATTAGGATGGAGTGATGCTTCCAAACTCCTTACACACCAGACTGGAAATTGGACATCTCATTTACTTTTCAGAGTCTTCAGATAGCTGCTCCACACATTCTGTCCAAGAATTTTAACTGCATTTAGTGAGAGAGATGGGATAATGTGATTATTCCGTCTTCACCGGGACCTATGTCTCCAATGTATTTTTGGAACAAAATGCAAACTTGCACATCAGTCAGGATAGGGGAGACCAGGCTACAGCAACAAAGAACTCTGTTATAGCGAACTATAACAACAAAGGTTTGTTTCTTCCTCGTGTATGTGTTCGTAATGGGCTACGTATGGATTCATTCCATATTTTCTGTCTCCATGATCCAGGTGGAAGAAGCAGCCACCACTTCGAACATTAACAATCTCTGTGGCTGAGAGAAAGAGGACTTTGGCAGTTCCTGCATGAGCAGTTAAATGCTCCAACTCATTTGTCTGACTCATTAGTCATTCAGACCCACCCAAATAAGGAGGCCAGTATGACTCTATCAGGTGTCCAGAAGGTGGAAAGCTAAAACTATCGAGTGGACAGCATTAACAACTAGCACACTTTCCATGAGTCCAGAGGCCCTATGTCCTGTGGATTTTTCAGTGATCATTGCCTAGCGCAGAGCCTGGCTGAGATTGTGTTCAGTTACTGTTGAATAAAAGGAAGAAAGGAAGGAAGGAAGAAGGAAGGAAGGAAGAATAAAAAGGGAGAGAGAAGCGAAGAATAAAGTTCCTGGCATGTAGAAAATGTTCAAGGCTACTTTTCTAAACCGGCACTGAAAACAGAACATGATAGGAGCACTATAAACATGTTGAGTGCAACTGTATTAGCTTTTATTTTTGTCTATTCTAGTTTTGACTTGAGGTTTTTTGTCAAATCTAAGCCCATAGCCAGGCATAGCCCAGGATAGGTTGGCCTGCAAGCCTGACGTCAGGAGCAAGGTTAATGCTGGTGGAACTGGCCTGCGCAGTCAGAGGGCAGACTGGGTGTCAAAGCAAACCTCAGTGCTGGGTTCAGTGTCAACACTGCTCTTCTCTCCCCTATCCTTGGAGCTGTGTCCATGCCCAGCCCTGCACACCGTATCATTTGTGCCCATTTGCTCCACTCTGGCAAGCTTTGTCTAGGCTGGTATCTGCACCCTGCCTCTAATCAGCTCATCTAGATGACAACACAGACTTGTGACCTTGCTTTCATTTTAGTCTTCATTTTGAATTAGTTATGACTTATTGTGTACAAGCATCAGAATGATTTACAAAAAAGAGTGCAGTGGTTTCAGGTGTGGTTAGATCCAGCGGTCTAAACCAATGCTCTGCTCAGCTTGACTTTCCTCTGTGTTAGCCGCATTCTCAGACTGGCTCTTTACCACTGTGCAGCCCTGGCCTATGAGCCTAGACCAGTGCCAGGAGTGTATCAGGAGTTCAATAAATGTGGAATGAACGAACAAATGAATGAAGGTATACATCCTATCGACTTCGCCATTCCAGGAAAAGAGAATAACTCTTTCCAAACCGTAGTCTTTAGGGATGACTCAGATCAGTCTGTCCTGGGTTTGGGTCATGTATTTGTCAGAGTAGGCTAGACTTTGCCATGGCAATATGTAAACCTTGAAATCTCTTACTGCTTACTCACATCACAGTCTAAAGTGTTTGAGAGATGAAAGCTCTGCTCCAAGTAGTCACTAGGGTGTCCAGGCTCCTCCCAGTTTGAGTCCTCTGCCATCTTCAATGCAAGGCTTCAAGGCTGTCATGGAACACGAGAGAATGCCTCACATGACGGGGGTGCATTAAGGTGCAGGAAAAAGACATCCATCACTCTGCCCATGTTCCATTGGCCAGAGCTGGCACAGGAGAATGAAATGGAGTGTGAACCTGCAGTAGTGCAGCTTGCTGTGACCATCTTACTCCCTGAGCTGACCATGGAGGCCAGGAGGTCTCACTACTCCAACCTCAAAGGCCTGTGCTCTGTGCTCACCCCTGAAGTCATGGACTGGTTCAGCCCATCAAACTTCCTGGGCCCGGGCTGGCTGTGGAGGAGGGCTACTCTCCGTGACCAGAAGCAGGGACAGGTACTGGGCCAGCAGAAGTAACGCCAAGCCCTCACCCCCGGTATTACATCTTGACCCTCCTCAGCTCCACACAGCCCTGTGTAGACAGATGGCGTAAGGACTTGAATGTTGCCTCAGGCCAACCATCAGTGAGGAATAAGTCCACCAGTTTTGCTGGTAACCACATTTGTGAGCTTAGAAATGGGTCCTTCCCCAGTCAAGCCTTCAGATGCCTTGATTGTGGCTTCAAAAGCGACCCTGAGCCAGCGACTCCCAGCTAAGCCATATCTAAGTCCTGACCCACAATAACTGTGAGATAATCAATGTGTGTGATTTTAAGCCACTAAGCGTTGGGCTCATTTATTACACAGCAACATATAACTAAGAACAGCTCCTACTACTCAGGGAGTATGAAATACTTGACTTTTTTCAATGAAAATACTGATAGTAAAAGTCTTATGAAGCATCGCTCTAGATGAGAGATTATAAAATGATAAACTATAAGCCAAAATAAACGTGCAGCTGAGTTTGCCTTTTCTTTTTATTTTGGAGGGGGTTATCTATACAGTATTTAAAAAATATTTTGAATCAACATTTAAAACTTGAGAGATTTCACAGGCACGCTCAGATCACTGACCTCTTTGTACAAATTGGAAGTTGAGCAGACATAGTCCTAATTCCTGCCTGACCACTGCCAGCTGAGACTGAGCAGCACTGTGCTAAGTTGGGGCAGATGTTCTCCTGTTTGTTGTAGAATGTATACTCCTTACTGTTACTATTAGCGTTAGCTGCAATCTATCACCGCATTTCCACCATTTCTTATGGTAGAATAAGAGAAAGTTAAGAGAATGATAAGATACAGCAAAACATTGTTCCCACATCTTCATCAGAGGAAAGACGAAGAGGGTCAGGAGTTCAGAAAGAGCAGAGCAGATGGCTTGTGTCTATTCCCTGTGACGTCTGCTGAGGCCGGATGTCCAGGATGGGTTCTTCATTCAACTGATGGTGCTTCAGTTAGGATGGCTCCAACCTCTAGGGGCTGGCTGGTCTGTCTCCCTTCAGCCAGACTTCTGGAGCCCCTGCCCTCCCTGTTGGTTCAGTTTCTTGCTTCCTCCTTGTCATCTCAGGGACTCTTCCTCTCCATCTGGTATTTCTAAATAGTCTTTCCTTTCAGAAAGCTGGACTTCTCCGTGACAGCTCTCAAAAGCACAAACTTGGAAACTGCCAGGCCTCCTGAAGGCTCGGGACTGTAACTGGCCCAGAGTCACTGCAGACTCATTCGATTGGTTAAAACAAATCACAGGCTCAGCTCACATTCGGAGGGAAAGGACTGCATGGGGTTTGCATGCTGGGAGATGTGATTCACTGGGGGCAACCGATGTTTCAGGTCCTGTCTTTACTTCCCAAGAATTCTCAGAAATAGAGGAGCAGGGACTATGCTGGGTTATTTCACTTAGAAATTAAAGTAGGCAGGGAAAGGTGGCCCCAGAGAACTGGGAAACATGCAACCACTTGGATTACACATCAAGAAGATAAAAAATGGCCTGGTAGCTGGAAGCTGCCACAAGGGCTATAATGTGCCCAGCTGAATATAAACAACTTCTGCCAATACAATAATCAGGCAAGACCACTCCATGAGTCTAGTGGAACTAACTAGACAGAGACAAACACACAACTACACAAATACCAAACAGTCCCTCTCCTGATGCCCCTGAGTGATTACTGCTTCTTCACCAGTGACAGCTCAAAACCCTCTCTGTTCCTCCTATTTCCTAGGTAAACATTATTAAGAATCACCAAATTGCTCCTGTTTCCTGACAGCACCCAGTCCAGAAATGACCTACATCTTCCAAAACACACCTTGGAATCACCCAGCATGAGCTCCATTCTATAAGCCTCTCCCAACTCCCATGGTCCTGGAATGTGTGCTGTTCCTTGCTGCAGACCAACTCTGTATGTTCCTGGTGGCCTTTGACACCATTCATTCATTCAACAATATTTTACTACCTGCACCTACACTTCTTCCTTTCTGAGATTTCAGCCCTGCCCCACCCTCCAAGGGCGTGACTCCGTTTCCAGCACTCTGGTCCCACAGAACTAACATAGTAACACCGACCCCTGCTGGGATGGGGAAGCACCATCTAAGCATGGGCCAGAGAAGACCATGGCCAAGGAGAAGCACTTCATTAAAACCTGGCAGCCTTCGGGCCCTTCCCTTCCCTTGCAGAGAAACATACCTAATCCCCTCTCGAGGGTAGGCCTGACTGTGGAACTAACTGACCTCACCCATCAGGTCAAGCTCTTAGCTTTGTGTCCCCAGCCAGGGACAGGGCCCAGCCCCGATCTAGGATGCTTTGGCGGGAAGTCAGCTCTGAAGAAGCCATGGGAGAATGAATGCTAAATCCAGTTAGGAAAGCAAAGAGCAGACCCAGGGTCAATGTCAAATGCCACCACTAGTTAGAGGAGAGAACGAGGCCAATGGAGAAAGCCAGGAACAGAGTGAAGTCATAGAGTTGATAATTCTGGCCATCGCTGCTGAGTCCCATTCCATGTGCCAGCAGATGCTTTCTAGAACTTCCCCCTAAGCTTCTGTTTTCAGGGGTCTCCAAACCCTCCTTGAGTTTGATGATTTGCTAGAACTCATGAGACTCAATACCACATTACATTCAGGGCTAAGGTTTATTACAGAAAAGAATACAGAGTAAACAGGAAAAGGATAAGCATTGGGTGAGGTCCAGGAAGGTTGGCACAGTACTTCCCTTACTGAGGTCACATAAGACATACTTCTCTCTATAGCAGAGAACTACTGGGACACGTGTGAAATGTCTCTGGCTGGGGAAGTCCACTCAAGTCTCAGGCTCCCAGGCTCTTCTAGAGGGCTGGTCATATAGGCACATCCTGCTCCAGCAAGCAAAACTCAGGATCCCAAAGGGGAAACCAGACACATCAGTCATCTTGATATGTGCACAAAGTCCTGGGTCGTACCTCTCAGCAGTGCCCCATGGATCCGGGCATATGCAACATTATCAATCAGTAGCGAAAAGAATACTCTAAGGGCCACATTTCCCAAGATTGGCCAAGGGTCGATCTTGGTTCCAGTCTTCCCTAGAGACATACAAGAGTTGAGCAGACAGACCTCCTGTGTTAATTCTTTCCTCACAGTCTCACAGCAAGCTTGTATACAGGGATCACTAGCCTATCTACAGACAAGGAAACTGAGGCTCGGGGATGCAAACTGACAGGTAGGGCAGGGACTTGAACCCAGAACTGTGGGGGAGGGAAGGCACATAATATTAAAAGCAAGGACTCTAAGGCTAGATAGGTCTGGATCTGGGTGCTGATTTTGCCAGTATTGCCACAAGCAGTTTCAGCCTATCTGTAGAACAAAAATGGAAATAATAGCTCTCTCAGAGGGCCATTGCTAGAACGCGTGAAATAACGTGGTGGAGGTGTTTAGCACAGTTTCTGATGCCATGAGTGATGCGTAAATATGAGCTCTGGGGATTTCGATGATGACGTGATGACCAGGAGGTGAAATGGCTCACCTGATTCCAACCAGTAGCACAAAAATCGCTCTAGGGGAAGTGGCAAGAGTACCTTCACTCTAAGGAGGCTGCCACAGCTCAGCTTGGGACCCCCTGGACCCCCTCTCTGCTGTGTTCGGAGCAGCATATGCGAAAGGCCTGAGAACGCAATCGTGGCAGCCTCCCCGAGACAGGTCCAGGCTGTCGGTCCGGTAGCTGGCATGCTAGCCTCTGAGATCCGTGGGGCTAAGTCTGCGCATGCGTGGTGTCTGTGCCCAGGGAGGCCCGGCCTCCAGGCGTTGCTTTTTCCTCTGTGCAGGAGCCAGTCGCGGCCGGCAGACTGTTGTCCCAAGGCCCAGGACTGGCTTGGGAGCCCCTCCCCAGCTGAGTAGGACGAGGTCCTCTGCACCATGCACCGAGCAGGGGCAGCAGCAACGCTGATCATTATGGTCATGACCACCATCCAACTGTCAGTGAGGCAGCCAGGCAGGGGAGGGACCAGGGAGCAGAGAATGCGCCAAACTGGCTCCCGCTGTGGACTCCTTCCTGGCTTTGCCCCTGTGGGTGGTCCCTCCCTGCATGGTTCTAGGCCTCAGTAGCTTCATTTGGAAATTGAATGCGACGTTTCAGTGAAAGGCTGCATGAGTCGGATGGTGTAATGGCCACTGGAGGCCATGCCAGCTCACAGATTTGTGTTATCTGGTCCTCACAGAGCATCTTAACATTTCAAACTGTTTGTCAGCCTTTTAACGTCAGAAGATGTTTGCTTAAAATCTGAATTTCTAGCTTCTCTTTAAAGATGGGACAAGGTTGCCGTTTGGCCACATGTGACTTGCAGCCCCACAAAGACACAGGTGGCTGGAGCTGGGCAGCAGCCACCCCTTCGGACAAGGGCCTTCCTCCCTTCTTCCCCCAATCCTCCCTTCCTGGCAGGACATAGGACCAGCTCCTTGCTCCTCTGGCAGGCAGCCGTGTTTGGACTTGCCAACTTCATAACATGAGACACCTGGTGATGCTGCCAGAGAGTGCCAGGGAATCCCAGCCAGACCGAGGCCTTCAGCCTCAGCTCTACTGTGTCTCAATCTCAACCGTGGCCCCGAGCAGGTGTTGTCCCTAGTCCTGCATATGGGTAGTCACAGTCTCTGGTGGCCAGCTGTAGACGTGAGCAGGATTACTGGGGGTGAGGTGAGGGGTGACAGCAGAGGTACAGAGTGCGGGCCACTGCCAGGTGCTTACCCTCCTCCTTCACACCCAGGTGGGGAACCCAAAGCCATGTCAGAGCCTGACCCCAGGCGACTGAGAGATGGATGCCTGTCACATGGCCAGGGAGAGTATCCAGGGTGGAAGTACTTAGAAACTATAGATGTGGGGAATGGCTGGCTGCAGGAGCTCTGTGGGTTTGGGGGTTCTGGGTGGTCTAGGTCAGAGCTCACACAGATGGGGCTGCTGGGGAAGGCAGGCCTTTCTAACCATTAGGACTTTTGGGCCCCAGGGGCCTGCCTGGAAGGGAGGGTATACCCCATAATCCCCATATGTTCTCCTTGCTCAGGATTGGGGAGCAGGAAACCAGGAGTGCTCAGCTGCACTGAATCTGTGTGGTTCCTGGGGTCCCTCTGGGAAGCAGAACCCAGGAAACCAGAGGCAGATGGGGCAGCAGTCCTCTGGCCCCTGCACTTGGCCTTCTTCTGGGCAATGGCCCCAGACCTTCCGTCCTGATGTCTTTTCCCTTGCTTTTTTTGGCGAACTCCTTCAAGATACAGTTGAAAAGTTCCCTCCTCCCAGAAGCTTTCTCTCTCAAGCAGAAGAAATACCTCTTTCTCCTGTATGTCCCCAGAACCTTGGACATTGTCAAGTTATCCTGCCAGGTAGCCACTCTGTATTGTGATGGGATAGTCAAATGGCCATGTTCCCACTAGGCCCTGAGAGTGGGGAACAAGGGCAACCCCATGTTCCCAGTACCCAGGCCAAGGCCTAGCACAGAGAAATGCCTGGTATTTCCATGGTTCATGGGATAGGACCAGCATGTCCTCTCTGAGTGGCCACGTGCCTGTGGTCCTTGCGCAAGCCATAGGCCCAACCCCTGAAGCGCATGGCTCCATGGCATCAGGGCCTGTGTGTAGGGGACCCAGGGGATGGGAGGGGTCTGTATGACCTCAGAGGGGTGTGTGCGGGACAAGTATGAAGTCATGTTTGTTTATGAGGCTCTGACACAGCGCTCGTCATTTCCTCCCTGCGGGCCACACAGCGCTTTCCCCTGCTTAGCAGGCCTCTGATTTATTCTCTGGCATCACATGTTGTCAATCTTGACACCCATTTCAGCAGGGATGATGGGGTCAGAGATGTTTGTCTGCACTTTGGGATAACGAGCTCGGGGAAGCACTTTGGCCTCAGGAAAGGAGACCCTCCCAGCAGCTGTCTATTTGGGCCTGGCAGGGTGCGGCCTGGGAGGTGACCTAGTCTGTGGCTCAGCCTCTCTGTGAGGAGCATGGGGCAGGCAGGGGTGGGGGTGGGGCTAACTGGGAGTCGGAGACTACAGAGATGGAGAGAGGGACCACCAATCCCATCCTGCCTTTCTTGCTCGTGGGCCTCCCAGAGGAAAGATTGCAGGGCTCAGAGACGGGGTCCCAAGTAAACGGTACCAGGGAGCAGCCATAGGGCCTCCGAGAGAGGAAGAGAGCTAGAGCATGAGCCCACATGGTTTGGGGGCGGGGGATGGGGGGCTGGCAGGGCTCAGCACTAGGAAGGAGATGAAGCGAGCAGGACCTGGAGTCTCCCCATCGAGAATAGGAGAGAGCCCCAATTCTACTACACCCTGCCCCGCTCTCTCACCGGAGCGCTGGCCCCCGAGGCAACATACCAGACAAAGGAAGGAGACACAAACTTCAGATTAGAGCATGCCTGCCCTACTTGAGGGCATCAAGGTTAAAACTTTGCTGTCCAAAATGGAACCACGCGTAAATATGCACCACACATACACAGTTGTTTCTTGGTCCCTGCAGTTGTTTTGCGGTCCCTGGCAAGAAGCCTGACGGGCTTGAGAGCCTAACTCCATAGTCCTCGCAGCTTGAGAGCAAGTTTTTTGAGTACAATGGTCAGCCCACTTCGGAAAAAATAGGAATTTATTGTAAATAAAGCATGGGGATCTACCTATTGTCTGGCTCTTGCTTTCCAATTATTATTTTGAGTTATAGTTTGTATACAGTAAAATGTACAAATCTTAAGTACACAGGTAGTAAGCTTTTATGTCTGCCTCCACCCATGTGATCTCCCCCAGATCAACATAAAGAACATTTACATCACCCCTGAAAGTCCCCTCATGCCCATCCCCAGTCAACGCACACCCATATCACCTACCAGAGGCAACCATGGTTCTGATTTCTATCCTCATACATTTGCTTTGACTATTCTTGAACTTCATATAAATTGAGTCATACAATAAAACATTCTCATACAAGTCTGCGTGAACTTAGGGTTTTGTTGCTATTTTGGAAATGTCTTGAGTGAAGACTGCTAGGTCACAGAGGAGCAGTAGATTTAACTACCAAGCACTTTTCCAAAGCAACTGGACCATTGTCCACTCCCACAAGCAATGCAGGTGAGGCCCACGTGCTCCATGTCCTCCCAACACTTGGTGTTGTTGGTCTTCTGCATTTATCCATTTAGCTGGGCATGCAAAGTGGTAGTTCATTGTGATTTTAATTGGTATTTTCCTGTGACTAATTAAGTTAAGCACCTGTTTATATACTATAGGCTGTTTGGATCGCCTCTTCTGAGAAGTGTCTATTTGAATACTTTTTTTCATTTTTAATTGGGTTTTATCACTTTCTTTTGATGAGTAGGAGCTCTTTATATGTTCAAGATATTCTATGTATTCTAGTCCTTTGTAAGATATATGTACTATGGATATTTTCTCCCAGTTCATGCCTTTTCACTTTCTTAATGATATTTGTAGGTGAACAAAAGTTTACCATTTTATTGGAGTCAAATTTGTTATTTTTTCTCTTATGATTAGTGCTTTTTACATCTGGTTTTAAAAAATCTTTGTTTACTCTGAGATCATGGGGATATTTCATTTCAAAATAATTGTTCTGTATGGTTTAAGGTAAGAGATCAAAGTTCATCATTTTATGTGGATTTCTAATTGACCCAGCTCTATTTATTGAAAATATATTCCTTTCCTCATTGAATCTCACTGGAGCCTTTGTTGAAAATCATGTGACTATATAAAGCTGTCCCTTGGTATCCACAAGGGATGGGTTCCAGGACCTTGTGTGGATACCAAAATCCACAGATGCTCAAGTCCCTCCCTCATATAAAATAACATGTTTGCATATAACCTATGCACACACTCTTATACTTTAAATCATCTCTAGATTACTTATAATACCTAATACAATATACGTACTATGTAAATTGTTATACTGTTTTGTTTAAAGAATAATGACAAGCCAAAGAATTCTGTACATGTTCAGTACAGATACAACTATCTTAGACCTAACTCCATAGTACACATCAGCAACAATGTACTCTTTTTTCAAATACTTTTTATCCATGGTTGGTTGGATCCGCAAATGCGGAACTCATGCATATGAAGTGCCCACTACATGTGTAAGTCTATTTCTGGGCTAGGCATTCTTTCCATTGGTCTGTGTATCTGCCTTTACAACAATACCACAGTATCTTGATTACTGTAGCTTTATAGTAATTTTGATATTACATAGTCTAAATCCTCCTGTTATCCTTCAAATTTGTCTTGGCTTGTTATATTTCCATATAAATTTGGGAATCAACTTATTGATTTCTACAAAAAGAGCTTGATGGAAGCTTCATATGAATAGCATTGAACCTTAAACCAATTTAAGGAAACATGACATCTTAACGATATTGAGTCTTATAATCTATGAATATAGTATACCTCTCCATTATTTAGATCTTTATTAATTTCCTTCAGCAAAGTTTTGTAGTTTTTAGTATAGAGATCTTGTACTCTCACTAAAAATTTTGGTGCTATTGTACATAGTATTTTTTATATTATTCTGGTCTCTTTTCTAAAGGCAACTCTCATCTGTCCTTTTATCTCATCTCAACCATCATATACATATTCTCATCCCAAATTTTGAAAAGAGTCAGTCAATGGGCCTATTCACCAGCACAATCTCCCCGAGCTGATAGCTGCCCTTGAAACCTGATCTTATTACCTAGCACAATACACTCCTTCTCTCAGCAGGAGGATTCGGCACAATATTTTTTCACAGGAAGGAGAACTTATGTGTGGCAACCAGTGTGACTGACATGCCTGCTCTAGTTCTGTAGTGGGTTGAATGATGTCCCCCCCAAAGATGTGTCTATTTGGAACCTGAAAATGTGACCTTAATTGAAATAAAAACTTTTGTGTATATAATTAAGGCAAAGCTCTTGAGATGAGACCATCCTGGATTTGAGTGGGCCCTAAATACAATGGCAGTTGTCCTTACAAAAGACAGAAAAGAGAAGACACACAGAGAGACAAGAGGGGAGAAGGTCAGAAGCTAGAAGAGGCACAGGATGGATTCCCCCTCATACTCACCAGAAGGAGCCAACTCTGCTGACATCTTAATTTTAGACTTCTGGCCTCCAGAACTGGGAGAGAATAAATTTCTGTTGTTTTAAGTCATTGAGATTGTGGTAATTTGTCACGGCACCCTAGGAAATCCTGAACTGATGGTGATTACTCCCAGTGCACCCGAATGAGTGAAGAGCTGCACTCCAGAGTACAGACAGAAGCACTTCCCTCTTTCACACCACGCATTTCCTTCAACCTGTGGAGGCTGCCCCTGAACTTTAATGGGGCTGGCCTCATGCTGGGATTCCTGTAGTGGAATATGGGAGGCCTGGCCAGTCCTTCATTGTTCTGTGTACTGTGCTTTTGGTGCTTCTCCAGAGCTGGGAAGGTGCAAAGGGAGGGAGAAAAGGCATTGTTTTGACTTGGTGTTGGTGCCTTCTGGATGTGGCAGATAGTCAAATGTTAAGTCTTTCCCTGGCTGAGTCCTTTGGAGTTCTCTTGGATACTCCTACAGGGAGCCTCCAGATGCAGTTTCCTTACACTGGCAATTCCTCCATGGCTGGCTGCAAAAGACCCTCCCACTGCCATGATCTGCAAGTTCTCCCTGCAAACACTCTCTTGAATCTCAGCAACTGGAGGCCAGCCACCTTCCAGAGATCCAGTGGCCATGGGAAGCTCACTCATCTGGCTGTGCCAGACTGTAAAATCAGGTCATTTCCAACATGCTTTTTTAATTCTTTAAATTCAATTTAACATCTGGGAGGTCAATTCCTCCTATTTTCTATTAGTAATTTCCTTGTACACCAAACTCTTTCCTAAAAACTTTTAAAACATTTTGTCCAGCTTTTCATCTTCCTTCCCAATGCTTTCCCCTCACCCCCAAAAGGGAAAATAACATTTTTGTGACATTGTTTTCCCATCCAAAAATTTAATTTTTCTCTATTTGCTGAAATTTTATATTGGGTCTTTCTACTCAATTACATAGTTTTTCTCATATAGGTTTTGTATCTTCCTTTTAAAAATTATTCTTAATATTTCATATTATTGTGAATGCCTTTTTTCTGCTTTAATTTTTAATCGTGTCAGAGAAAAACATAGATTTTTTTAAATATATATATTTCAGCCACCTTGAATTCTCAATTCTCTTATCAATCTTAGAAATCAGTTTCCAAAAATGTCTTGGCTTTCTGGATTTACAATATTTTTTTGCAAAAAAAATTAATTTTGTTTTTTTATCAAAATATTTAAAAATATATAAAATTTAAAAATAAAATAAAATGGTCTTGAATTTTTAAATAATTTTTTATTTTTAATTACAGTTGACATACAATATTATATTAGTTTCAGTTATACAACATAGTGATTAGACATTTATATAACTTAAGAAGTGAGTTATAAATCTAGTATCCATCTGATACCATACACAATTATCACAATATTATTGACTATATTCCCTGTGCTGTACTTCACATCCATGTGACTATTTTTATAAGTGGCAATTTGTACATTTTAATCCTTTCCTCTCTCTCACCCATCCCCCCAACCGCCCTCCCATCTGGCAACCATCAGTTTGTTCTCTGTATCTATGGAGTTTGTTTCTGTTTTGTTTGTTCATTGTTTTGTTTTTTAGATTTCATATATAAGTAAAATCATATGGCATTTGTCTTTCTCTGTCTGATTTATTTCACTTAACATAATACCTTCTAGGTCCATCCACACTGTTTCAGATGGCAAGATTTCATTCTTTTTTATGGTTGAGTAATATTCCATTCTCTACATGTACCACCTCTTCTTTATCCATTCATTCATTCATGGATACCCAGGTCACCTCTATATCTCGGCTATTGTAAATAATGTTGCAATGAACATATGGATGCACATATGTTTTAGGTTTCTTCAGATAAATACTCAGGAGTGGGATTACTGGGTCCTTCTTTGTTTCTTGTTATAACCTTTATTTTAAAGTCTATTTTGTCTGGTATAAGTATTGCTACCCCAGCTTTTATTCTGTTTTATTTCCATTTCCATGAAATGTTTTTTTCTACCCCTTTACTTTCAGTCTGTGTGTGTCTTTCGATCTGATGCGGGTCTCTTGTAGGCAGCATATGTGTGAAAGTCTTGTCCATTCAACCACCCTATGTCTTTTTATCGCAGCATTTAATTCATTTACATTTAAAGTAATTGTTGATAGACATGTAGTTATTGCCATTCATATTTTTATCTTTTTTTTTCTTTTTCTTAAATCACTTCAACATTTCTTAAAATAGTGGTTTTATGGTGATGAATTTCTTTAGCTTTTTTTTTTTTTTTTTTTTTTTTTTGCCTGGGAAGCTCTTTATCTGTCCTTCTATTCTAAATGACAGCTTTGTTAGGTAGAGTAATTTTGGTTGTAGGTCTTAACTTCTTATCACTTTGAATAGCTCATGCTAATCCCTTCTGGCCTGCAAAGTTTCTGTTTAGAAATATTTTGTATTATTAATAATGCTTTTTTTTTTGAGAAATCAGCTGACAGTCTCATGGGAACTCCCTTGTAGGTAAATAATTGCTTTCTCCTGCTGCTTTTTAAGATTCTCTCTTTGCCTTTATCCTTTGGCATTTTAATTATGGTGTGTCTTCTTGTGAGCCTCTTTGAGTTCATCATATGAGACTCTCTGTGTTTTCTGGACTTTTATGTATATTTCCTTCACCAGGTTAGGGCACTTTTCTGTCATTATTTCTTCAAGTAGGCTCTCAATTCCTTGTTCTCTCTCTTCTCCTTCTGGTACCCCTATGATGCGAATGTTGGTATGCTTGATGCTGTCCCAGAGGGCCCTTAAATGATCATCATTTTTAAAATTCTTTTTTCTTTTTGCTGTTCTGACTGGATGTGTTGTGCTCCCTTATCTTCCAAATTTCTGATTTAATCTTCTGCTTCATCTAATCTACTTTTGATTCCTCCTAAGGTATTCTTCATTTCAGTTATTGTATTCTTCATTTCTGACTGGTTCTTTTTGTTTGCTATCTCCATTTTTCTGTTTCCTATAATTTCCTATCTCATTGAGATCATTGAACATCTTTATAACCAGTGTTTTGAGTTCTGCATCTGGTAGATTGCTCGTCTCCATTTTGTTTAGTTCTTTTTCTAAGAGTTTTGTTTTGTTCTTTCATTTGGGACATTTTAATTTTTCTTCATTGTGGTTGCCTTTCTGTGTTTGTTTCTATTATTGAGTAGAGCTGCTATGTCTCTCAGTCTTAGTAGAGTTGCCTTATGTAGTAGGTATTCTGTGGGGCCCAGTGGTGCAGTCTCCCTGGTCACCTGAGTCAGCTGCTCCAATTGTGTCCCTTGTATAGGTGGGGCAAACAGTGTTAACTAGGTTGATAGAGATTCAGATATGGCGGCCACCTGCATGTGCAGGCTGGGTTTAGTAAAGGAACAATATCCTCTGGAAGCATGTCTTTCTGGGAGAAAGCTGCCCCTCCAGCCCTTCATCTCAAGCCAGACAATTCAGTTCCTCCCCATATATCCCTAGAGTCTTTCAGGCTGCTGCTCTGGTGCTGGAGCTCAGAGCAGGTGAGTCCGTCAGCGAGTAAGTCCATGTATAGCCCCTTTAAGAAGAGCACATGGGACTCCAGCTGCCCTCTGTCTCACTCAGCCACCATCCCTGCTGGTTTTCACAGCCAGAAGTTGTGGGGATTTCTCTTCCCACCACTGGAATCCTGGGCTGAGGAGCCTGGTATGAGACTGAGACCTCCTTGCTCCTCAGGGAGACCTCCACAGCTGATATATCCGTCCTATTCTTTAACCACCACCATTGGGTGTGGGACCAGCCATTCCATGTTTCTGTCCCTCCTGCTAGTCTCTAGGTGGCTTCTTCCATATATCCTTAGTTATAGGATTTCTGTTCAGCTGACTTCAGGTGATTCTCAGTGATGGTCGTTCTGTAGTTTTGTTGTAACTTTGATGTGGTCATGGAAGGCAGCAAGCACAGTGTTTACCTACTCTGCCATCTTGATCCCAAAACCTGATCAAAATGGTCTTAAACTTAATGGCGATAGCAGATATTCACTTTTTGCTGGTGTTTGAACAAAAATTATTTCCACCTGTCTCTAACTGGTATGATATTTGCCATTGGATTTGAGAAATATGTTTGTCTTAGTTGTCACTGTTTTCTTCTATTCTTATTTAATCTGGAATTTTTATGATTGCTAAATTGTATTAAATGCCTTTGTGCACGTCTTGATGTGATACACATTCTGTCATGAATGTAGAGAAGTGCTTAAAATACTTCTTACAAAGAAGATTCTAATAAGCTACTATATGAATAAGCTATTATGTGATGTGTTCAACAGTGTTATTTCAGTGAATAGAAATGATACCCATTTTGTATTGCAAGTAGTGAATTATTTAAGAACACAGATGTTTCTAACAAGCTACTTACAAGACATGTCAGTACAGTGTTATTTCAGTAAATATAAGTGATATTATGTAATGCATGCAGTGGAGTGTTGAAGGACACTTTTTATAAATATCTTTCTAACAATAATAAAATGAAAAAAGTCAAAAAATTTAAAATATAGTAACATAAAATAAAAATTAAAAAATTATATATAATGGTCAAATATTTTATGTGTGTTGTGTGTACATACATACACATATATGTATATGGCTGGTTTCAATTTTCTATCAACTTTCCATAAACAAAATGTAATCATAAAACAAAGTAAAAACAAAGTAAAGTATTAAGTTCTAATTATATGCTATTGTTTTTGGAAGGCTATAGAGTGTAGTGGTTAGAGCACAGACTCAGGAGCCAGCCTTGCTGAGTTTAAATACCAACTTCACCAGGCAGGAAGCTACATTTTTTTATCCTCACTTGCAGATTGAGGTGGCCAGTGAGTTGGAGTGGAAGTTGTGTAGGCCTTTTCATAAAGCCTTGCCTTTCATATTTCTATTTCTTATCATTCCTCCTACTTGTTTCTATCTAGACACTGGGCATGATGGCTGGAGGCCCAGCAGCTATATTGTGACTTTAAGGATGAATGCTACATGTTGAGAATGGTGGAGCAGGAAGATGGAAGAAGATGGAAGATGGAGCCACCACACCAACTATAGCCTAACTAGACACAGACTGCATTTATATGAGACAGAAATGCACATCTGTCTTGTTTAAGCCACCATCATTTTCTAAATATGATTCCCAGCTGAGAGAAGTAACAAAGAATCCAGCTCACTTTACTGTAAGGATAGGGGTGGCTGTGGAGTCTTGCACACAAGCTGCTGTACCCAGCCCCTATTACCTGCCACAGGCCAACCTGGAGGAAAGCAGAAGAGGGGGCTGCAGAAGAGTCCTAGCCCTGTGCTATTCAGCCATGCAGCCCACATGAAAACACACGAGGCATCAACCATGTTGTCCTGGGAGCCCCCAGGCCCTGCAAGACACCTGACCATCATTAGGGGAATACCCTAGACATCCAAAACCTAGCCTTTTTGGCATGTAAAGGCCAGAATTTCTTCAAATTCATGAAGACCTAGCTCCCTTGTGTTCACATCCCTGATAGCCATTCCCTAGCCAAACCTGTGCCTCCAGCTCTGAAGTGGATACCCAAAGGCGCCCTCCCCCACAGTCTGGCTTTATTTCAAAGAGGCTGGTACCTCCACCAGGGGAATATTCTGTTACCTGCGGTCCAAGGCCCTGCCTTGAGGCTCCAGAACAGCATGTTTAGCCATCTGCAGCCAGAGCTGCTGGGTCTAGGAAGGTGAGCCCATGTCAGAACAAGAAAGCCTTATGTGAGCTCTTTAAGTTTCCTTCATCTAGTGCTCAGTGTTCAAGAGGACTAGGAAGCCCTTTCTCCCAAGCCTAAGGGTCCAGGGGCTTCTAAATCCTTTTCTAACCCCAGATGCCCCACAGACACTGCTGGCTGGAAGGTTATCCCAGTGGGGACTCTCACAGAGACAGAAAAAATTCCCTCCTATGAGAACATTGACCCTCATCAAGAAGGTGTCTTCTCCCCTGCCCAGTGTTCCCCAGCAGCACTGGCGCTGCCCTCCACTTCTTAGTACCAGCTTCTGCTCCATCCAGCTTCCTGCACATCCCACTTCCCACCAGGGCCTACATTTGCCTCCTGGTTTGGGAGGGCCATAATCTCTCAGTTGAGATAGGAACACATGGCATAAAATGATATCAAACTGACTTAAATAGCAAAGGGAATGTATCGGATCATGTAGCTGAAAAGTCCAGCTCTAGCCTCTCGGACAATCTCTTGAAGAACCCAATTCTTTCCTCTCTGCTCTTCTTTCTGTGATCACAGCATCCTCCTGGTGACCCCAGTCCCTCCAGACTCCTCTTTTGTGCTAACAAAACAGCTATGACAGTTCTATACTCATACCCTCTCCCCAAAGAGGTCTCTTCTAGAACTCCTACATAAAGAAAAAGCAGGTGGCACTCAAAGAAATCTCAGCAAACATCTCATGTGGCATTGGCCCTGGTGACTCAACAAAATAGTCTTAACAGCACCTCCCCTGGGGCAAAAGTCATTCTGGCTTTCCTTTGGGGAACAATCCTCCTTCTGTGGTTCAAAGTGGGGCAACCTCGTGAACAGAGATGAGCAAGTGATCTGGTTCGTTAAGGTGCTCAACCCCTGCCCCTTCCTCATCTGGACCCCAGGTGCTCACTCCTGCTCTCTGGCTGCACTGGGGCCAGGAGTCTGAAGGCAGCAGAGGTGGGAAGACCTTAGGGACCTGGGTTTCCCCGCACAAGTGGGGAGAATTGACACTGCAGGGGTGCAGGTCCCACTTACAAGTCCCCCTGAAAGCTACAGCCTGGGGTCAAACTGACCCTCAGGTGCCTTGTGTCAGGAAAGGAGACCACAGAAGGCATTACAAGAGCGGGACCAATGGCTATGGACCCAGAGGGAGAGTATTTCCCACAGAGGGTGTGGCCTGAAAAGCAGGGATGCTGGGACAAGTGAGAGAAACTTGGCTGCTGAGCAGGACAGAGTAGGGCCCATTAGAGGGCCACATGGAACAACAGAAGGTGTCCACAGGGGAAGGATGCATAGGGCACAGCCCCGGCTCCAGCAAACACGTGCGTCGGGACTGTGTGGCCCTCTCTGCAGTTCTTCCTACCTTCCGAGTGGCCTGTCTCCCAAATACCTGCCCTCCCAGCTGCCACTGCCCTTGCTTGGTCCAGCTGTTTAGCTGTGCATCAGGTAGCTCTGGAAGTCATCAGTGGGCAGCAGGCTCTCCTGCTGTCTGTGCCTGGCCAGGAAGGCAAGCATAGCTGGCCATGGGGGGATAAAAGTGTTCCCAGTTCCATGCTGGGAAGAAGTTTTGGGGTACATGGGAGGACATGAAGATTTGGGGGATGTGAGGTCTCCTTTGCGAAGGAAAAAGGGAGCTAAGCCAGCCCATCAGGGACAGGCAATGGGACCACCAATGACAAAGGTGCCTGCAGGTTGCGTGGCCAGAGCTGTATGAAGTGGGCATGGCCACTCATCCATCACAGAGGAGAATGCAAAGCTCAGAAAAGTTAAGGGGCTTCCCTAGGGGGACATGGTGGGATGGAGCAGGGCTCTGCAGCCTTCATGAGACCCTGCTCTTGACCTTTGGATACCCAGGCACTGGGAGAGGTGATCCAGTGAGAGGATAGAGTGGAGAGGAGGCTATAAGTGTGGGACCCAGAGGGCCAATCTGAGATCTGTGGGCCCTGGAGAGGAAGGCCGAAGACTGGCCCAGGGTGCTGGGGCAGGGAGTGCTGCTCAGACCTCTTACTGCCCGGAGAAGCAACACCACTTGGACTTGCTGTTGCACTAGAAATCTAAATGGTTCTGGTTGCCAAAGTGAGCTCGTGTTGAAGGAATAAGCAAGGTTAGAGTGCCAGCCTGAGGCAAGTGCATTCGTACCCACCTGGGGTACTATTAGCCCATTTTATAGATGGGAAGCTGTGGTTCAGACATGAGGTTACCTGTGAAGGTCATAAGCTGGGGGACTCCCAGGGTCAGGGCTATGGCCTTAAGCTCCACAGTTCAGGAAAGGAAGAGGGGACAGCAGACCAGTTGTGTTCCACAGGGCCTCCTCTGGGAACCGGGAGGCCAGCCTGCAGGGCTGCAGAGTGGAGAACCTCACCCGGATAGGCAGCCTCTGTCCTGTGGCCTCCCTGCGTCCAGAGTGCCAGCCGATATCTCTGGCACATTCTTGGCAGCATCTTGTTCCTGTCCCCCAAGAGGCAGACATTTCCCAGTGCCTTCCTGTTCAAGTTCGGGTGGGCTCACAGTTGAAAGGCCCAGGTGGGCGAACTTGGCTGAACAAAGTTTCTTTTCTTCCTTCAGGAAGAGAGTAAAGGCCAGACCTCTGGCCCCACACCAGTAGGAGGAGGGGTCTGGCCCATTTAACGGCCCAACCCACTAGAAGGAGCACAGCAGTCTCCGATGTGGATGCTGCACGGCAGAGATGCCAAGTTCCAAATTTCAGACTAGTCTCTGTGTTCATCTCTGAATTTTTGGTAAGGGCCGGCAGTGCGTTTCCAGAACAGAGAGCCTCACATGTGTCACCAAGATGTCTTCAGTGTTCCCTGAGCTGCGACCCAAGCTCACATTATTGCCCCAAGGACAGAAACACAGGAAGCAGGTCTGCTCACTGGCCTTTTAAAAGCACTTGGTGAATTTGTTCTTTGTTGTTTATATAGGTCTTTAATTGATTGCAGTGAATCACGCTTTCGTAAAAAAGTAAATGCAAAAGAAAAAAGTTATTTTAAAAAGTAAGTCCCTGATTATTTATTTTATTTTATAATTTTTATTTTTTGGTTGTTGTTTCATTTTGTTTTGTTGAGTTTTACTTAAAATGGAGCATGAGAAAATAGACGTGGAGCCGATGTTCATGTGACAGAGCCAGGCAAGAAACACACACATACTATATCTCCTGCTGACAGGAGCTCTGAAGAGATTTTGAGGTGGGAGGGAGAGAGATGTCCAGACATAGGGCAGGGCCACCGCGTTATTAAGCATGATGTTCAGGGAAAAGTTTCATCAAGAAGGTAACAGGGAAGCAAAGATCTGAAGGAGTGAGAGGATCCAGCAGATTCTAAGGGAGGAGAGCAGAAGGCAGAGAGAACAGTGTGTGCAGAAATAAGCCCAGCACTTTCCAGAAACATCCAGAGGCCCGGCCATTCTGTGTGGCTGCAGTGAAGTGATGGTAGGAGAGTGGCAGGAAGTGGAGGAGGGGCTGAGTGGCTCTGAGCAGAGGAGGGACAAGATCTACTTTTAGTGGGTTCCTCTAAAAATATAAGACCACAATCTAGAACCTGTGAATGTGACTTTATTTGGAAAAATAGTCTTTGCAGATGTAATTAATTTAGGCTCTCAAGATGATTACCGAGGTGGGCCCTGAATCCTGGATTACCCAGGTAGGCCCTGAATCCAATGACAAGTGTCCTTAGATACACAGAGGAGAGACACAGGGAGAGGAGAAGTCCATGTGAAAACGGAGGCAAAGATGAGAGTGATGTAGCCACAAGCCAAGGAACTCTGGAGCCACTGGGAGCTAGAAGAGGCAGGAAGGATCCTCCCCAGAGAGAGTGTGGCCCTGACTACACCTTGATTTTGGCCCAGTAAAACTGATTTCAGACCTCTGGCCTCCAGAACTGTGTATGAATAAATACGTATTGTTTTAAGTCACAAATACACCACTGCACGGGGCCAGGGTGAAAGTGGGGAGACCAGCCTGTGTCATTCCAAGACACAGCCACCCAAGTGACTCCCCAGTCCATCAGGCCTGCCTATATCCAGGTTTTGCCATGTTTACTTACCTCCTGGTGTTTTTTTTTTTAATGTCTCTCTATGTTTCAATTTAAATAAACATATTTTAAAATGTAATATTATATCACTAAGTTAAATATAAAACTAGCTTCATTTTCCATAAATAGAAACTAACCAGGAAAATAAATTCAAGGAAAAGCAAACCGTTACTACATTCTAATGATGTTCCCCAGTGCCCACTGAGCTCTAAGTCTGTGACTCCTCTTTGTGTCTACAAACATAAAGCAGTGCTTGTGACAGAGAGGCAGCAAAGGCTGTTAGCACCAGACAGAGCTGCTCCCCCAGAGACATTCCTTGTCCTTGCTTCCCAAGGTCAGCATGGGCCACACGTGGGCAAGCAGGGCCCTTACTGCTCTTTCCCCAAGCCCTGTTGGTCCAACTGTTTGGATGGTGTTGGTCTCTGCTTCAGATCCGGTGGGTGGGGAAAGGGTTTCAGTGATGGGATGTGATGGGGGACAGGAACTTGGCATCTCAGGGAGGTTGCCAGAAGGCATCTCAGAAGGGGGACGTAGGCTAGGACCTGGGTCTGCCCACAGAAGGGACCCCTGGGAACAAATGGTTTATACTGGGTTGAGCTTTTCCTTTGGACCATAGACAGTCCTGGGATGAACCTAACATTAACAGGTATTTTTACATGTTGAGGTACAAAGCGAAGTGCACAGATACACGGATCCAGACTGGTGGTGCTTGGCACAGTTTTTAAACCAGGTGCACATGAGCCTCTGGCTTGAGTTTTTCAAGACACAGGGAGCACACAAAGGAATGACACCACAGGTTCAGAAACAAGTTGTAGGAGACCCAGATCTCCAGCCACAAACTCAGGAGTGCAAGAAACGAGAGCTCATGACTTCTCACAAACCAACAGGCCTTCCTCGATGGAGAGCTGAGGGAAGAGTACTTTTCCCCCAGATCTCCTCTGGGTAGGCGTCGTCCTGGGCCAGCTGTGTGCCTTTATCAGAGTTCTGCTGCCTGGCTGCCCTCCTCCACATAGTCCCCTCTTTCTCAGGTTTCTGATAAGAGCACTGCTCCTGTCCCTGCAGTAGAGGGTGCCACTGTCACTCTCCCTGGTAGCTTTCCTGCACCCTCCCCGCACTTTGATAGAGTCCTTTTATTAAACCATCCTCAACTTATCCTGTTTGAACATGCCTCAGGAAGCACATTCTCAAAACAGTTGCTGAGATACAGTTGTTCACGCATTTGAGGAACATACAGGTCACCCCTCCTTGATGGAGAAGGGGGCATGTGAAATCTGGCTGCAGTGGCACTGTGCTTCCCCCAAAGGATGGCTGCTGGAGGCATGGGATGAGTGTGAGTGGAGAGCAAGGCATTGGAGTATCAGGTGACTATGACAACTCAGCTGCTATGGCAGCCATGACTCAGGAATAGTAACAACCCTAGAGCAACATTTGTCAAGATGTGGCCCTGATCTTGGACTTGTGTTATCCCCTGACTGCCTGTTGCTGCTCAGAGAGGTGATAAGTTGAGACATCGAGGATGTTTGGAAACCTTTGCAGCATTTTGGCTGAGCATGACCCATATCTCTACTACTCAGGGCACAGGTGGCATTGTCAAAGTCACACCATGAGCTGCCAGTGGATGGGCATGTCCTTGACATGTGCAGTAGGACCATGTCACCATGTGTGGGGCTTTTGGGTCAGTCTTTACTGCAACTCAAACAAATTTAAAATATGGAATAATTTTTTTCTTCAAAAGATAATTTGTTTAACTATAACAGAGAAAAAGGTGTTGGAACTGCTCCTAGTGAAGAATTGGAGATGAATTTTTAAAATAGAATATCACTTGCTCCATTCCAGACAAAAGTTTAAAAAGAATATCCTGAGCTTGCTGAAGTCACTTTAAAATCTCTGTGTTCATTTCTGTCAATATACCTCTATGTGGGACTGGTTTCTCTAGTATTAAAATTACCAACACAAAGACTAGAAAAAGCTCACATTTACATTTCTCCCTGCTAACGGATTGTGACAATTCAGTCTAGATTAGATATATTAATAAACTATAAGCAAATCCATTAAAACCTTCAGAGATGGAAACATTTTTGGAGTCCTATTTGGTTATTATATATGACAAAAGGTTATTTTTGTAATTACGATCCTTTATCACTGACATGTACACTTTTGGTGAAATATGGTTTTTGTGATTTTAATTTTTATTATGCTGTATTTGTCCTAATTATAGTTACTGAAAAGTAATTTTATGTACATCAAATTTAATGTTTTGTAGGTCTTGCATTTTGTATCTTATTTTAAAATATTTTTTTAGTAAATCATCTTCTTTGTGCTTTATATAACTATCAGTCTGCAATGGATTGGAAAATTATTTTAAATGACCCTTCCCCACAGACAGTTTGAGAAGCTCTGCATTAGATAGGGTGCCTGGGTGCCGAGGGACAAGGAGAGTTGAGAGCTGAGATGCCACCTGAGGACACAGGTGGAGCATCAGGAAGCTCACGGCAATGTTTTCATCTCCTGAGAAGCAGGCCAAATGGGGCGGAAGACCATGCTTGGGGCCTGATAGTGAGGGTCCCTGAACTGCAGTGACATTTAAATGCTCAACTCTGCTGGCATCAGTTATACATGGTAAGAGTATGGGGCGGTGGGAGACCCTGAGACATGGCACAGGCAGTAGGACCTACACAAATGATACTGGACTCGAAACTCCGGGTGCCCCCAGCTGAACCCCCCAAAGTTACATGGCCTTGTCTATCAATCCAGATGGCCAGGAGCAAGGAAATATGGGGGGTACAGATTCTAATGCATTTGACCAAGGGAGTAAATGTAAGACTCAACCAGCTCGTGTTCAGTCATGGATGCATATAATAGTCCTATGGAATGGAATGTGCTGGCCTGGGACAAGGGAGTGATGCTGCTGGTTGGCCAATGGAAGGCTTGAAGGAATGTGGCTGAAACGTTGAGACCCCTGGCACACTGAGCCAGGAGTCTGGAGGCCTACCTAGGAAGACAGGCATCTGGAATCACATGATGGGTTCATCCTGCTCCACCACTCCCTAGCCACCACCTCAGAAAAGCCTGGAGTGGAGTCTTCACCAAGGCACTAAGAGAGGCTTTGGTGAGGGGCCACCTGCATCTTTGGAAAGCTCGATGGTGGCTGTCTCTGAGGGCTGGACATATGGTAAGGAATGTTGCAATGGACCTGGGTTTCCCCTCTGCGTGGGAATAATAGGATTCTGGAGAAGCAGAGGCCAGGTGGAGGCATGTAATCAACACTAACAATATCTAGGTGTCACAACTACCGCAGGCACAGAATGGTAGTGGAGTGGTCTGACCACCCTGGGGACCTGCAGTGGCTAAATAACCACGAAGCTCTTGGGGTAAGATATAAGTCAAGTTGGCATAGCAGAGATTTATAGTCTTCCAAGTTCCTAGACCAGGACACCTGGTGGAATGAGAGTCATGCTCTCTGAGGAAGATACATGCATATATGCATATATACATACACAAATATACGTTCATGTATACACAACGAAATATTATTCAGCCACAATATAGAGGGAAATCTTGCCATAAATGACAACATGGATGGACCTGGAGGACATTATGCTAAGCAAAATAAGTCAGACAAAGACAAATAATGTGTCATCTTACTTATATGTGGTATCTACACAAACAAAAGTAAACTGAATTCATAGATACAAGGGAACAGGTTGGTGATTGCCAGAAACAAGGAGTAGGGGGTGTATGAAATGAGTGAAGGTGGTCAAAAGGTATAAACTTCTAGTTATAAAATAAATAAGCCCTGAGGATGTAATGTACAGTATGGGGACTAAAGTTAATAATCTCATATTGCATATTTGAAAGTCGCCAAGAGGATAAATCTTCAAGTTCTCATCACAGGAAAAAAATATTGTAACTGCATGTGTTGATGGATGTTAACTAGACTTATAGTGGTGATCATTTCACTATATACATGAATATTGCATTATGTTGTACACCTGAAACTAATATAATGTTATTTGTCAATTATATCTCAATAAAAGAAAAAGAAGAAAAAGTTCGTCAATCCCTGCTATCACTACTGGGAATTATTGGGCCCCCTGTGGGAACACAAATTTTCCTTTGAGTGAGTGGATGCTGAGGGCAAAAGGGGCGGACTGCTTGGGGTACCTTCCATTAGCCTGCTCCACCTTCTCCATCTTATTTCAGATCCCAGGAGGCCGACCAGCCTGCCTGGGCCCCTCGAAGGGCCTCCTTTACTTTGACTTCCATTTGGGTTCAGCAGTGGGAAGCACTTAGCAGGAGATTGAAGGGTGAGACAGGAGAGGGATCTTTCTTGCAGAGCCACCTGCATTCCACAACTCAGGGTCATAGTTTCTATCGAACAACCTTCTCCCCACAGCCCTTCCAGTCACAGATTCCAGAAGCTTCTCCCTCCCCTTACTCATTCAGGCCCAGGAAAAATAATGGTTCCTGCTGTTATTAATTAGCATCAGAGTGCTGTCTGCAGTTCCCTACACCCTGTTCATATCTTCACAAAGAGTCCTTTTATGAAAATCTACTCAAACTACCCAGTTTGATGGTGCCATCTTATCTTGCAGGAACCCTGACTGATACAAATTATAATTTTGTTTATTTTTTCTATAACTAACCTTAACTTAAATCCACCAGTATTGGGTTCAATTTTAGTAGATTTCTGGTAAACTCCATTAATTCAGGGTTTCACACACATATGCATTCTCTGGACCTGCCCTGCCTTCTCTGAACCTGGGTGTAAGTAGAGTGATTTGTGAGGGATAGTCCCAGGTGGCACCTATTGTCTCAGCATCATTATTTGTGGTGCCCCTTTCACTCTCAAAGTCCCTGGTTTAGACAGTAAATGATGATTCTATGTGGTGACTCCTATATAGAAGGTGCTGGTCAGTCTGGGGACGACATTACTTTTTGCCCAGACTATTCAGCTATCATCAATCACAGGCCCCTATCCAGCCTGGCCATTCACTCCTTGTCACTAGAGACACTTCTGAGCACAGACTTTGAGATCTTTTATGCCTTCTGCTGGCCTCTAACTTGCTCTTTGTTCACACATACATGTACACACATACACATGTACACACACACACACACACACACACACACACACACACACACACACACACACACACAACTGCCCAGAACATGCTGGGCTCCTCTGATAACATCCTGAACCAACATAAGACATGAGTAGACTTGGAGGATGCTAGAGCATGTGCCAAACCCTGAAGGGCCAGTGTCAGCATCAGAGGTTGTCTCTTGAGGGCCCCCAAACTGGCCAGATGACTTTATGATACGCCCAGTCTCTCTAGCCCCTCTCCCCATCCGTTCAGTGGGCAACTGGCTCAGAGGGCCCTGAAGTCCCCATAACCCGCCATGGTCTGACTCACTCGCACTCTGCAAATGAGCAATATGTAGCTCATTTTCTTGTCTGTTGATGACAAGGCAATCTCCAAAAACCCCACTAAGCTGGGAGGGGCGACAGAAAGGTCATCTGGCCAACACCCATCTTCATGGCCAGTGATCATTCATTTCCCAACTGTGTTTTTTAGAGAAAATAATTAAAGTTCCAGATGCTGCCAATAGGGTGGCTCTGTGGCCACCCTTGGTAGTTGCCCTGCAGCCCAGCCCCACTGATTAGGCTCCCTTGCCCTGGCTGGATCCCCACCCATTGGTTCTTGCTGGGCCACTTTAGTTCAGCTCACGGGGCACTAGAATCAGCAATCCCATCTCCATGGACGGCCCCAGCCCCACCTGAGCTGTAGCTCACAAACCCCCTCTGCCTCATCCCTGCCGGTTTACTTCCCCACTGTAACCTGAGTACCTACACTGTGCTTTCTGGCTGACAGAGCCCATCTTTATCTGTCCTCATAACAGCCTAGGAGCTAGGCTTTCTCAGCCCCATTTTACAGATGGAGAAACTGAAACTCAGGAAAATGAAGGGGCTTGCAGGGTCACAGGCCAGCAAGAGGAGCACCAGAACTCTGAGCAAGCTCCTGGATTCCTTAGCACTTTCCCCATTCCTGACTCCAAACTCTCTTAGCACAGTCCTCTCTCTGAGCTCCACACCCATATCCAATAGCCTGCAGCCCTTCTGCTGGAAGACAGATGTCCACAGCACCTTACATCCAACAAAGCCCAAACAGTGCCCCCCACCCCATACCCTTAGCCTGCTGCCACCTTGTATTCCTAAGACTAGCAACTGGCCTTATTGTTCCGCCAGAGCTGGGCCCGGGGCCAGGTCATGGCTCTTTTCCTCCCCACCCCTGCCACTGGTAGCTCTGCCTGTGCCACCTCCCAGAGCTCCCTCCCACTGCCTCTCCTCCCACCCCAGATGTGCACCAAAGCCCACTCACCCACCTCCTACTTTCCTAGAGATATTTCTAAGGTGCAAAGCTCACCATGTCACTTCTGCTAAGGACTTCCACTAAGCCTCCAACTACAGAGGGGACAGGAAGGCCTTGCTCCAGCTCCCTGTACTCCATTTGCTCACCCAACCTGAGGTCTGGTTTTGGTGGGGCGATCTCCCATGTGCCTCTCTCTGCCTGACCCAACCTGTCCTACCTATTTGAAATGTACAAAAGGTTTTTACAACCCATTAGCCATGACCTTAGTCTGGTAACAGCACCTCAGATTTTATTTGGGGATGCCCACCCCCATTCCCTGCCATGTACAGGGATTGGCTCAGAGATGCAAGATTCCCTAGACAATTGGAAGAAATCCCAGGACTTCCACTGGACTCTCTAGGGAGGGATGCTACAGTGCACTGAGTTCGCTAAGTCAGTCTGGAGCTCTCAGGGTCCACTAGGTGAGAAAAGCTGACCTGAAGCCAATAAAAAGTAAAGCAGAGCTGAGAGGCTGAAAGAAGACACATATTCTGAGCACCTGGATCCAGCTGTACTGCGCCTACACCCTGCATGTTTGAGTTATGTGAGCCAATAAAGTCATTCTCTGACTTGCACCAATTTGAGTTTGTTTCTTCTGGTTGCACATCATCAAGATCAGTTTAGTTGACCCTCTACTTCTAGGGAGAGTGGATGACTGCCTCCACTTGTTCTCCATTATCTGTTGTTCTTTGCAGCACAGTAAGGATTTACTCCTACTTCTCAGCTTGACTATGTGCAAGGATAGAGGCTGATTCATCACTGTTCCTCAGTGCCACCCTCAGTGCCAGCATGAGCTGGTGCACAAAGTCAGCTCAGGGAATGTTCAAGGGATGAAGGGAGGATGGGAGAGGAAGCCATAAGAGAGGTTTCCTGAGCAGACCCCTTCCTTGCCTTTGGTGTTAGGGGACAGAAAGCAGGGGGTGGATCCAGCTAGAGTCTTGTGCTCAGTGGAGATTTTGGGGATCCCATCACATTGAGCCATTGAGGTCACTGGAGTACAGGGATTTCCCTCATGGCAAATGACAGAACACAAAGTCACGTTCCAAATTATCTCCAGTCACCCAGGTGTGAAGATACCAGGGATAAAGTCACATTAAAGCCAGGATGCCTAAAATGTACAGTCACCCTGACCTGCCTGTGTGTTTGGGTCAGTGGGAATTAAAACAGGGTTAGTGTGTCCCTTCCAGGAAAGGCTTCTGTGGTTGTCAGGTGTCAGAATCTCTGCCATGATTCCATTTGTGTACATGGACATACCAGGCTAGAAGTCTAGGAGTCTGAATGTTGGCCTATTTTCAGTTATTTTTGCCCACCAACATCTGCAGACCCATGAGAAGATCCAAAGCATTTCACTCCACCGACTGAGATTGATCAGCTTCATGACATGGAACGATTTGCAACTCTCGAGGATACAAAGCCCCTTGTTCTAACTGTCCTGGCTTCTCTGTGCCACGAGGCCCAGGACCTCAACTCAGCAGGTGGGTGAGGTACCAGGGGCCGTTGAGAAGAGCTTGTGAGGAAGGGGAGGTAGAGTCTATCACACCTATGTGGGTGATGTCTCTCCAATGAGCTGGTGAGTGACATGGTCCCCAGAGGGCCAGATGTGCTCCACAGCCCAGGATCTGAGTCACAGGCATGTACTGGCCACTTTGCGGGTAGGACTAGAGGCCTACACTGCTCCTCCAGGGTAAGCAGCTAGCTCTCTGCTTCTCAGGAGCCTCAGGTCCTTTGCACTACAAGCCTTTTCTGCCAGGCTTGGAGGCTTTAGATTTCTTTTTTGCAGGAGGCTGATAAAAATATTCTCAGATTGGTTGTGATGATGGTCCTACACCTCTGAATATACTAAAACCATTGAATTGTAAGCTCCGAATGGGTGAATTGCATGGTCCATGAATTATAGTTCAATAAAGCTATCACATATAAAATAAAACACGATGAGGATTATACTTTACCCAGCATCTTTGTAGTTCTCTTTTCCTACTAAATAGCTTGTACCCAACTGTGCCGTCATCTGATTCTCAGGGCTGCACGACCTCTCATTGTAGGTGCAGTCCCCTCTTCTATAACCAGTCCCCTGTTTGTGTATATGGCCAAATCTCTCTCTCTAGAAGGTTGCACCCATTGACACTTTCTCGTGTAGTGTACAGAGGTGCTTGCTCTCTCCATTTTATGGAAATTTCCACCACTGAAAGCAGGTGTAGGGTCTACCAGGTCCTGTGGGCCTCTGGCTCCAGGTGTTCACCCCTCTGGAAGCACAAGAATAAGACCAAGCTTGGGAGGGGTGTATGCCTGGTCTCACATCCTCCTTCCCCTGGGAGGAGCCAAGCCTGGCCTCCTGTCCAGACCAGACCCCAGCTTCCCAGCTGTGAGACTTTGAGCAGATTGCTTAATCTCATCAAATTCCATGAGGCTGCTTGGGGTGCACCTGGACAGGTCCCTGACAAGGCCAAGGGCAGGAAGGGGCTTCAGCAGCACGACCTATGGGCTGGAGCCATAAGCTGCTTAACTACCTCCCTGGACCTCATAACACAGCTCTGGTGGGTTGAAGGAGTCATGACTCTATTTGGTTGCTAATGACAAAGGTCACTTCAGAGTGCCTTAAGCAAAGCCAGTAATTTACTGAGAAGTTCAAGACTAGATGCTGGCTTCAGACGCAGCTAAATCCAGGGCCTCCGAAAATGTCTTTCTCCATCTGTAGATCTGCTTTGCTCTGGATTGCTTCACTCTCAGACAGCCTTTTCCCACCCCACTCCAAAGGTGACAAGAAGGTCCCCAGCATCACCACTCTATCCTGCAGCCAGTTGTGCTACCAGGCAGTGGAGAAGCTCGTCTTTTCTGCTGGCTTCCTCTATCAGAACACCAGGGAGATCTAGTGGCTATGTGGTCGCTGTCCTCTCAAGTGACTCTCAGGGGTTCGTTCCCATAGCAGGGGGGATGCTGGACCAGCAGCATCTGCAGATACTTCCACAGAGTTCCTAGCATTCATGCCACTCCCCAGTAGGGAGGGTGGAGAACAGATCTGGACCCTGTTAGAACCACAGGGCTCCTGGTACCTGGGTGCTAGCAGAGGGCCTGCTGACATCATCCTGTCCTCACCTCAGTCACAGAGGGTAGAGGCTGGTCTGGGGCAGAACAGCCTGACTTACAGACTCCATTTCTAGACCGTAATACATGCCTGTTCTTCTGTTCTTCTGGCTACTGCTAGGTCTCTACACTGACCTGCAACCAGCCTCCACCTCAGCCCAGTCCTGGCAGAGCCTGGCACCTTCCAGATTAGTGTGGCCCACCCCCTCCCTGTATCTCATATGGAATTATCTGGGTCTGTGTGACACTGGAGTAGTGTCTGCCTCTCATCATTGGAAAGTGCCAGGAGGGCCCAGGACGGATCTATCCCTACTCACCATTAAGTCCCTATCACCAGGACAGGCATGAAGCAGCTGATCAGGGATGAGAGTGACCCTGAATGTGGAGGCTACTGAACCAGCTCTACGAGGCTCCAGCAGGATTATTCTAACCAAAACCCTTCCTTACTGTCACTGAGACTCAGTTTCCTCAACAGGCAAATGAGTAAAATAGACACCTCCCCTCCCCAGGGCCTGCACAGTCAAGGCCAAGGAAGCTAGAGAGAGATTACATCAGGAAACGTTCTAGACGAGACATAAAAACGTCGTTTTGTTCACTAACGTGACCCTGAGGATCTGTTTAGAATTTCACGATTTTTTTTTTAAGTAGAGTAAAAAACACCAGATGGCTTCAAAGTACTCAAATGTTGGGCCAATTCTCGTGACCTCCCACGGGAGACCGAGGCCCGGAGCACAGTGGGGAGGGGAGAGGACGGCCGGGAACCAGGGCAGGAGGCTCCGGCCTCGGTGAGTCACAGCGGGCCTGATTAGGGCTCTGGGCCCTGGGGGCGGGGGAGGTGCTTCTGGCGCGCGCGCGCGCCTGGGGCAGCTGCGAGGAGGCTAGCGCGGCCCGCGCCGCTGGGGAGGGGCAGCTTCCTGGGTTCCTTCAGCCTGGCTCTGGACTTAGGGAACCCAGCCTCCGAGTTCTGGTTCTGCAGTAAAGCCTAGGTTCGAATTCTGTCACCGCCTCCTCCACCCAGTTCCTCCTCATGTTCAGGGAGCCTCCGTTTTCTTATCTGTCAATCAAGCGCTGGAGTTCTCTCCTCATAGGGCATGGACCAGGTTGAAAGCCATCGTGTGCCACGTCTCTGGTGCCCTGAGAGGAATCTGGCCCGCGAGGGATGGGGGCGGGGCACACCAGAACTCGCGTGTCATACCCGACAACGAGCTCTGTGCTTTACACAGACGATCTTAATCTTCACTGCGACCCGGAGCTCTTGTTTCATTGTCACCCCTTTTCACAGACGGGGAAACAAGCAGAGAGAAATCCGGCCCATGCCCAAGGTCCCGCGCCCCTCAGCGGTTGAGGCCGGGTCTGCAGCCCCTTGCCCGCTTTGCGGACTCCAGGGGGCCCAGTCCCTGACGTTGTCACGACAACCGGGGGCCAATAGGAAACAGGCAGAGGAGGCCCCGCCCCTACCCCGCCCCTGGCGGAGGGCTCCAAACTATAAGGGCCCCCGGCCGAGAGGCGGGAGCCGGATCCCAGGAGCGCCAGGCGCCTACCGAGTGTAGAGTGTCCACTTCACGTAGACTCCCGAAGACGCAAAGGGCGCGAGCAGCGACCACCATGTGCGGTGAGTGTGGCACCCGCCTGCCCCCCGCCCGCCCCCCGCCCGCGGTCCTCTCCTCCGTGGCGGCCGCAGGTTCCGACGCCCCAACCCTTCGGCGCCTGGGCCTGAGAGCCAGGCGCCAGGGACCGGGAAGCGGCGCGGCTTTGGGGCGTCGATTAGTTCTGGCCCCTAGTGGATGTCCCAGGATAAAGGGGGGAAGGGAGTGCCCAACCTCAGACTCGGACTTGGTGAGTGCGACCTGGCCCAGTCCACACAGGGGAGGGAGCTGGTCCTGTCCCACTCCTGGACCTTGCAACACAGTAGTGTCCGCTCCCCCTGTCCAGTGAGGACACTTTTCTCCTCTTGCCCCGAGTCGCCCACAAAGGCGGCCATGCGCATCCTGGGGCGGAGTGCCCAAATCTGCTCTCAGAGCCCCGCACGCATCGAGGAGAGTCGACCACCTGTGCCCTCCCGGCAGCCTTGAAAGCAGTGCCTTGCGCTTGCGTCCCAGCACGAACCCCTTGTCCTTAGAAGTCTTGATTCCGTGTTGCCTCCTGGTTGCTGGAACGACCACTGGGCGAGGCGCGGGGAAGAGGCAGCAATGACCGCCGAGCCTGGGGCGGAAGCTAGGAGGGGGAGTCCAGGACCGAGAGCCCCCGGGCCGGGCGTCGGGAATACCACGGCTACCTGGCGCTGTCCCGCGAGGCAGCGCGGCTGTGGGGAGGGCGGCTGCAGCCCCGCGCGCACATCTGCAATTCCTTACTCTCCCGGCTCGGCCGCCTCCGCCTACTGGGGAGAGAGTTGGGAACTTCTGCTGGGACAAAAGGTCACTGTGCCTTTTTTTTTTTTTTTTTTTTTTACTTGAGTAGGATTCAGTTACCCATTCCAGCCTCCTGTGGCTGGAGGACCTGGTGGAACTTTTGAAGCCATGAAAGGCTTCTGTCTGACTTCGCTGAGGGCTGTGGGGTGGGGTGTGCCAGCGGTGAGCCCTGGGCCAAAGTCTGTACGGGCCTTGTTTCCGAGGCCAGGCTCTCCCAAAAAAAGTAAAAAAGAAACGACTGACCAAGGAGCAGGCTTTGGGGTGGAGCCTGCGCCAGGCTGAGCAGGCACCATTTTCAATTCCTGAACCTTCAAAAAAGACCTCAGGACTCCTAGCATCGTTTGCAATGGGTAGGGCGGCCTGTGAGCAATTCGGGGGAGAAAGATGAGGCAAAGGTGGCAATTTGGCCAGAAGCCCTTAGGGTTCCAAATCTCTCAGTTTGGCTGGCATTCAAGGCCTTTGGTTAACTAGTGGCCTTAGAGCCAGACCAGTGCACGAAGGCCCTCTCACTAGGAGGGTCCGCCCTCCAGCCCCAGCAGCTTCCCTCCTTTCTCCTCAGATGCCCTTCCACCCCCATAACACCCTAGTCTTCCCTCCTGCTTCCTACTCACATCCAGCTTTCTCCATGTCTTTCTGAGCCTGAGAGCAAGGGAGGGCTCTATGTTCCCCAACTCTCAAAATCACAAGTTTTGTTCTGCTTTCTGAAAGGGCTGCACATGTTTTGTCCCCCCGGGAAAGGATGAGCTGTGGGTTGAAACTCCCTGTGTTCCAGGTGAAAGTGCCCACCAGCACACCCCAGCCTGCAGCCCTCAGGGAAGTCAGGGAGCCACCAAGGAAGTCCTGACCTGGAAAATTATTTCCTTTCAAATAGCCAGGAGAAAGTGTCAGCTGGGAGCTCATGTGTCTTTTCCATCTCTCTGAGCCTTGCCAAGCCCGGCTTTGACAGAGGAAGCTCCCAGCTCAGAGCTCACAGCAGTGGCTGGCTGGAATTGAATATAGTGAGCTGGTTTTTGGATATGGTCTGTGTATGTATGGCAAGTGATACTGGTTTTCCTTTTACAATTGTTCTGTAATGAAGTCATTTAAGTTTTCAAAAATATAGTCAATTTTACAGAAAAACTGTTAAAGAAACGATGATGCATTTGGTACAAGGGTACAGCAGAGGTTGCGAAGATGCTCCTAGAATGAGCCACTCACCCTCTTCATCTACATCTGAAATTGAGGCCCAGAGAGGTCTGTGCACACCTGTCAGAGCAGGAGTTGTTTGATATTCTTTCTCTGGGCTGACTGTGGCCCCGCTGAGATCTGCCACTCCTTGATGTCCCCCCCACCAATCTCCCTGCAGGGGATCAGGAGGGGGTACACAACAGCTTTTCCTTGTCAGGTGCTGATGACCATGCTCAGACTGGCTCTGGCTCTCCCTTGTCTTTGCTACTTCTCTCACAGAAAGCTGGACCCAGTACCAGTTGGTCCCCCACACACAAAGCCGATGATCCTCAAAGCTTCAGCAGTGAGAGACTGGCTGACACGTCAATACTCAGGAGTGGTTTTGTTGACATTCTGAGAGTTGCTGGCATTTCGCTGACTTTCTGCCGATAGATAGATCACTATATGCCACCTTCCCTCCTCACTCAGCCACTAGTGAATAGCTGCTCACAGAGAGAACCGTTTCCCAGGCCTTGGGACTACATGCACATGACCACCCCCTGACCCAGCCCCGGGGAAGGGGCAGGGAGTTGGAGGAGCACTCTAGAGGTGGATCACTGACCAGGGATGGGGTAACTCTTGCAATAAATGCCATTACAGAGGGCCAACTGTGGGCACAAGCTGCAGACTGGCAGCCCCTTGCCACACCAGACATAGGGTTTAAACTTTATTCTTTAAATTAGTTACCAAATTACAAAACTAGGGAGATGTCAAATAAGTAGATGGGATTTTCAACTTCTCTTAAAGAAATTCAGAGAGGAGCAACCCCAAGTCCATATTTCTGAATAGTGCACAGTGTCCCCCAGGATGATGGGTGCAGGCTCCCCAGTTCTCCCAGCCCTTGCCCAGCTGCCTCACTCACTGATGTTACCTGTTGGCTCCCATGCAGTCTGAGCTTGGGACCCAAGCACGGTGGAGGCAGAGAGCACTGACTTGCCTATGCAGAGACTAGAATACCTGGGACAGTGCCACAAGAGCCTGGCCTCAAGTATGAGCTCTGCAGAGAGAAGCGGGTGAGAGATGTACCAGGCTGAGGGCATGTCATATGCAAGGGTGTGGCAGCATGGACCAAGCATGCACAGGGATTTGACTAAAAGGATTGCACTTCCTATCTATGAATTCTTAACTCTTCCTTCCCCTTCCCTGATGAGGGAAGAGAGGAAAGATTCGTATACTGCAAACTGGAGGATTCTTATCTTTTGCCATAAGGTGAAGCCCCGACCTTGAATTCACCATCTTTTGTCTTGGTTAGTGTGCTAGTTTCCTCTGGTTGCTGCAACAAATTACCACAGACTCACTGGTTTAAACCAACATAAATTTATTCTCTCCCAGATCTGGAGACTATAAGTTCAGAAATCAGTATTACCGGACTAAAATCAAGGTGTCAGAAGGGCCTCACTTCCACCGTAAGCCCTGTTCCTTGCCTCTTCTAGCTGCTGGTGGCTGCCAGCTTTCTTCGGCTTGTGGCTGCTCACCCCAGTCTCTGTCTCTGTGGTTACATCACCTCCTCCCCTGCCATGTCGAACCTCCTCCTTGGAAGGATGTCCATGATTGCACTTAGAGCCCACCCAGATAATTCATAATAATCTCCCATTTCAAGATCCTAAACTTAATCACATTTATAAAGACCCTTTTCCATATAAGAATTCCATAGAGAGTCTAGCAGGTAAAACTAATATCTTTAGATGCCATCAATCATCCTGCTATGGTCAGCTTTTCCTTTTAGGCACCTTCCCCAAGAATAGCCCAGTGCAGCCAATGCCAGATGCTCAAGCCGTGGCCACATGGATGTTGACCAGAGGGCTACCGGCATCGCCCCCTGGGTCTGATGCTCGATGACTGGGCCCACCAGAGTCAGAAGGTGAGCGTAGGCATCCGCTAAACACCCTGCACATACCCAGTTGGACCAAATAGTTTTCAGTTTCTCTAAAAGTCAGCTGCCATATCATATTAATATGACACTCCCTGCATCTTGCCCTTCAGATCTGTGCACATCTTTCTCACCTATGTCTCTGGTTTCATTGCCCAAAATCATGAGGGGCCCCGACACATACACAGGCTATTTACTTGCACAGTGGTCTTTGGGGGAGCGTGTCAGGTGCTCACAAGACTGGCCTCTGGGCTCAGCTGAGCAAACAGCAGCCCAGGGAGACACCATGACTCCAGGGAGAGTTCACCCTTTCGTCCCAGACTTCCTCCAGTTCTCAGGGCCCTGTCATATTTGATACTCCTTTCCTCCCTGTAACAGTTCCATTGGTGGATGGATGTCTCAGGAAGGATTAGGCTGGAATTGATGGAGCACAGACGCTGGGGTCAGATTACTTATCTTGTTACCTCTTTAAGCCACAGGAGCCTCGAGAAACAGAGCCCATGACTCAGTGATGTGCGGATAAATGCCACTGTGGCTCATTTCAAGTCATCAGTGTGAGATCCCTGAGCATGGAGTTGGAGAAGTACACAGTTGGCCACTGGGGCCCAGTCCTAGCAGCTCCCTCAACACCAGCACCCAGATTATGGGACTCATGTGGGCGCTCTTGGAGTGAGGCTTTTGTGGGCTAGCCAGCCGGATGGGACATAACCCTTCCCATACCACTCTTCCCACACCCCCTGTCTGTCATCATGCCATTCTTCCGTGGTCCCTCTTATTCATTAGGGGTTTCCCAGCTTCTGAGAAACCCTCTGGAAATTTTGTGATATAGCATTAGTAAACAGTGCTTTTAAATTGAGGGAGTATTTTTATATTTAGTAAAATTCCCTCACAAAGGGAGATTAATTTGAGGCTATAAACACTCTAGGGCAAAAATTCTGAAGATTAGTGAGGAAACAATTAAGCAATTTAATCTGATCATCTGCCTCTTTTTCATTTGCAAAGGAAGTAAAAAAAAGTCTGGCTTTTTAAATAGTTTAAACAAGACTCCTGTTTTTTTCTTAAAAGTTTTTTTAGTGCCATTTAGAGTATATGTTGCTTCCCCTTTGCTCTTGGTGAGATCCTACCTAACCTGGCAAGGACACCAGGAACTTTTCTATTAAAAATAGAAATGCCTGGCCCACATTTACTGATGGAAGCAGTCTCTTCTTATCTCAGGGATTCTGGTGGAGCAGTAACTTTAACCCTTGGAATTCCAGGAAGGCTTGAGGCAGCATAAGGTGTCCCGCAGAGAGGCCAACCCCGTCCTGACCCTGAGCCAGGCCTGTGTTCCCTCTGCCTGTCTGTGAAACCCCTGCTCTGCAACCTCAGCTTCCTGCTTCCTGGGCACCTTCAGCTTTGCTCTCACTTTGAGAGGAGGCAGCAGAAATTGTTGTTCCCACTTCATGAAGAAAGTGGCGTTCCGCCGTCAACATGAGTGAGGACTGGACATCCAGGATGCCCACAGCCTCCTCCTTAGTCCTTGCCCTTGGCCTAGTGGCTCCTCCTTCTTGGGGGTCTCACCCAGAAGAGTAGACTGCCCCACTTCTCGCAGCCTGCCATAAGCACATGCACACACACTCATATGTATACATTTCACACTCATATGCACACACACACACAGAAACACACATAAGCTCAGGAATTTTATAAAGCAGAAATCCAACTAGCCATATCCTCCATCTGGGCAGGGACTAACCCCATTTAGGACTTAGTACCTAATTAGACTCAGTGCATGGACTGAAAAGCTCAGACCCTTCAATTCTGAGAAGTATTCGATGGTGGCAGGAAGAATGACCTCAGTCTGGGGCCAGTCCCCACCTGGCTAGGTGCTGATGTAGCTCCTACAGTGGGGCCCTACCCTGCGTGTGGTACAAGCTGGGACTGATCACTACCTGGGACTGTCCATGCTCACTCACAGCATGGACAAGGCTTCATTACAGAGCCAGTGCTCAGAGAGATGGAAAGTTTTTTCCAAAACTGCAGACACAGACTTGGGATGTGGACCCCGGCCTGCCCCCGGTAAAGCTGACCTCCTCCCTCAGTGACCTCCAGGCCCCAGACAACCCCTCCCCCATCCGGCACCCTGAGCACTGCAGGGGTTATAGAGAAGATTCCAGGAGTCCAGCATGCCGCCTTCTGGCTTGGTGAGCTCCTGATGCCATCATTGTCATTATGTGTCACTTGGAGGTTGAGGTGCCCTTGGAGGGATGTAATGGGAGCCAGCCTTGCTGTGGTTGCTAGTCCTGCGAGGAGGGGCCTGGATGGGAAGAGAAGGGTGGAGTCATAAGCAGCAGTATCCTATGCTGGGGGAGCTCCCAGAGGCCTGGGAAGGTATGCTAATGAGGCCTGAACCTGAGCAGGAGAGTTCAGAAGTCTGTCCCTAGGAGCCAGGTGGGCACCTTCCACACACACAGGCCAGATCCCCTCTGTGCCTCACCCTTGGGGTTGGATTCCAAGACAGGTCTTATGCTGATTTGGGGGGCAGCAGTGATGAGCACCCTGCATTCAGACAGACCTGACTCAAATCTTTGGCCTTGGAGCCATATATGCCCTGTCTGTCACTGGGAGCTCAGCCTTGGCACATGGCATGGCGAGGATCAGACAAGGTAAGGTTCTGGAAGTATTGGTGCATGAGAATCCCCATAAATGGTGGTGGTGATGGTTTTCTCTGTGCTTCCACCCCTAAGCAGAGTTCTGGGGTTGTGAGGTTCTGGGATTAATCTTGAAGGTATCTTCAGTCCAGTCCTGGGACTATCACAGTACGTGAGGGTGGCGGTGGGAATAGTGTGTGGACATAAACCTTGGGGCGATCCCTGGACACTGGCAGTGCCACACTGCCTTTGTGAAAGGGGTGACCCTCACGGACCCAGGCTCAGCACTACCCACCTGCTTGGCCTTTCTGTCTCTCATGCTCACTCTGAGGTCCCAGAGAGCAGTGCATGGCTGGGTGTGTCTGTCTTAGGCCACCTTCTCTGGTCACCCCTTATCCATTCATTTATTCATGCATTAATTCCTCCAATGCATAGTTACTGAGCTCCTAAAATGTGCTGGGCTCTGGGATAGGGGCTGGAAGACAGATAAACAGACAGATGTGGTTCCATCTTCATGAAGGTTACAGTCCAGTGGGGAGTCAGACAAAAGACAAGGAAGCAAGTGCTATGTAGGAAATAAAGAGAGTCCTGTGGCTTTTTAAAAAGAGAGAGTGGGGAAGGCCTGCATTATTCTGAGTGGGTGGGTGACCTGTCAACTGACACTGCGTAATGAGTTGGAGCCACCTTTGCACAGATCCAGCCCAGGAGCTCTGCCCTGTCCTCTCAGCCTCCAGCCCCATTGCTTGCAAATCACCTGAGGGGTTGGGAGATCCCTGGGCATGGTGTCCTCTCCGGCCCCACCCTATGAGGCCCACTAATGGGCCATCTTGGCACCTTGAAACACTCAGTACAGTGATGAGGCCCTCACAGGCCAGAGAAATGTGTTGAGGATGAGTTAAATCTTGATTAAGCTGCAGCTGAATCATCCATTTGGTTTAACCATCATTTTCCCAAGTAGAAAGCCCAGAAGAAAAAATGGTAAATAGTTCTGTTTTCCCCTGGATTTTAGTGCATGAACATTTCTCCAGGCTTTACCATGTGCCCCCACAAACCAGTGTTTGTGCCTCACACTCCCAGGAGGGGAAGCTCCTGGTCCACTTTGGGCTTTGCAAAGGCTCCGAGAGTTCTCACAACAGCCCCGGGAAAGAGGTGCTGCCTTGGCCCGGCTCCACGGGGTTTCAGTGACCTGCTCCAGGCCACACAGAAAACAGAGATGAGCTAGCATTGGAAAGCGGTATTTGGCACAGGTTACAGGCATCAGCTGCTACCCTCTGTGCTTCTTACTGTCACAGATGGGTGAGCCTGAGAGAGGAAGTCCTCCGGTGGGGCAACCCCAAATCTGTCCTTTTAGGCACTGAAAGATGTTCTCAGACTGTGCTTTTGCCCTTTGTATGGCTGTCCTTCCTCCAGGTGAGCGGGGTTGGGCAGCCATGGTGAAGTCAATGAAGTCAGTTTGGACTGGATGACAAGCCTGTGCCCCTCACTCTCTAATTCATATAGTAGCACATGCTAAACCAGTATGTACAGGCACGAGCTCAAATATCCTGACTGTATAAAGAGCACACAGCGGAGAGGAGGTTTCTGCCTTCCATCCAGCACCCTCCTAGGAGGCAACCACTGGCCCTGCATCTTGGGTACCCTTCCAGAAATTCGGTATGCCCCAAGTAATTCACTCATTCTGCAATCTGCATTTTCCCCTTGACACATCTTGGACAGGTAGCTTGTTTTCCAAGAGAGCTGATAGTTTCGCCTCAATCTTATGGAGGGCTGCCTGCTTGTGGCTCCACAATGACCCTGTGTGTGACTCTGTTGTCACTTCCCTGCCAAGCATCAGACTGCCCTAGTCCTCAGCCACCAAAAACAGCTCTGAGTAGCAGCAGCAGCACACATGCGTCTCTGCAGAGGTATGTCAGAGACAGTCGGAGAAGTCAGTCCAACAGCTCTGGTCAACAGATGTGTACCTCTTCATTTTGAGAGACTGCCAAATTGCCTTCCAAAGAGGGTGCACAAAATTAAACTCTCACTGTCAAATCGATCTTCACTGATCTCATAGGTAAAAAATGGATTCTCATCGTAGTTCTTAGTATATGGAGGGAAGGAGTTTCAGCAGGGAATTCTGATGTGAATAGCACAAGAAAATCCCGGGAAAGCTTTTTTCTAGTTCATTATTTTTTAAAAACAACAAGAGTGCGGTGTAAGGGCTATTTTAGTCACTTCATCGCAGTATAGTGCAGGGACAGTCTAGCCAAGAGGGCTGGCAATGAGGGGAGAGAGCTAGTGCTTAGCTAATGAAAGGATTTACTGCAGAAACAATGGCCTGCAAGAGAGTTTATGTTGCAAATTAGGTTTATGCCTTCTTGTGTAAAGACCTTGAAAACCAGTCCCTGGCAGCCCCTCTCACCACAGTAATCTCCCTAACTGTGCTCTGGTGGGCGCTGAGCCTCCAGGCTGGGTGTGGTCACAGCTGGTGATTCTGAGGATGAGGACAAGGACACTTTAAATGGTCCCACCCACAGGAGTGAGGGGGTTGTCTCTGGGGGTAGCCCCCCCCCCACCAAGGAGGCTGTGGTGGATCCAAGATCCAGAGCCCCCTCGAAGAACATATGTGCCTGACATGAGTTCAGAGTGAAGTGTTGCCCAGAGGGAGGGCTGCAGAGCAGTGCCATAGAACCCTCTTGTGAAAGCATTTCAGATTTAAATAAAGCCTTTCCAGAGTTGGTGCATGGGCCTTCGTGCCATCTGCAATGCTGGTCAGTTCCCCTTTGTGAGGTACAGGTATAATCGTCAGACGATTTCCAGGAGGCCAGCAAAGTTTCATAGCTTAAAAGGCTCCAAAAATGACCCGAATTGCTCCCTCCTTCACATAACTGCCGCCCAAAGCTAGGTCGTCTTTACAAGCAACTACAATTTGATCATGTCCCTCCCGTGGGCACTTTCTGAATTTCTGCGGAAAAATCAATATTATGAAAAGTTTCACCTAAACATAGATGGTGTTTGTACAACTCTGAATATACTAAAAACCATTGCAGTGTGCACTGTAAATAGGAGGCTCGTATGGTACATGACCTTATCCCAATAAAGCTGTTAACATTTTTAAATGTTTACATTAAAAGATAATTACTATTTTTTTAATGCGTAAGGTGACACTCCATCCCATGCCCAGTGTGTTCAGGTTTAAAGTGTAGGGTAAGGTGATGTCCTGAGGTGCATGGTGGGCGCCTTCGGTGGGGTAACGCCTGAACCATACACCCAGCCCTTACACTCAGCACCTCACCTGAACTCATCAGCCAAGAAGGCAAAAATAGCAAACTGTCAAAATTACCCTTGGCCGTTTTTAACAGAAAATGTGTCACTGCTGGTAAAACACACTGTGCATGTTTTTAAATATAAATTCTGTACCTTAAGATGTGAGTGAAAATAGATCCTGTGTACAGTAATGTACAGTACATACGAATGCAAAATATTTTAGCACTCTTGAATTGTCACCTATTTTTGACTGTGCCTATGTGAGTTTTAGCAAGTTCATTATTCATGTGACCCAACTTGCTGCTTAAACTACAGCATTCATTTAATTGAAATTTAATCATTCATTCATGTATACCATATTGACTGAAATCTACTTAGCAACTGGAGATATTACAGATTTTGCATATAATTGTGCTCACTTCTCAAGATATCAGGCAGGTTATCCTCTCTGGGGTTCATCTCTGGCAAAATATTTTCCAGTTTTATTGAGATATAATTGACAAAACATTGTATAAGTTTAAAGTGTACAGCCTCTGGCAATCACTAGTATGATCTCTGTTATTTATGGGTTTGGTTTTTTTTTTTTAGAGTCCACATTTAAGCAAGGTCATACAGTGTCTGTCTTTCTCTGTTTGACTTGTTTCACTTAGCAGAATACTCTCAAGGTCTATACATTGCACAAATTATCACAAATTTCAGCATTTCCTTCTTTTTATGGCTGAATAACATTCCATTGTGTATATGGACCACATTTTCTTTATTCATTTATCCGTCAGTGGACATGGAAGTTGCTTCCATGTCTCGGCTATTGTGAATAGTGCTGCAATGAACATGGGAGTGCAAATATCTGGCAAATTTTTAATGCTAGTTAGATTTTTCTGTCATCCCAGGAAAATGTTGAGAAAATAAAAAATTAAATAAAAGAAATTAAATTGGGGAAATAAACCTTCTTTTAACCCTAAGACTGCTGTGAGCTTTGATTGAGCCATGTGTGGATGTGTTTAGTCCAAGACCTGGCACACGGTGCACCCTCAAAAAGATGAGTTACTGTGAATATGCCTGAAGCCCAGTAACTTTTTCATGATCCATACTATTACTTCCCTGATTAATATAGATTCAGGGTCACTCTGTTCCACAAATTGAACAAGGACTGTGTGCTGATATACAGTGAGACATATAGAGATAGGAGCACCAACCTGTGTCCCTGCTGGGGTATAGAGACGTCACAGGATGGAAGAGCACTGGGGTGGCCCTGCAGATGGAAGAGCAGGGGCCTGGACAAGCCTGCCCTGGGAGGTAGGAGCGGAGCTCTGAGGAGGCAAGGGAGGACAAAAGAGCAGAGGGATAAGTGGATGGGGGACTCGCAAGGCAAGACAGATACAGACCAAGGGCCCGTGGTCTCAAGCAGGGGAGTGAAGGAGTTTGGAAAGAGCTGGCATGACAACTGTTACTTCCTATTTGGGAAAATGTTATTTAGCAATAAAAATCCAGAAAATGAAGCCAAACAAAATCTTGGCTCGTGTGCCTCCCCTGAAGATAAGTATTCTCTAGAGGCCAAGAGATGGTTTTGCTCTTGCTGTTGTAAAGTAGCTTTTATTGATCCAAGCAGCAGGGCCGAGTGTGAAGTGAGCAATGGCCACAGAGCCCATTCCCACCTGCTGTAGGAGGCTGCCATGACCGCCATGTGACTCTTCCTAGGCATATTCTGTGCCAGTCAAGGAGCCCACATAGGCGGGGACTTCTAGGTGTCTGTGGGTGGCTGGGTTGTTTTGCTGATCTTTACTGTCATCAACATTGCTGCAGCAAAAGCCTGTGTCCTATAAGCATGTAATTGCAACGCCAAGGGGTGTGCAGGTGTTGCTTGAGTCTTTTTGTTAAAGGGAAGGGCTGCCCTTCCAGAAGCAGGAAGGGAATATGGCTTTTCCTTTGCATGCAGCCTAGGCCCCCTCCTGTGGTTCCACCATGTCCATGTGCCCAGATTGTGTTCTTCGGACCACAAACCCGGTGTTTCATAAAGCACTGTGTTCCCCTCTGTTAACAGGAATCTTCGCCTACATGAACTACAGAGTACCCCGGACCAGGAAGGAGATTTTTGAAACCCTCATCAAGGGCCTGCAGCGACTGGAATACAGAGGCTATGACTCGGCAGGTAAGCCCTGCAGGCCTCCCCCGTAGAAATGTAATGCTTGTTCATTACATTTGAAAACGCTAGAATTTAAAGTCAAAAGAAGAAACAAGGGTAAAAGAAAGCTGCATCCAAAGTGGCCCCATCTGTATCTCTTTCCCTCTTCTGGTTACTGTTGGGATTGTCTGGGATGAGGTGTAGATGGGTAGAGGTGTCCAGCAGAGATATTTTTTATTTTTATATAATTTTACAATTTTATGCTTTTATGTTCTTTTTTTTTTTTTTATCACTTATCTGAGCCTTTTCCATTATTCTAAACTCCTAAAAATTTTCTTAAGTGGCTGCACAATCCTCCATTGGGTGGCTGTCTCAGAATTCACTCCTCTATCCTAGTGCATATTTAGTCTGTTTCCCATTTTTAATCAAGCCATCTTAGGAGGCAGGGAGAGCCAGATCAGTTTACATCCCTCTCCATGCTTAGCAGAAAGCGAGTCAGGTGAAAGATGGGGGAACACTGATGCTGGTTGGGTACCAGCTAAAGTAGCAGGATGCAAAGCTCAGGGCAAGATCAATGCCCTTAAGTATGCCAAGCTCCTCAGTGGCCAGTATGGTGGTACCTCTCTCTGCAGCTCCCCATGGCTTGCCCTGTGACGGCCCTGGGTGCAGGCACACATTCCCTGCTGACCTTCCAGCTTTGCCATAGTTACAGCCTCCTCTTACCAAACCAATTAGGCAGCAAGCCTGGGGAATAAGAATAAAAATTTGACAGCTCGTGCAGCCCTCACCCTGGGTGGTACCCTGTAACAGCGTGTGAGACAAACCTTAAATTCCAATACAGAAGATCGTGTTTACCTGCAGGGGTGGCAATCGATGGAAATAATAACAAAGTCAAGGAAAGACATATCCAGCTGGTCAAGAAAAGGGGAAATGTCAAGGCTCTCGATGAAGAACTTTACAGTAAGTGCAAAACACACCATGTCAGAGCAACAAACACAGCATGGTTACTTGGAAATCTTTTATTCCATTGGTATTTGAAACTGAAAACGTTAACTTGTCTGAGCGTGGATAAATACAAGGAAGGTTAAGCCCACATTGTAAAACAGTGTTTCCCAAACTGTGGGATGGTTTATTTTAGGTAGTGGTACATGAAGAAACGTTTTCAAAAATATTTAGTACTTATGTATTTCATTTTGAAATTTTCCTGGCAAATGATACTGCTTTTCCACTTGTAAGCAGTGATATATAATTTTCTTTTTGAAGTAAGCTTATTTCAGTTAAGTGAGTTAGATTACTGATAAATACTAAGAAAGCAGCAGCAGGGGTCTGGCAGAGACCCCAGGAGGGTGTGGGGCTCTCTGCAGTCCCTGGTGGGATTGTGCTGTTGACATACCCGATGTATCTCTGTGTTGTGATGCCACCTTGCCATATCAGTACTGTGTCAATGCTTATTTTGAAAGTACAGCAAACAGATTTTTCTTTTATTTAGAACAAGACAGCATGGACTTAGAGGTGGAGTTCGAGACCCACTTTGGCATTGCCCACACACGCTGGGCTACCCATGGGGTCCCCAGTGTTGTCAACAGCCACCCGCAGCGCTCAGACAAAGGCAACGGTATGTAATGTGGCCTTGCTCCCTGTCCCAATGGTTTTGCGTGGCCCTGACCTATGTCAGGTTGATCCAGGTCCACTGCCAATGGGCTTCTCAGCTGCCATGTGTTCCCTGAGGATCCAAACTGGTGGCATTGACCCCAGACCAGAGGGAGATGCAGCTGGCTCCTGAGTGATGCTGACCCCTAGGCGTCCACTGGAAAATGATGGCACTTGCTAAAAGTGCTGCTCGCTTTTTGGGACCCAGCCTGAGGGGATTTGATGGCATGACAGGGTGAAGGGCCTGGGCACTGTTCCAAAACAAGGGACTAAAGTGTTCAGGAGAGTGGGGTGCTTGAGAGAAGGATGGGATTCCATTCTCATCTAGATAAACCCCACCCTGGCCCTAAAGCTAGTGTCCTAGGCACAGGCAGCAGAGCTGACCTTGGTTAACGAAGTCCGAGGTGCCTGCTGCAAACTGGTACCTGCAATGAGGCCTCAGCAGCTGAGGGCTTGAGATTGGAGAAGTAAGGCCTGCAGCTGGCAGCCCAAGATTCCCTCGCTGCAGCAGAGCCTTTGACTAGGCTCACTTTGCATTTGTAAAAAATGAGAATGATTGTGTGTAAAAGTCCAGACTTCTGGCTTCCCTTTACAAACTGAAAGGTATGGTACCTCCGAGTTCTACTGACAGACAGTGGGCCAAGGTCTCAGCAGGGACACGGCCACTGCTCACGGCAGTTGCAGGAGTACCAGGCCCTCTTTGGTGGGCCCAGTTCTCCCAACTCCATCCTCGTGCCAACCCTAGCTCGTGGGTCCACATCACCTACCTGGTCCCTCAGAATAGTTTCCCACACTGTGGTTCTCCCAAATGTTGTCATACCCCCTCTCATCAGGAAGGACTGGTAGGCCTCAGGCTCCTAGTGGCAGCTCTCGGGTGTTCTGTGGCCAGCCCCAGGGCCGTCAGGGCCTCTTGCAATGGGACCCAGTAAGATGTGAGATGGAGAGAGGTCATAATCCTTGACTCCTCCCAGGGCTCCAGGACAGGCCAAGGCCTGAGACGTGTTCTGGACCCCCTATTGGGTCCCTACTCTGGGTTGGGCCTGGTCAGGTCAGGAGCCTCAAAAACTCACAGCTGGACGTGATGGGAGAGTATGTCCATCAGAAAGAATGATCTCTGGAGTCGGCTGGGATCCCCACTCCAAGACACCCCCCAGCACAGTGCAGGTTCTTGCCAAGCTCCGTATTACAGTAAGAATCAGATACACAGACGAGTGTGGGTGCTTATTATCAGACACTCAGCTGAAGTTAATCCTCCTGGAAGTTGGGCCTCAGGAGAGAGTGGCACCTCCCTGCTCAGTGTCCTCGGCCCCTGTGGACACTGTGGTTCCCCAAGGCAGCTCATCCTGCCAAACTTGGAAGGGAAGCCCTCCTCTGGAGACCAGAAAGAGAGCCCCATACACCCCTCTCAGCAGGGGCCAGACTACTTATGCGTTTGTGTTTTCAGAGTCTCATTGAAGTTTTTGCTGGAGACTGTTTTCTGGATCTGGACCATATAGGGTATCCCATTACTGGGGCACCCTGCACCCAGGAGGGGCACAGCAGACCCCACAGTGCTGGGGACCTAGAACATGCATGCAACCAGACGTAGAGGCTGGTCCCTGGAGCAGCAGTGCTAGCTGAGGAAACACTCTACCAATACCATGTGCCCTGAGAGGTTGCCACTCCAGCCACAGCCCCCTGCCTCCCAGATGATGAGGCGAACTCTTCCTTCAGTGCAGATGATGATTCTGTGTCCCCAAAATGGGAGGCTCTGAGGAGATCCCCCCACACCCAAACTTTTAAATGCCTGCCCTGACTCAGGATGAGCAGTTGAAAACAAAACAACATGAGACATAAGATAAGATTTGTAAAACTTAGCAACTCATCGGCAAGCATATTTTGAAGGAAGACACACCCAGGAATGACGTGGTATAAGACAATTCCACAAAGGCGTTTTCGCAAAACGCGGATTCTAAGAAACAAATTAATGGTGAGAAGATAATAGACTGAGAAAAAAGAAAATATGACAAGATTAAGAAAATAATTTAAGAAATACTGTCACAGTAAATATGAAAACCATTGGAGAAGAGAACGATTATGGAGATAGGTAATAGGAGTCCAACAGGCAGATATCAGTGTCCCCAAGATACATCAGAACAAATGGAACAGTAAATACATATAAAGCAGTGGCAGAGGTGAGCTGGGCTAGCACACCTGCCGAAAACAACTTTCCTCATTCGAGCCCTCTCATTTTTTCTGTGACCTCACAAAAGTAAACAATATATTGTAAAAATATATAGAGAGGAAATTATGGTAAAAAAAATAAGACGAATAAAGGAGAGATTTTAAAAGATATACTTGGAGAAATCTGTCCTGTACTAAAGAAAACCTTGACTTTGAGATCCAAAGGTTCACTGACTAATAGTATTCATGAAGAACCCCCAGCATCTAGACACATTATGGTAGAATTATTTAATCTCAAGGATAATAGTTGTTCCATTATTTAGGCTGAAGTGAGAAAAGGGGTTACTTGCCTGGAAATGCTCTTGGGCTGGCCTTAGCCCTTTCCCTCAGCTATTTATTGAGAATGTGCAGTGGCGACTGAGGTGACTGCCTCACCCTTCCACTGTCCCACCTGTGCAGGGAACAGCACGAGGGAAGGGGAGGTGATGTGGTGGCAGGCAGGCAGGCAGGGCAAACAGAAGTGCTTGGGGCCACACAGAACTGTGGGGGAGCTCAGGGAGGGCAGACCCTAAGAAAAGCAAGATTTCTGAGTGAAAACTCAAAATTTTTTTCAGCTCAAATCTTTTTACAATACAATGTGGTCAAACAGACACACAGGTGTGGACTGCTAGTTTGTGACCATTTTGAACCAGTTCGGGATGCCTGGAATAGTTTCTGGATAATGAAGCGTTAATTGTCTTCATTTGACATAAATTACAGAGCTTATTTGGTGACACTGTAGACCACAAGTCAGAGCTATGTGCATGGTCAGGGTGATGGATGCTTTTTATTGAAAGAGAAATTTTAATAAAGAAGTGTATTCATGGCAGGCATCAGTTTTCATCACTGCAAATGAAGTCTGCTTAACATACATCCCTGTAGGAGCAGACTTTGCAGAATATCCAGCTATTGAATCATTTCCCTTCACATCTGATTTGAACATCACTTCTTCATAGCATTTCTCTCTTGACTAAACTTTTCTTCCAGAATTTGTTGTCATCCACAACGGGATCATCACAAATTACAAAGACCTGAGGAAATTTCTGGTAAGCTACTTCTCCTGGGTAACAACTAAGTCAAGTATTATTGGTCTTCCCCAGAAATTTTCCAACCAGCTCATTTCCCTCTGGAAACAGAGTGAGAACCACTCTTGGCCCCGTCCCCACATTGGACATGAACCTCAGCCCGAGCTCAGCCGCCTCCCCAGGGTCTTGCTGGAGGAGCTAGCAGGGCATTCATGTTCACAAGGGCAGCTACAGATTCACAGAGTCAAAAGAACACCAACTTCCTTTTATTAAAGTGCCTGCACTAAATTATCGATTCGTACACCAAATGGAATGTGGGGTGGGAATGCAGATGGAGAGGATTGAAAGGATGAAAAGGTTGTGGTGTTGGCTGGGATGTGGGTGGCTTTGACTCAACCTATTTGATCACTTTAACTGCTGTTATTTTGCAATGTCCAGATTCACGGCAAGGACGAGCTTTTGAGGTGGGATGATCTCAGGGAAAACTGGAATGACTCAGCCGCGTTGCGCTGTGTGATTCTGGAAAACATTTCTCATCTCTTTCCCATTTTCCTTGTTCTCGCCTTAAGTCACTCCAAGGGCAAGTCATGAGGGAGGAGAGGGAGCAGGGCAGGCTGGTGTTACGCAAGGACCCTTATCTGACACTCTGTGTCCAACCAAACATTCCAGGAAAGCAAAGGCTATGAGTTTGAGTCAGAAACAGACACGGAGACCATCGCCAAGCTGATTAAATACGTGTTCGACAACAGAGAGATCGAGGACATAACGTTTTCCACACTGGTCGAGAGGGTCATTCAGCAGTTGGTGAGTGACAAGTACTACCTGTCTAAGTCATTCCTTCCTTTTTCATAAGCATTTATTAAGAAATTTGTGTAAAGTACCTGAGGATTCAAGTTGGCTCACCTACAACATCTGGCTGTAAGACGTTATATCCTTGTAAAACTGGGAGAAGTTCTGAGGTTTTGGTGGCAAACTGCAAATAGCCGTGCCTTGCCTCATTTTAACACCTCTGAATTTGTGATTGGCCTTCTAATCTGTGGCTTCTTACAACTGTGGGTTGCACACAGGACCTTGGTTGTGGTAGTTCACATTGTCATCTTTTCAATTAAGCTGAGCGTGCTATTAGTTTCATACCCAAGCTATGTTTGCCTGATGTTGGAGACTTCAGATTGTAACGTTTCATCCTGTTTCAGTAAAGCAGTTATTCATCCTGGGGATGAAACGGCCCCATATCCTTCCAGAGTGGATGGAAGGAAGGCAGAGGAAGTAAACGGAACAAGTGTAAGACATAGAGAAGTTTGAAGGTAGAGGAAGGGCATAAAGATATGTCCCAGTGGGGTAAGAGGGTTGCCGTTCCCAAGGGAACAATGAGTTTTGGAGATAGGAGACATCGGATCAGATCTGTGAGCTGAAGGGAACAATCCAGGAGAGAGATTACTGGTGTCCAAGAGGGCTGGACCCATGGAACAAAATCCCCACAAAGGAGCACTCACTGGGGGGATTGTCCAAGAGAGGCCCCTCCTTGGACAATTATCCAAGCTGCTTGTCCAAGACAGGCAACCTGGAGACAGTGTTCAGGGCCTAGACTCCAGAACACACGCGCCAGAGGCTCTCTCTAGTGTTTTCAGAGTCGTCTTTAAAAAGTAAGTCTCCTGTCGAACCCTTTGCTCTGTGACTCCCACCTAAGGGATCATAATTTAGCGGACATATTTCTAAATAAGAGTCTGGCCCATAAGTAATATACAGCCTAATGCACATTAGCCATCTTGGCTTTGCAGCACAGGACTTCTTCTCTTCCATTTGTAATTTAAAACTTTGGAACTACCTCCCCAGCGATAACACTTTTAAACTTCAGCAACTTCTCTTACCTGAAGCAACACAGCTCTTTCTGGTGAGAATGAGAAGTGTATTCTATTCAGTTCTACTTCATTGTCGAAAAAACCACCAGAATAAATAGGCTGCTTGGGGTCTGGCTGTAGGCCCCCTGTTTAGGGCAGTGCGAAAGGCCCTTAGAAGACTGGGGATGCTGACTCTGGGTCCCTGTGGCTGTGTGACTGAGTTGGCAAACTGGCCATAGTAGTGCTGGCTTTGGGGCCTTATGTCTGCCCAGGGTTCCAAACCTGGGGGGATTTCACATGGAAATCCTGATTAATAACTGGTCGTCCATAATCTGAATCCACTAGCATTGTGAGAAATCAGTACAGGGTAGTCAGAGCAGAGGAGAGAGTGTTATGCACCAAGGATTTAAATAGAGGGAGCATTTGGAATATTGAGTCAGGAGAACTGGACTCCAATTCTGGTTTGCACAAACCAAAAGCTGAGGCACAGAGAAAATTGAGTCAAAATTGAGTCATCACCATAGAAATAATAATAATTACAATAATAGCTCATGCTTCTATTTACTGGCCTTCCTGTATGGCAGACACTGCTTTAAGCATTTAAAGCCATACAAAGTAGGACTACTGTTCTTATTTCCATTCACCATGAGGAAAACAAGGCACAGAGAAGGCTGCAGTGTTGCCCAATTAAAGAGCGGAGCCAAGATTTGAACCCAGGCTCTCACGTGTGTTGAGCCAAGCACAGCTCATGGATTAGCCCTTTTGATCCCCACAGTTGCCCCCTGAGTAGCTACTGTCCTCAAAGGCCCTGTCCCTGGTCCTCACCTGGCCCCCATTCAAATGCACCAGTCCACCTGGTTCATCGTAGTTGGAAATCGTTCCTTGTGGGCTTAGGCAGCTGTAGATGCTCACGGTGAAATCTTCAAGGTCTGGTCTTTGGTACTTCAGTGCGGTCCCGTCTACTTTGCTTTCCCCTCCTGACATCACCTTGAACTAGCTGTCCTGCCTTCAGTGTCTGGAGCAAGCATTACCAGCATGACCCAGGAGTACTCACAGTGAAGAGAGGCCCAGGGAGACCCATCCAGGGTGGCAGGCTGGGCTGCAGTGGCCTGGCTTAGCCAAAGCCAGTCATCTCTCACTCTTCGCCCTGTGTTTTCAGGAAGGCGCATTTGCATTGGTTTTCAAGAGCATCCACTACCCAGGAGAAGCTGTTGCCACAAGGTGAGGCAAATGCATTGACATTTCCAATAGTAAGTAACTAAAATAAAATCATTTAGCTTGAGGCCCAAGGGGCTATAGGGCCTCTGGAAAACTGGAAGGTACTTGCTCTAAGGGACAACTGTGGCTTGGCCACAGAGAATGTACACCACCATCTCTTTGGCCAGAGCTTCTGATTTTTTAAAAGAGAAACCAGAGAGTTGGATTTTTATTTGAAATTTCCAGATTTTTAGAAGTTGACAACAAATTCAAATTAAATATAACAAGGGCAGATCCAGCTTTCATGGGGCTTGAAGCCTATATAATTTCAGGGGCTCTCTTTAGTAAAAGTATGCAAAATTATGAACAAAATGAACATCTATTTGAATCCAGTAAAGAAGAAGCTTCAGAGGCCCAGAGCTTAAGCTTCATCACCTTTATGGCAGGGGCATCCCAGGAATCAGCCAAGAGGGTGGCTTCAGCCTACATATCCCTCTGTTAGAGCCCCCCAGGGTCCCCAGCATTATGGAATCACAAAAACAGGTGTGTGAGTGCCATCTTGTTATTTTATATTTAGATGGGTTGATTGTCCATCCATCCATCCATCTGTTTATTTGTCCATCCATCCATCTGTCGTCTGTTGTTTGTCCATCCATCCATCCATCCATCACTCCCTTCCTCCCTCCCTCCATCCATCCATTTATCCACCCATCCATTCATCTGTCCATTCATCCAACTAATATTTGTTGAGCATTTATGCTGTGTGTGGCCCTGGGGACCTAGTAACACCAGACCTGGTCCTGCTCTTAAAGACTGGACATGTGTGCAGAAGAACTGAGCAGGGCAGAGATGGCGATGCTCTGTGATGGGGCCTGGGGTGGGAGGCAGTACACTGGGGACCTGGAGGAAAACAGGTGTCAGCCTGGAGGAGGCAGGCAGAGGGACCAGCATGGGCAAGGGGCCTAGAGCAAGTATGGCACTTCAAAGACCTATGGTTAGGCCAGGATGCAGGCGGAGGGGACATTGGTGGGACTTGAGGCTCTTCTAGTCTCAGCCTGTGCTTACTGACACTGCTGTGTGCCAGGCTAGGGAGACAGTGGTGAATAGGTCATGTGGAAACCATCCCTTGAACCTTGAGGGCTGGTGAGGAGTGGGAATGTGGGCAGAGGTCCAGCCCTGCAGGTTCTCAGATGCCCCGTGGGGTGCAGGCTTCATTCTGAAGGTACTGGGGAACCATAGAGAATGCACCTGTGGGCCTGGAAGACAGGCCAGAGGCGGAGAGGCACTCTCTCTTGCAGACTATTAAAGTATCTAGGGAGGACATGATATGAATACGTTATGTCTTAATTTTTCTCTAGGACAGGAACTAATTTATCATTTGGAATTAAATTCCTTTAAATCATAGAATTATATAATACCAGTTGGTCCCTATCAAATTTAGAAATCCCTTTTAAAATCTGATATTATGATATTACTATTTTAAATGAATGCAGAAGACAGTGTAAAGAAGCAATAAAGCTTTCTTTTTCTAAATTGTCTATAACTAATGGCTCTATAACTGCAGGACAATCTTTGGGATGTATTGAGAGCATTATATGTCACAAAGTCTGGAGAAGCCACAGATCTCAATCTATAAAAATTTGGAGAAGACGTTCACCAAGAAATTTAGATGACCATGGTACTTTTCTCACTGTCATTATTATAAAGACTATTTAGGCTAGTTTCCCCCATTGTACCAAAACTATGTCTCTGATTTGTTTTAAAAATGATAAAAGATTGTCTAAAATATTCAAGGTGCTCACAGCACCTTCTTCAAAGATACAGGCTTTGTCCACCAACTTGGAGAAATCAGAGTAGGGTCCAAACAAGTCAACACTACTAGAAAACAAGGTCTCTTATTGATGAAGAAGTATTTAGGGCCTGTATTGAGTCAGGTTAACAGACTAGATAGGTATATGTGGGCTGGACTCAGGCTGACTTAATAAGTCATTCATGAGTTCATTAATCTAAGTTAGTGAGAAATCAGTTAAGGTAAAATACTACCCCATTGTATTCTAATTAATATATTTGAGACAGTGCTCTTAAATGGTCTTATTTATATAGTCTCAGTGCTTTCTTTATATTAACAAGTTAACATGTAGGGGCAGAAAGGCACGTTTTCTCATAACTATCAGAACTGGGCCTGTTGCCGTCTGGGGTCTGGCTGAAAATTGTAGGTCTTGAGTGAGTGAGTTACAAAAGTAAACTGCTTATTACGCTGCATGCCCATTGTGAATTTGGTTCGCATACTGTGGTTTATAAGAATGAGCAGAGAATTAGGTTTTGGAGGCAGGATGCCACTAAAATCATGGAATAATACCTTATATACAGCTGCAGAAGTTGCAAACCAGAAGGAAGTATCATAAAGCACTTTACCGAAGACTGCCTTCTGGGCTGATGGCCAGGCCGAGTCGGGTGGGGCGGGGACAAGAGACCTGAGTTAGAGGCCGTTGCTCTATTAGCTGCAGGAATCTCCCAAGGTTTTGCCTTCTGAAGATCACTGTTTCCTTTATAATGGAGCTACCTTTTGCAGGTGCGAGATTTGAAACCTCAGAGGTGCCAGCGCTTTAAATGGCCCACAAAGTCAAGCAAACCCAAGGCCAGTCAGCTAAATGCCCCCCAAAGCTAGAGAACACCTGAGCTAGGTGAAAGAGGCCCACCCACATCAGAGATGGGAAAAGAGGCAGGTGGAGACTCCAATTCCTTCCAGGGCCTAACAGGGACTCAGCCTCTGTGATGCCAGCCCCATGTAGGGATTTACTCCACAGTGGGTGGCACCATGGGAGCGAGCTGGGATGCTCATGCCAGCCTGTTGGTCCCTGCCCTAAGCCTTGGGAACGTCTTCCTGTGGCCAAAGAGTTCATCACATGAGACCTCAACAAGACACTTTGCCTCAGGGAGAGGGCTAAATGTGGGGACCGATCCTCAGTGCCTAGAGGACACCTGGCCCCATCCTGGGTGTCAAGGCTATGGCCAACCCCATTTGCTCTTGTCCCTGCAGGAGAGGCAGCCCCCTGCTCATTGGAGTGCGGAGCGAAAACAAACTCTCCACAGAACAGATCCCCATCCTGTATAGGACGCGTAAGTCCCTCCTGGAGGACCGCTCTGCCAGGTCGCAGGCAACCGCGCCCCCGCCTCCGCCCCCTGCCCCGGAGGCACGATTTCCTTGCTGTGCCTGGCAGCATGCACATGGTGCCAGGCCCAAAAGGTTCTCAGGCCACTGAGACTTGATTCCATTTTTCCCAAAACTTTTTTATTATGGATATTTTTGAAGATATACCCTAGTTGAGGCAATGGCACGTGGCTCTATTTTCAGGGACTCATGCCCAGATTCCAGCGTTGGTTTGGTCTGTTTTGTTTGCGGCCCTTTAAATGCTCTTGCACTGTCACTGTGCTATTTGGGGATCTTTCAAATGATTTGGCTGACACAGCCAGAGCTAAAAATTGCTAATTTCTCCCACACATATTCAAAGGGAAATAGGCTCCATGCTTCATGTTATTCAAACAAAACAGTTTAACAGGATTTGCAACCTTCTCCTTCATTTGCTAGGCAGTATTGAGAACGCCAAGAACATCTGTAAATCAAGGACAAAGAGGCTGGACAGCTCAACCTGCCTTCACGCTGTGGGAGATAAAGCAGTGGAATTCTTCTTTGCTTCCGATGCAAGGTAACTGTTTCCTTCCTTTCTGAGGACTGTGTGATCAAGAATGACTGGCTGCACCCGCCTTTTCTTCCTCTGAGCTCAGCAGGGCAGGGATGATGGCAGATTTTAGCTCTTGGTGGCCCTCCTCCCGGAATCCTGGCATAATAAGCAACTGCATGGCTGTCATCAGCAGCCCTGATGGTCAAAGGCCAGGCCCACTCACCTACACAATGTCTGGGGCCTACACAGAATAATTAGATTAGTTGTCAATATTTTAAAATTGGTAAATTTCACATAAAAATCTGGATTTCTAGCTAGCTCCTTCTGAGCACCCTGAGTGTCACTCTCTTGGCGTTGGTAGTCTGGGGCTGCTCAGACACCAAGTTAGGTGTTGGATTGGTTAGAGAGACCAGGCATCTCTAGGCCTTCCATCACCCTGCACCCCACCACCACCTTTTCTGAGTCTGACCATTCATAAAAGACAAAGCCAAGATTTAAGGTTTTGGTTCAATGGATTCCAAAGTCCATGTTCTCATCAATACATAAAACAGTAGCTCTGAAATTTGAGAAAGTCAGCTTCATACCCATTTTAGTATAAACAATTTATATGCACACATATACATACAGAAAAGGCCAAAACACTTTTATGCCAGCTAAAATAGAAAACTACCATAAACACCACCGGTACCCGCTTTGTTCAAACATTCATTAAGCCTCTTTCCCACCAGTCTCCAGTAGGGCCTTGCTGTGAAGCAGGAGGGGCACTAGGCAAGGTCTCATGGGACACATGCAGTAACAGGAACCTGTTTCACCCTCTAACGGTGAGAGGAAGGGGCAGTGCTTCCCTGGCTGTGTTCCTTCGAGCACCATTTCCATGAGAAGCTAGTATTATTTCATTGATTCTAAGAAACAGTTGTTTATAAGTGGCATCTTGCCATTGTAATTTTCTACAGTCTTCATTTCTTACAAGTATATAAAATAATCACAATCTTAAGATCAGCATTACCTTATAGTCAGTGAAACATGGTAGATGCTTCTCCAAAAAATAAAATAAAATAAAAAGAGTATGACTTGCCTAAAAGGAGATGAAATAATTATTTGTAGGCAATCTGATGATATATATTTAAAATCTTACTGGAAGACGGTTAGAGCTAATACTAGTGCCTGCTTAGAGAATAAAGGTTTGGAAGTCTGATGTGCCAGTGCTAGCTACTAACCTGTCAGCTGAAAGTGGGTGGCGATGGGGACCACACCCATCTGAGTCCCTCTTGCGCCTCCTTATCCAACTGGCACAGTAGGCTCTGCCAACCTTTGTTGAAGAAAAGTAATGTACCATGGCTGAAAAAAATGTCTAATACCTTAAAATACATTTCGATAAAAATAGTCCAGAACCTGATTAGAGAAGACCAGAAAAGTTTACCATGAGAAACAGAAGTTTCAATCAAGAGAGAGAGTCCACATTCCTTGGCTGAAAGACTTAATATTATTCTTAAAAATTAATTGGTTTAAATTTAATTTAATAATTAAAAAATATTACTTAAAGACATCGACTTCTTAAATTAATCTGTAAATTCAATGCTATAATTAAAATCCTCAAGATTCTCGTTTGTGTAGGTTTTTGGAAGTTGAAAAAGTGACTTTACAATCTAGGGTATATAGACGAGAAAGCCCACATGTATTGAAAAGAACAAACGACAAGGCTGACCCTTCCAGATACGAAGGACAGTATGCTGGACAGTGTGCTGAGGGCTTTGCCAAAATGGTCCCATATAATCTTCACACAGGCCTCTGGTGAAGGTACAGCGATCATCTCCCGTTTCACAGATGAGGAAGCGACATGGGCTCAGAGGGGTCATAGCTATGTTGCCCAAGTGCACGGGGCTGATAGGAGAGAGAAATGAGGATTCCACCTCAGGTCTAACTTCTAGACCAGTACTCTTAATGACTAGATTATACTCAATAAATAAAAATAACCATTATATTTAAACATACAGGTGTACGTGCACACATAAATATATGTGTTAAGCCTTGTCTGGAGGGCAATACAATATAAGCAGCATTTATCTCTGGGAGATGGGAGCAGGCCAAAAATAGCCTTCCTCTTGTTAGTCTGTGCTTTTTATTTTCCTAGCAATGGCCGTTTATTGTTTGAAGTATTTTTTCCAGTGCAACAGCTTTCTCTCCTCTCTACGCTCCGTATGGAGACAGTGCCTTTAGAGTCATAGAACAGTATTTCTCTTTAAGTTTGCATCAGGAGTTTTAAATGTTCATTTTTTTGCATGGGACACATGTGGGTGTGGCACCTGGTGCCAGTGAGGGTGTTTTTCTCCCTTGGTCCTTCCAGCACCACCTTCGTAGTTTTCACCATCTCTATGTATCACCTGTGCTGTTGACTACCTTTCTTTTTCATTTACCAATTTTTCTAACTTAAAATTTTTTTAAAAAAACATTCTATTGTCATCTCAAGGGAAAAGTTATTACTTTTCATGCAGAGAAAGTTGTTATAAAAGTAAACACAATGACCCCACATTTTATTAGTGGACATATTTTATAGTTTGCTTTTAAGCCTCTCCTACCCCGTTTTTTCTTGCTGTGCATGTAAGAAACTGAGTCATATGTTCACTTTGGCAGGACATATACTAAAATTGGAAGATACTGAATCATTTGTCCAGATGAGTTTATCCAGATTTTGCTGAGTAAGCCCCTCATGGCGTCATTTAACACTGTCCTCTGCCCACGATATTTCCTTTCAGTTGGAGTTTATAGGTGTTTAGAAGTTTAATCTCCTTCTGTTCTGACTTTTTGGCAAGACTATTTCCCAGGTGGTGTGTCCTTCCATCAGTAGGCACTTATGTCTCATTGCCTGTCTTTCTGTGCTGTTAAGATTTATCAGAGGTCCAAGTGCTACCAGCCTTATCCATCCATTATAAAGCTGCTCTCAGCCTTTTATTTCTTGGCTTCGACAGCCATTGATGGTCCTTGATTAGAACTGTTGATAATTAGGAGTTTGTAAATAAATTATTCTAATTCTGCCATTCTTTTTTTTACTAGCACTATTCCTGCTATAAAAGAAACTTGCCTTCATAAATTATGTAGTTATTCTGGAAGAGAGATCATTGGAAAGGCAATGTTTCATTCTTTCCCTTTACAATTCAGAATAATGTGTTGGTTCCCTAGCATTCTCCAAAGGTGGCATTGTTTGAATCCTGATTTGAAAAAAGCAATTACAAAAGGGCATCTATAAGATGATTGGGAAAATTTGATCATATTGGATATTTGATGATATGAAGGAATAACTACTAATTTTAGATAGTATTGTAGTAAGTTAAAAATAACCTTATCTTCTAGAGGTAAAAGCTAAAATGTTTACACATAAAATTATATGATATCAGGGAGTAGCTTCACAATAATTCTGGGGAGGACAGTAGAGAAGTATGAATTGATGTTTGTAGTACGGTGTCTCAGTCCCTCCCTAAATGCCATCCAGTGCAGTGATATGGACCCACGCCTTGGAAACAGTGATTGACTGCTGTCTTGAAGCTGTCAAACACAGTCGCCTCTTGTGACGCCTGCATTTTTTTTTGCCCCAGTGCTATCATAGAACACACCAACAGGGTCATCTTCCTCGAGGATGACGACATCGCTGCAGTGGCTGATGGAAAACTCTCTATTCACCGGGTCAAGCGTTCGGCTAGTGATGACCCATCTCGAGCCATTCAGACCTTGCAGATGGAATTGCAGCAAATCATGAAAGGCAGGTTTCCTCTGAGGCAGGGATCCCCAACCTCTGGACCATGGACCAGCACCGGTCTGTGGCCTGTTAGGAACTGGGCCACACAGCAGGCGGTGAGCGGTGGGTGAGTGAGCAAGGGAAGCTTCATCTGTATTTGCAGCTGTTCCCTAGAGCTAGCATCACCGCCTCAGCTCCATCTCAGATCATCAGGCATTAGATTCTCATAGGAGCACCTCTCCCTGGTGCCAAAAAGGTTGGGGACTGCTGCTCTGAGGTTCCACATGCAGCACCCTCAGTGTACATTCTCTGGAGAAGCTTCTGAGACTGCCTGGGTGGGCACCACAGCCCTCCAGCCCTCTGTGGCCTCCAGGAAGGGGCTTCAGGTGGTCTGTGGTTTGCACAGCTCAGCGAGTATGGGGAGCCAGACTTGGATCCTCCAAGAGGACTTCTGACTATATCAGGAGCTAGGTTTTCCTGCTTGATCCGAACAGTCTATCACTGCATCCCTTCACCCGCTCTGGGACACATTCCAAGCCCCAGGCATTATTTCTTGTCTGGGCAGGAGACCTGCAGTGACGGGGAAACTGGACCCCCTTTCTCCTTTTAAGGAGAATCTCTCTTCCTGCACCCACATTTGTCTCCATGTATCCTCTTTTCCACAAGGCACCAGGGTAAATTTTTCAGAATATGAATCAGACACTTTGTCCTTCTGCTTAAGGCCTTCCAAAGGCTTCCTGCTGTTCTTAAAATAAAATCCACAATCCCCCACTTGTAGCCTGGCCCCATCTCACTCTACCCTTTCCCCACCATACCTCACCCACCCTGGCCACCTCACTTTTACTGATGGGACCTATGCTTCCCCACTGGGGGTCATTGCACTTGTTTTCTTCTCACAGGACTGGCTTTTTTTGATCATGTCTCCTGAAATGTCACCCCCCCAGAAAGCCCTTCCTTGATCCTGAGTCTGTGATGGCTCCACCCATCCTCGCTTGTCTTCTTTGCTTCATGACACCCTTTGTACAAATCCTCTGCCCTGTCTGTGGACACTGCCAGAGCATCAGTCATAGCCCCTGTCAGGGGTCTTGACATGCTGCAGCCTGATCAGCCCTTTGACCTCATCCAGCCCCATTCGAATGAGAGCCCAGGACATGCACATGCAGTTTTCTTTAGTATAGAACGAGAACGGTATTGGTTAGACAGAAAATGGCCTGTTTTCTTGGGCTTGCTTAATTTGTAATTCCCTAAGTAGGTGGGTTTTGGAAAGTAAAGCGTTTTACTTTTAAATGGCCTGCCTAAGAGCACTGGCCACACATTTATTGCTCCCACCCTCCCTCCCTCAGTGGGAGGGTCAGATGTGTACATTGAGATAATAATCCTACCTGGCCTGCCTCCCTGTCACATGTCACCATGAGCATGATGGGGATGGTGGGATATCAGGTGGGATGATACCTGGGGACTGCAATCTGCAATGGCCTTTACATGTGTCCCCCTGACCAACTGCATAACAACTTTTTGTCCTGATTAAAAGTTAAGCAGTGGAAACATAACTAAGTGAAAATTGATCTGTCTTGTTGATGTTGCTTTGAGCAGGTAACTTCAGTGCATTCATGCAGAAGGAGATTTTCGAACAGCCAGAATCGGTTTTTAATACTATGAGAGGCCGGGTGAACTTCGAGACCAGCACAGGTAATCTCCCAGGTGCACCCTGAGCCCTTGATCTTGTCCCTGTGTAGTACAGTCTGCGCTGACACCCTGTGTGTGCCCTACAGTGCTCCTGGGAGGCCTGAAGGCACACTTGAAGGAGATTCGACGGTGTCGACGGCTCATTGTGATTGGCTGTGGAACCAGTTACCATGCCGCCTTGGCGGTAAGTGCAATGCGCTGGGCTCCTGACGGCGCTGGGGAGGCAGTGGCCACTTAGGACAAATGGATCTTACATGCTCTCATACATTGGTCTTCCAAATTTGGTGCATGTGAGCCAGCATGAGAGCTGGCCCCTTCTCCTGCAGTATGGCCCAGGAGTGCCTGAAGTTTTTTCTTCACCTGGCCGGGAGGCTGCATTTTACAAACTGTCTCTAGAAGCCCCGCTGCCAGTGTCCCTGTTGTGACATGACTGACTTTAGACCCCGTTCATGTTGGCTTCAGACACGGCAAGTCTTAGAGGAACTGACTGAGCTCCCTGTGATGGTTGAACTTGCTAGTGATTTTCTGGACAGGAACACGCCCGTGTTCAGGGATGATGTTTGCTTCTTCATAAGCCAATCAGGTAAGGCATACAGGTTTGCATTAGTTCACCTCGGGATTCTGTCCTCTCAGTAAGGCACTGTGCGCCTCCCTCCCTCCTTCATCCAGTGACGTTATCTATGCACTGACACTGTCTCATGCATCTTGTCATTTAACGCTCAGCACCATCAGTTACTGTCTCACTTTATAAGGAGGGCCATGCAGCCAGGACTTCCCACTCCTCCTGGTGTTTCAAGTCCAGGGCTTAAGGGACCACCCATCAAGGTGCCACAAATGTGTGTTGGATTTAACTGAGAAAGTTCTCCTTCAGAATTCTACTGGTTCAAGGTCTGCATGAGTGCTATGCAGTGCCCACACCATCCAGCAGAGGGCAGCCTGGAGATACAGGGATCCAGGGTAGGGCCCAGGGAACCTCAGTTCAGTAAACCCGCTAGGTAGCATCCTAACACCAGGCTTGTGCATTTGCTCTAATTGGGCAGGGCAGAGGATCAGGGAGGTGACCCATGGCCATATGCTTGGAATCCTTGTGAGCTCTAGGAAAGTTTTTAATTATGGAAATTTAATTATGGTTTTTAATTTTAATTATGGAAAATTCCAAACCTTTATGCTAGTAGAGAGATTCCTGTAAGGAATTGCCTAGCCTTGGCAATGATCAACTCAGTAGACTTTATGTCATCCATATCCACATGAGCCCCTGCCCTCTGCTGGGTTTTGAAGTCAATCCCAGATATCATGTTATTTCATCCATAAGTAATTCAGAATGTACCCTTTATCAATAAAAGAAAAAACATAAACACACCATCATTATCACGAATAAAACAGTCACAACAATGCCCTAATAGCTATTGGGACTTTCACTACTGCTTTTGGAATTTTTTATACCATTTATATTTAGATGACAAGATAAGAAACACTAATACAGACACAGTCACTGTCTGACTGAGCATCTTGTTCCCAGCTGTTGCCATGTGACTTTAATTGCCAAGGTTGCTTTTGGTTTATGATCCTGTGAGAGCCACTAACCAAAGAACAGAGGTGGATTTAACATGAAAATAATGCAGTGGCCATCCCTGAGTATCTACACAGAAGGGGCTAAAGGTTTCATTTTGTTCAGCCCTTTCTATTAAGTTAAAAAATACTGTATCAAAAGCTGGGGAGCCGGGCTGATGAAACTAGAGCCATCTCCAAGTCCCAAGCCCCACCAGCGCCAAGGAAGGGGTGTGTGACTCCCCAGTGAGTTCGATGCAAGTCTGAAGAGAAGGAGGAGTAGAGATTTAGGTCATGCAGTAGCACCAGACTGCACTAGTGGAAGAGCTGAAACACCAGTAAGAGCAGTAGCTGCCTGCACATCAAATAAGTTTGATTTTATGGCCTGGATCACATTTAATTTAGTTTGAGTTCTTTAGGACTTACAAACATAGGAAGTTTGTGCTGGCTTATGCATGAACCTATTTAAGTAGTTTTATAAAAATAGTTTTTGTCCACATCGGGAGGTTGCAAGAAATATTTTTCTTTAAAACAAGATTTATTTGAAATGTCATTCGGGGGGGCATTCTTGCTTTTTAAATGTCAAATCTCGGGACATTCTGAATAAGGGAGCTTAGAGCTATAGAAAGGGTGCTGGAGGCCAAGCCCACTGGTGGTGCTGATTCCATCACTGCAGCACATGGCCTTGAGCGAGTGAGACACTGATTTTCTAATCTCCAAGCCTCTCATCCTCAAGGGGGGAATGGGGATGAGGCCCCCATGGGATTGCCATAAGAATCCATGAAACAGTGGATGAGAAAATGCTTGCCACATACATGGTAGTGAAATCTTGAATCTAAGAATCAACCAGCAAAATTGTTGAGTGGGCATTTTCCTTTCTGAGTGCAAATGGGCTGTGGCTAGGCACTGATTGCTGTGGGAGACCTGGGAGGAAATCAGTAGGGAGCCAGGGTTGGGGCTGGCAGGGCCACGCACCTGTGAACACACAGCTTAAAGGAGGGGGCCTGTGTGGCAGGTGAGACTGCAGATACCCTCTTGGCGCTACGCTACTGTAAGGACCGTGGGGCCCTGACGGTGGGCGTCACCAACACCGTGGGCAGCTCCATCTCCCGAGAGACCGACTGCGGGGTCCACATCAATGCCGGCCCAGAAATCGGTGTGGCCAGCACCAAGGTAGGAAGAACCACATGTGCCCCTGCGGGAGCGACTTGGCCGGTGAACGGGAGGCCGGGAGGGGGCCTAGTGATCTGCATGGCTGCCGCGCGCATGTTCGCCCCCTCCTCCAGCATCGCTGTTTGTCCGCCAGCGCCACCATTTGTCCATCCACAGGCTTACACCAGTCAGTTCATCTCCCTGGTGATGTTTGGCCTGATGATGTCTGAAGACCGCATTTCACTACAGGACAGACGGCGAGAGATCATCCTTGGCCTTCAGTCACTACCTGGTATGTCCCAAAATGCAACTTTCCTTACTTTCAAATCCAGGAGACTATTCTGGGCTGCTCTCTTCCTGACTCTGTCAAGAGTGCTATTAATCACTCCAACCCCCCTCCTCACCGCTATGTGCCTGCAGCAGCTCCCACCTCATGGCCACAATTGAAGTCCATGTTCCTCCCAGGCCTTAGAGCCCTGCACATGGCACCCCTGCCACCTGTGACCTCAGCGCACTCCCTCCCCCTCCTTGGGGGCCTTGCTGACCTTTGAGCCCTAGCAATTCCAAGCTCTTACCACCACAGGGCCTTTTCACTGGCTCTCTCCTTTACTGAAACCCTCTTCCTCCAGCTCTTGAAACAGCTGACAGCTTCTCATCACAAGTCTCCTAGGAGGTGACTGGCTGCCCTGACAGAGATTCCACCTCCCTGCCCCAGCTCTGTCTACGAAATGTTCATTAGCCAGTTTCTTTTCTTTATAGCACATGCTGTGATCCAAAATTACCTGTTCACTTGTTTACTAGCTTTCTCCCACAACTAACATGTCAGCTCAGTGAGCACACAACCCTATCAGAGTCATTGGTGGACACCAGTGCCCCGCCAGGAAAGGTACATAGTAGGTGCTCAGGAAATACCTGCGAAGGAGCACATGGTCCTAAGCCTCTTTTCTGTCCCAGACGGCTCCTTCACAGTCTCACCAAACTCCTCTTTTGCAGGGTCCCATTTTTAGCCGTCAAGAGATCCAGTGTCTGTCACACAAAATCATAAGCTCTTTGTGGGGACCATGGTTTCAGTCATTCGGTCATTCACTTGTTCACTCATTCACCCCACACAGTTTTTAGGACCAGCTGCCCGGCCTGAGGCCATCCTGGGACTGCCAGGATAAGCAGCAGCCCCCTTCTTTCTGGCTTCCTAGCCAGAAGCCAAGGGCCAATCCCTTAGAAGTCAATGGGGAAAGCCACCATCTGACCACACAAAGCCTGGGGATCTGAATCCAGCCAAGACCACCTGCTGGAAATTTACTGACAAGGAAAGCATTCTTAACTTGAAGCCAGGTAGTAACCCTGCAAAAACAGGACTCTGTCCTAATGTCTAAGTCGGCAGTTCTCAAGACGTGGTTCCTGGAGGACTGCACAGCCCTTGCAGTAAAACTATTTTCACAATAACACATTATTTATAATAAGACATTTTTGCCTTTTTTTGCTATGTGGACATTTGCAAGGCAATGGTGGCTACTACTGCCTTAGCACACTTCAAAGCAGAGGCACTACACTCTTCTTTAACTACCAAGCACCCAGTTTCACCTAAGAATGTCCTTGATGAAGCAGTAAAATGCATTTGTCTTGTAAAATCAATACTTTTTAATATCTGTGACCAAATGGGAAGAATGTGTGAGGTGCTTCTGCTGGACCCTAAAGCCTGAGAGTCGTTTCAGAGAAGAGTGCCTTGTGACTGAGTGGCAAGCTGATGTGGGTCCATCTGGCAGGCATTTTCTCAAAAATGAACAAAGGCAGCCTGACCCTTCAAGAAAATCAACTGACAGTATTCGTTACTAATAATAAACTTCAAGCTTTCAGCTAAAACTTTGGATTTGGGGAAACTGGTATCTGTGAGCATGAGCTTAACCACTTTCCCAAAACTTGAAGTTATCTCCTCTGATGAGATCAGCGTGATTTTAACAAACGTGATTTTTTAAAAAATGTTTTGTAGTGGAATGTATTCATTTTTAGAAGATTTGCATAAATCAGTGAACCAATGTTTTCCAATTGACCAATGCATGATGTTACACAATTATGCACCTATAAAAGATCCATTTAAATAAATGCAAGATAGCCAATATGTTTTAATGTAATGAGATAGGAAAGATTCATTGGTATGATTTCAGATTCCACATTTGCAACTGCTCTTTTAAGAAACTGTTGCTTCTTGAGTTTATTGTAGTATCAAGAAGCATTCACAATGATTTGGAAAAGCTATGTAAATATACCTCCCTTGTCCAACTACAAATTTCTGTGAGGTCAGTTTTTCTTCCTATACTTCAATCAAAAGATTGTATCACAACAGATTGAATGAGGAAGCAAATATGAGAACCTGTCTTTTACTGAAAAGTCAGACATCAAAAAAATTTGCAAAAGACAATGCCTCTCTTCTCACTGATTTTTTAAAAAATATAGTCAGTTTATTGTTATTTTAATATAAATGAATAAATATCTTTAATGTCCCAGTTTCCAATCTGGTAAATATTGGTAGATGTAACCCACAAAAACAAAGCCTCTTAGAGATTCGCAATAATTCGTAACCATTTAGAGGAGTCCTCAGACCAGAAAATTTGAGAACCATTGATCCAACTTAGGATGGCTTTGTCTTGGGACATAGCATGGGGCCCGGACAAGGGACGTTGATTTGGAATGTCACCTCTGTACTTGGCCAGCTGGGGATTTAGTCTGTCTGAGTCTCAGTTGCCTCACCTATTAAATGGAGCTAAAAACACTTCCCTAACTTACTTTACATGCGTGAGAAAATATGAATCATCATTCCAACAATATCCCAGCTGCCTGTAACCCAAGTTACTTCCCATAATCTAAATTTAAAACCCTTTTAAATTAATGTGAGAAAGCCAGTGTACTAAGTGATGCGAGCTCCCAAACCTTGTCTTATTACACTAGGATTTTTTTTTTGCAAATCTTCCTTTGAAATCGATGTGACTGGCTTTCCCCTCTGCTGTGTACATGCTTTAGAGCTGATCAAGGAAGTGCTGTCACTGGACGAGAAGATCCATGACCTGGCCCTGGAGCTCTACACACAGAGGTCACTGCTGGTCATGGGGCGAGGCTATAACTACGCCACATGCCTGGAAGGAGCCTTGGTGAGCCCTCTCTTCCCAGCCACTTCTTAACTGAGTTATGAGGGCAGGAATGGGAGACACCCCGAGAAACCAACAGGAAGGAAGGAGGGCAGGGCACTGGGCCAGGGTAGGGAGCCCTTTGAGGACCCTTGTCCTCTGTGTGAGGCTGTACCTAGCACCAGCTCATGACCAGGTGTTCTAGCCCTGGGGACATGTGGATAGGAGTTCCCAATCTTTATTCTCCCAGGATAAAGGAGCAGGGCACCCTTGGGTGAGCCCCGGAAGCATCGATCTGTGCCAGGCTCTATGTGGATCAGCCCGTTTTTATCTCATAAGCATCTTATGAGAGAGTGGCAGTTATCATTCACATTTTTCCCAGGAGGAAACTGAACTTCCAAAAAGTTCATCTCATTCAAGGTTACATAGCAGAAGTGATCAGCCTGACATTTGAACTAGAGTCCATGTGGACTTGGCCTTTTTCCACTATTGTCAGCAGCCTGTATGGGAGGATTTGGCCAGAGCAGAATTGTGGGGTGGGGTCTCTGAAGTTTCCCTATCATCCCTCAAACTTCCAAGAGCTGTTGAGATCCAGCAGGAATGAGTGTCATGGGCCCTGCATTTTTTAAATCAGTGATTGGTTGTTTTGGGGCACTAAAGATCCCGCTGGCTGGCATAAGAGACTGCTGCTGTCAGAGGGACAAGGTGCAGGAACAGGAGACTACCAAGAGGGTGGGCAGTGCTGTTCGGGGCCTGGTCTATTGTTGCCTTTTACTCACTATCCACGTGCTCTTTATGCTCTGCCCAGGGAAACAGGAGACAGTGTCACTAGCGAGGCAACACTTGGTACCTAAACAAGGATGTCATCCATGACCCACTTTGGCTCATATCCTCTCCCTGTGGGAGCAAGTGGCCACTCCTTCCTTCCCCCATCTCTCCCCAATCCCGTTTGAAAGACAATGCTGCTTCTGATTCAAGGAAACATTCAGAGACTATTATGTGTGATAGAGAGTTCAGGGTGGGGGTGCAAGCCATGAGGTACCTGACCACAATGAACTCCAACTTCCACATCCTTACAGCAGAGGTTCTGACCCTTGCAGAGGCAGCAAGGAGCTTGGCATGTTGCTTCTGGGCAAGGAGGCAGGGGCAGTAAAGCAAGACCTGGGTGGGGTGTGCTTTCAGCCTCCCCATGTCTCTGCCACCTGGGGGCTCAGCTGCAGCCTGAGTGCATTGGTGAATGATGCGTATTCAACTGCCTCTCCAAGTTAGTCTTTGGGGGAAAGAAAGAAGCTTTCACACTGCTGCTGGTCCAAGTCAATAGCCCCTCTGTGGTCACTCGGGGGCCAGCACTCCAGATGTCTCCAGCATCTGTGGTGGAGCCACTCACCTAACTGCTTCCTGGACCCAAATAAATAGTTCGAGGGGAGATGAGAATGTATTCTTCATCATTCCAGTGACCAAGGTTTAGTGGTAACTGAATAGAATGGATATCCCTAAACGTGGGGAAAATTCTAGGAACAGCCAATGTATGTAATTTTGCTTGACAGGTACATCGGGGCAACCCTTTGCAAATTACTAATGGTCTAGAGTTGGAGAAATGATTAATCAGATAATTGAATGGAAGTGTGTCTAGACCGAATACAGTGCCATCGTTACAAACCCCGACTGTGGGGAGGCTGGGGGCCTGGAGGAAGCTAGGTTGATTGACGTTGACTCGTGCATCCAAGGTGGTGGCTGTGCCCAGGGACTGGTCAGGGACTCAGGCCACATGCTGGACTTTGTGCATGCTCCGGACAGCAGCTAGCCATCTCCCCTGGACCTGGCCTTTCCAGCTACCTCCATGCATCCATCCACCTTATGACCTTGCCTTCCAAAGTCATCCTTCCCCAGCTACCCTTCCTCCCTCTGGCTGATCTGCTCCAGCCCCCGTCTGCCCAGCGTGACACTGATTCCACTTTGTGTTTCCCCAGAAAATTAAAGAGATAACCTACATGCACTCAGAAGGCATCCTGGCTGGGGAGCTGAAGCACGGGCCCCTGGCGCTGATCGACAAGCAGATGCCCATCATCATGATCATCATGAAGGACCCTTGCTTTGCCAAGTGCCAGAATGCCCTGCAGCAGATCACAGCCCGCCAGGTGAGGGTGCCGTGCTGGGCCGCAGCCACCTCTCTTCTCTGTTCCACGCATGCCCACTTCACCCACTGCCTGCCAGTGCAGGCTATGCGTAGGTCATGCCAGTGAGTGGGCGAGACCTCACACTCTCTACTCGGCCTTCTCTTGAGTGGTGCACACATTCAGAAAGAAACTGGCTAGCTTTCGACCATCCCTACAACAGCTCCTCAGGGAGGCCCAGTGACCCAGAGTGTCCAGAGCTGTCCTGGATCTTAGGCCAGGAGACCAGAGGAGGTTCTCCTGGTAAAGAGCCCTGGGGATAGTCGTGATGCTATCCACCAGGAATTAGGTCAGATTTCCCAGGTGAAGGGCGCTGTCCTCCACGAGACTGCCTTCGCTGCAGACCCCAGCTGCATGTTTGGGGGTTTGCAGGCCAGCCTCACTTCTAGAGTTTCACTAACCCCCCAAGTTCTCTAATTTTGTACAATGACCCATGCAACTCTGGAAAGCACTGTATGACCTCTATAGCTTTTTTATGCAAGATACAAATCAGAGGCAGCCAAAAGAAGAGACTTGGCAAAGGCCTCAAAACACAAAGCTTCCATGTCCTCAGGAAGCTTAATGCTCCCTGCACAATAGGGGGCCCGCCTGACTTCCTAGCTCCAGGGCCCAGAGTTTTTATTGGGGTTTCATTATGTAGGCATGATGGATTGTCATTGGCCACATGACTGAACTCAATTTCCAACACCTCTTCTGTCTCTGGAGGTCAGGCTGATATCTCAGTGGCTCAAAGCCCCAACCCTCTAACAGGCATGGGCAGCGCCCATCTTGAAACTATCCTCAGGCCCACCATAAGTCACCTTGTTAATGTAAACTCAGGTGCGGTCCAACGGACTCACCATGAAGAACTAGACACTTCTATCACTCGGAAAGCCCAAGGGTTTAGAGGGCCCCTCCCAGGAACTAGGGACAAAAGGTCAGCCCATTTCTGTATTTCACTACAGAATTGTATTTCACTATAGCTGCCCTGAGGTGAGAGGGTGGAGCCCTCACAGACCCATGCTGGGGGTGCCAGAAGTCAGAGGGAGATGAAATCCAACAGTGTTCTTGGTTTGCTGCTGCCACACCTGGCTCAGCACAGTGGTCAGAAAGAACTCATAGAACACAGCTGCTGCACTTCCTCTCTTGAAATCTTCCAGTGGCTCCCGACAAATGATGACCACAGCCTATACTATCCAGCCCTTTCCTCCTGTTTCCCACTTAGGCCAGCTCTTCCTTGCCTCCAAGCCTTGGCGTTGGCTGTTCCCTCTGCCCCATGTGTTCTTCCCATGCACCTTCAGAGAGTTGGCCTGCCATCATCCAGGTCTCAATCCAAGTGTCTCCTTTTTGGAAAGGCCATCCCTGACCTTACCAATGTCCCCCAATCATATTACCCTATTTTATTGCCTTTGTGGCTCTTTCCTGAAATTTATCATTATTTATTGGCTTTCTTTATATTTTTGTTCTCCACCACTAATCTATGAACCCCGTTAGAGCAAGGAGTGTGTGTGCCCTGTCCTTTGCAAGGCACATCAAAACCACTCATAAGTGGGTGCTGAATGATGGCAGCAGGAGGACGATCACTCTACCAGGGAAGAGAAAGAAACTTGCCAAAAAACATCCAACACTCTATCCTTTACATGAATCATACACAGCACCCCAACCATAATTTCAGAAAAAAACAAGATTACTGTCATCGTTGCAATGATGTTGATCTCAGAAACTCTGCTGTATGTGAGGGATTGCTTCTTTCAGAGATGATCTGCATTTTGTGATCACATTTCTCTGCGTTAGGGTCGCCCAATTATACTGTGCTCCAAGGACGACACTGAGAGTTCCAAGTTTGCATATAAAATGATCGAGCTGCCCCCTACTGTAGACTGCCTGCAGGGTGTCCTCAGCGTGATTCCCCTGCAGCTACTTTCTTTCCATCTGGCTGTTCTCCGAGGATATGACGTAAGTCTGGAAAATGCGCCTAAATCAGCTAAGGGCATAACCCCAGGGTTCCTATTCCTCCTTAAATACTTATTTGGTATAAATATATATAGGAGAAATATTTTCATTTAAAATAACTCTCTTTAAAGTAACTTAAACACCCCTGAAAACAAGTTGGGAGCTGTGAGATATATAAACACCTCATCACCCAGAGGCCTTGATCCTAAACAAATTTAATCTCTTATTCCAGTCTTTTCCCTGTGCCTATAAACTTTCTAACATTTTTCAAGATTATAACAAGGATGAAATTTTACATTTTCCTTTTTGATATTTTGCAAGTATTTTCTCACATCTTGAACTTGTTGTTGGCAACATTTAATCACTGCACTATATTCTACCACAGTCTTAAATGTGGATTTTAATAATTATTTAGCTAGTCTTCTATTACTTAAACTGTCTCTGATTTGTTGGAACATCAGCAGTGAACATCTTCATACATACATCTTCATCGAACATTTAAGATTTTTCCTCAGTCTAACAACATTTTGAGAGTCCTAACATTTATTGTCAACTTACGTTCCAGAAAAGAACCAAGTTATGATCTCACCAGCAAGTGTGTAAGAACACAAATTCATTGTGCAAAGAAATAGAAGTTTCATTGTAATTTTATCTTGAGAAGCTTTAAAAAATACAGAACAATACAAAAAGAACAATATAAGGAACACCCACCCGATAGTGGTGTCCAGAAGTGACATAAGCTAACCCTTTGTCGTTATTTGTTTCTCATTTTTTAAAACATGATAAATGAAATAAGACATTGCAGATAAAGTTGAAGCCCACTTTCTCAGCCATCCCCAGTCACATTTCCTTCCCGACCCTGACCCTACACTAACAAGTCTCATGAGTTTAGTGAGTATCCTCTCAAGAAAAGTGACTATTTAACAGTTCGAATTGAGCTAGCTGTCCATAATAGCATGAATCATGTCCTTTTAATAGTCTTACTGTGTGACATGTATCAGGTACACAGTAAATGTTTACTGAATGAATTAAACATTGTACAGCTAAATGAAGTTTCTGGAGTAAGAAACCACTTGAGATGCAGGGAGCATATCAAGAGAGCTTATGGTTGGAGGTGACCAGGGACACTGCTTCCTTGTCTTCGGTACTCTTACAGCTTTTATAACACAGCATGTGGCTGAGATTGGTGCTGTCCTGAGCAGTTACTTTCTATCATTTTAGGTTGACTTCCCCAGAAATCTGGCCAAGTCTGTAACAGTGGAATGAGAACAAGACATATGGAAACCATCACCACGTTTAATCTGGTTCAAGACCCGTCCCAGCAACACCATTTTCATCTCCTAGATCCCAGTAGAGCTTGACAGCTTCCATGTGCCTTGTACCAAAGTGCTTTGCTTACAACAGATAACTCTTTCTCTGTGCCCTGAAGTCGCCAGAGGAGAAGGGACTCTGTTTACACACGGGAATCAAAGCAGACTTTTCCTGCCGTGCAATAGAGATCAGCTCTCTTCCAAGTAACTGTGAACCTTTTTTTAAACAACACTAGTTAGTTTTAAAAGACAAAATATTTATAATGACAAATGTATAGCCTTTAAGTTATTTTTCTAGTATGTGGCTTTCTGTAGCCGGGGTCATGCCCAGGGTGTGCCCCCTGCCCCAGGCTACCCAGTGCACCCGGTCTCCTAGCAGGGAGCATTCATCTCAGATTTGAGCACAAGGCATTGCCTTTCAACACCTTTCTCCTTCCCCTCTGTCTCGTTGCTCCTGAATCCTGTCCCCTGATGTCAGGGAAGCCTTCTCCCCATTTTCCTGTGCCTCCTCCTGTAAGTCGAAATCTCAGCTTCCTTCAACTTGTCTAAATCCCCCTTGTCTAAATTCCTCCTGATCACCAACTTCTGTTTCATCTTATCACTGTTCCTTTTAAGCCTGGGCAGTATTTTGGTCCCTGCTCCTACCTGTAGTAAAACAGCTTGAAATATCTGCTGCAGGAGAGTAGCTTCAGTGGGCTACCTTGTTCTCTATTTAAAAGCGTGCACAATCAAAGTACTATGCAACTTTAAGACAATAAAAACAGTATAATTTTTTTTTGTCTTATGTGTTTGGATTTTTGTTAATCTTTTGGTATACTTGGATTTTGAGGGCTCCTCAAAGCAGGACTCAGCAGTGTCTGGTGGGAGCAGCTTCATTTGCTGGTAGCTACTGGCACTGTCCCCATACCTGTGACCTATGAGCTTCTAGTACCAACACGAAGACTTTCAGAGTGAAACAAAATGCAGAAGTTTTGGGACTCTCAGCTGAGAGTTAACAGAACAGCTAGCTGTTGGAGGGGGTTGGACTACCTGACACTGCTTGAGATGGTTGCCCAGAGCCTGAAGGCAGCAGATGGCGAAACGCTCCAATTTGTTTTCCCCCCAATGACCCTATTCTAGTCACTGATTCTATTACTACAGACAGGAAAGTAGAAAGCAAGGGACAGTTCTGAAGGCTTATGGAGTTGGAACTTAAATCCTCTATGAAAGCATTGTCCCAGACAACTTGCTTGGGGTCTTCATGACAGTTAACTGGTGTGCATGCTCTAGTATCACATCAGACCTTTGTTCTGAGTTACCTATGGGTCATCGAGCAACTTTTCCATTTCTTCTATGTCCTCCCCTGTATCACAGGGGTTGGAAACCTGGGAACTACAATTCCAAGTTAAATTCTACCAGTGAGGCACTCCTGGGAGATTTGGAAGATAGTTTAGAAATCATATTCATTGAGAAATCATATTGGTTACTCCTCTGGCAGGGGCAGGCAGAAGCATTACTTCAGCAGGTAGGAGGTCCTAGTATGGTGGTGATCCCTAAAATTCACCCACCACTCAGTGCTCCAGGCAATAGGGGCCACCAGCAGAGGTTTCCTGTGGTGCCTCCAAAATCTCAATTCTGGGGAGCTGGTGGGAACCCCAGAGCTTTGGTAGTGCTCTCAGACCTCCATCCCTCTGCCCTCCTCACAAATTGAACAGGGTGTAAGTCCTGCTGGAAATGCCTTCCTGATTTCTCTCTTCCTAACCAAACCATGGCCAACAATGCTTCTGAGGTGAGGAAACTTTTTACAAGCTAGCCAGAATATTTTTATCAGAACAAGAACCAGAAAAATGAACTTCACTCTTATGCCTGAGGTGATGACCATCCTGACTTGTGTGTTAATAACTTTTATTTATAGCTCCATCACCCTCATGTGATCTGTCCACAAACAACGAACCCCTTTGTTGTGAACATGGAGAGTGAGTGCACACCGGCCAGGTAAGGAGAGGACAGCATGGTCCCCACTGGGTGGAACCATCTCAGGGTCATGGTCTGACCCATTTCCCTGAAAGGTGATGAGCTCCCTTCTGGGGAACTCATGAGCAAGGTCACGAGTGAGTCTTAGGAAACTGGGCTCCATAGCTGGGCTCCTGGCAAGGTTGCAGTGTGGTATAGGCGCTGGCGTGCAGCAGAAGGGCGGGCAGAGGGAGTGCGCTGCTCTGTATGCCTCGCTCCTGAGCGCACCATGGCCCACCGCCAGCTCTCAGGGAAACTGAGAGCTTCTGTGAGTGACATGCGTGTTCTCATGAGAATCTGGGCCAAGTTCTCCTAGGTGCTCTGTCCTTAGTATAAGAAGATGGCGCAATGGAAGTGGAGGACTTGGCAGTGACAGTCTTCTCTGGGGTAACACTACTGCAATATGGCTGAGTTGCCCCCCAGTCTGGAGCAGGGCTGTCATCCTGGGAGCACTATCATCATCCATCGAGGGCTCCTTGTCATCTTGTGTTGGATCCCTGCTTTCTCTCTCTCATGTCTTCCTTCTGAGTTTCCTTGTTCTGATGGAATACATCCTTTTAGAGTAAAGGTGCTTAGAAGCCAAGTGTTTTGAGACCTTGCATGTCTGGAAATGACTTTATTCCTAAAAACTGATTGAAAGTTTAGCTAAATATAGAATTCTAGGCCAGAGAAAAATGTTTTCTTCAGAATTATAAAGGTAATGCTCCATTATCTACTTCGCAGTGTTGAAGTTGAGGGGTCCAAAGTCACTCTTGTTAAGCCTTTTTAAGTGACCTTTTTATTTTCTTCTTTTTGTTCCCTGTGTTCTGAAATATCACAGTGAGGTGCCTTGGTCTCTTTTCATTTAGTGTTGATTTCAGTCTAGTAAGTTATACCTTTTAAGTCTGGGACATTTTCTTGAATTACTTTTTGTGGATTTTTTTTCTGTTTCTCTGCCCTCTCTGCTGTTCAGAGGTCGAAGCTGCTGGGATGCTGTTTACTTTTTTTTCTATTGTTCATCTTGTTGTCTTTGCTCTATCAAATGAAAGGTTTCTTCAATTTGCTCTTCTAACCTGCCCACTACCAAATTTTTTTTTTCATTTCTGCCAACACAATTTCCAAGAACTCTATGCTCTACATATATAAATATATATATTTTGTAACATAATCTTTTAAATTAACTAAAGTCCATACTTACTATTTTCTTAGTTTGTATCAAATACTCTTTTCTATTCCAGGACACCACATTACATGTCTCCTTGGGCTCTTGACTGAGACAGCTTCTCAGATTTTCCTTGTTTTTGATGAATCTGACCGTTTTCAGGACTATTGGGTAATTTGTATAATGTCCCACACTTGGCTTTTTCTCGTGGATAGACTGGGATTATGTGTTGTGGGAAGGCCCTAGAGGTAGAGTGCCTTTTTTATAATTTAGTACCAAGGGTATATACTATCAACATACCTTATCACTGCTATGTTAAGTGGTCACCCGTCTGAGGTAGTGTTTGTCAGGTATCCTATTTTTTTCCCCTTTCCATACTGAACTCTTTGGAAGGAAGTCACTAAGCGCACCAGCTTATTCTATTCTCCCCTCCGCCACTGACGGGCAGGGGACACTTGTCTGCACAGGGCCATCTCCTCAGCAGCCCGCCTCCCCAAACCTGACTTCTAGCCGCATCCCTACAAGCGGATCACCGCAAGCAGCCGAGGCCAAGGCCCCGCCTCTCCTCCCTACTGGCTTGCCCTCCCGCCTCCGCCTCCCAGGGGCCATCACATGCCGGGGTCTCGGACACCGGGGCCCACAGCTCTCCCACGAACGAACCGGCTCCGTCCTCCTCCACGCAGTTCCATCGTTGTCAGTTTGCACCTGCAGCCGCGAGGCCTGGCTCCCCATCCAGCCGGTCCTCCGCCGCATCCCTGCTCCACGTCCGGCCACCGCGCCACGGCCTCTATTGGGGACAGCAGACCCAACAAGCGCGCCGAATCACGTCTACCGCCCCAGCCCGGAAGCGCACTGCGAAGACCCCCGGGACCGGCACCGAGCCCGCGGCTCCGCCCGCTGAACGGCAGCGGCCCGCCCCCCAGCGCCATTGGTCGCGCCCGCCCGGCTCTCCGAGCGCAGATTGGTCGGCGTGCGGGTCGCTCAGGCGGGACGCCGCGGCGGCGGTGGCGGCGGCGGCGAAGCGAGCCGGACCGGAAGGGTCGAAGCGTCCCGGCGCCCCTCACACCCACTGCGGCGGCGGCAGCGGCGGCGGCAGCGGCGGCGGCAGCGGCGGCGGCGGCGGCGGGGCGGAGCGGGCGGGGCGACCGGTGGAGCCCGGGCAAGAGCCGCCAGCGCCGCCAGTCCGCCTGCTCGCCCTCTCCTCCGGCGGCGGCGGCGGCGGCGGCGGCGGCGGCGGCGGCTGGAGGCGAGGTGAGCCCGGCGGCGGGCTAGGCCTGGCGGGGGCTGCTGAGGCCGCGCCCCGCGGAGGAAGGGCGGCTGGACGGCCGCGCGGCTGGGGTCTGCGTGCGGAGGTGACGCGAGCTGGTTCTGCGGGAGCTGGCGGCCCGGCCGCCGCCCCTGTCCTCCGGAGCCGCCGCAGTCGCCCCCGCCCGCCTCTAACGGCGGCCCCGGGCTGCGTGCCCACTCGCTGGCCTGGCCCCGGAGGACCTGCAGCGGGGGTTGCGGGTGCCGTCCCTCCCGACCCGGGGCGCACAGCTGCACACCAGCTCCGGGTGCTTGCGAGCCGGGTCTGGTTCCGCGACCTTGGCCCTGGCACTGACCCTTGCTGTCCGTCGGTTTTCCCCTCAGAAAGCGGAGAAATGCCCACCCTTTGGACAGGTTGTTGTCACCCTCGGATGTGTGGGGAAGCGCTTGGGCCGTAGCCCATGTGCAGATATGGAAACTGGGCAGAATACTGCCCAATGCGGGTACGAGTGCAGGACCCCCTCCCCTTCTGCCCAGAGTCCCTCGTCCCGCTCTCCAGTGCCTCGTCATTGCTCGCTCAGTGCCCAGCAAGGCCAGAGCGAGCCCTGCCCGCCTGCTTTACCACTCCCCCCACCCGAAGCGCTTCTCCCTTATCCCCGCAATCATCTCATCAACCTTGAACGTGCAGCCCCGTCTTACCTTAGCACCTTTAAACTCGCTGTTTCTGGCGCTTGGAGTTGTCTCCCGGATCTTTGCACAGCTGGCTCCTCTGGTTCTGCCTCTGGTCAGATGTCTCATCTAACACCATACCTTCCTTGACCACCCTTTGTCATCCTTTATTCTATCTCAATATTTAATTTTCTTTCTAGCATTCACTCTGATTCTATTTATTTGCCTATTTGATTTCTGTCTCTCCTACTAGGATGTAGCTTTATGAAAACAGGTAGTTGTCTGCTTTGTCCCCTGCTTTTAGAAAGTACACAGTAAGTACTCAGTAATATCAGTTCAGTGAACAAATGAATGACCCTGCCTGCCTGTTGTCTCTGCTTTATATGTTCATTTATTGACTTCTGACTGACTTGTGAAACATGGAAGCAGATGGAAGCTTGTTCTCATTTTGTGAAACATTTTTATGTCCTTGACCCCTTTGGTAACACTCAGAACAAGCTGTGACATAAAATCTTACATTTTTATAATGTTTTAGCTCTAATTTCTTTCCACACATTAAGGACACATTCGCCGAATTTTACGTTATTTAGGTCAGGCTTTCTGCTTGGCCTTGGGGACACAAAGGCAAAGACAACAAAGTCCCTTCCTCCAGAGAGCTGGAAAACCCAGCAGTGAAGGCAGACATGCACATGGTTAATGCCAGGACAGTGTGGTGCCTGCTGTAGTGGGGGGGCTCTGCCATGGAAAGGTGGAGAAGGTGACAGGTGGTGTTGGAGTTGGGCCTTCAAGGGTGATGAGAAATTTGCCAGGCAGAGAGAGGCACAGAAGAGGGAAAGAGAAAGGTGAAGGCAGGACCTTAACCCAGTGTGGGGTGGGAAATCAGCCTGCAGGGCCAGGTTTAACAGAGAGGGAGTAGTGGAGACCCTGGAGAACCAGACCTCACCCAGCAGTTTTTAAAAAGTCAGAACTGTAAATTTATAACTCTACTCTCCAGATTTTTAAATTTTGGAAGTAGCTAATATAAAAAATTTTAAATGCTGTGAGCCAAGCAAAATACAGACCTCTTTCAGCTTGATTGCATGTTTGTGGACCTCCAGGGCAGGTTACATAGAAGGGAAGAGCTGCTATGAGCAGAAACGTAGGTAGCCTGAGGCCAGGGGAGCTGTTTTGTCCAGGTACTCATTTAATTGTCACTGGAGCCCAGTGAGTGGCGGCTATGAAACCCTTTTCTACAGAGAAGAAAATGGGGGCTCACAGAGTTTTAGTAGTCTGCTTCACAGCAAGCAGCTGGGAGGTGAAATTTGAACCTGGGTCTCCCCCAGATCAGTGTTCTTAGCCGGGTTCCTCAGCTCTGAGTATTCTTTTTTGGCTTTTGACTTGTTCTGAGAGAACAACATCAGATCAAGATCATGTTTTCCCTCATTTAACCGTTTATTTTTTTCCTTCATAAGGATCCTTAACCCTATTTTGGCACAGTCTTCTCTGAAGAGCTTTGATTTTCCCGAGGATTTAATTTTCAGGATGCCAGTACTTTAAATAATTTGTTGACAGATTAAAATGTATTTATTAGACCCCCTAAATATATGTTAGAGGGTATACTTCAATTTGTTTATTTAAAATAAACTCTTCTTAATTTTCTGGATAAAGAAAAGTGCCAGATGAAGCAATCAGTAGTTAGTAAAGCAGTTGTTTTCATGATGTGTAAGGTAAAACAGCACATGTTGTTTCTGCAGCAGGGCAGCTATTTTTGGCCAAAATATGTAGTTGTACTTCACTCCTGGTTAAAGGGGTGACATTTTTACATAGTTTTCCTTAAGAATAGTTAAATTTGTACTTGGCCTTTTGTGATTGTGTGAACTAATTTCAACATTAGTCTTTATTTCAACTGTTTAATTATGAGGACCTTCAAACATGTATATAAAAAAAGAAGAAAAAAACAATAGTGTCCAGCTACAACAGTATCAACTCCTGGCAATCTTGACCCTAACCTCATCTATTTAAACCCTGACCTCCATATTGTTTTCAAGCAAATTTTAAATAGATCATTTCATTGATGAATTTTCTAGTATATATAAAATATAGGGACTCCTTTAAACTTGGAAAAGCAATAATTTCTTCATTAACCAAATAGCCAGTCAATATTCAAATTTCCTGTTGTCCTATATACTTTATAGTTTCTTTAATAGGTTGTTTATTGGAATTGGGATCCAAATAAGGTCCATACACTGTGACTGATTGATAGATCATTTAAGTGTCTTTTAATCCATGGATTTCCCTTCTAGTTCTTTTTTGTTTTCCTTGTAGTTTATTTCTTGAAGCAATTGGATGTTCTATAGCAGTTCCGTAGTTGGGTTTTACTGATTGCATCTCTGCAATGTAATTTAATCTGTTTCTCTATATTTTCTGAAAATTCATAATTGGATCTAGATGAGGCTTGGTCAGGTCTAGGGTGCCTTCGTAGGAGGGGGTGAGCTCTCCTGTGGCAGGTAACCCTGCTTTTCCCACAGGAGTGTTAGGAGCAATTGATGCTCAGTCCTAGACCCAATGAGTCAGTAGGCAGGTGTATTATTCAAGAGGCAAGTTTGTATGTCTTTTGCCCAACAAGCCCTCATTTTTTAAAAAAGGACTGTGGATCCTCTCAGATTGTATATTGGCCTTTAAATTGTCACTTGAGATGTTTTTATTGATGCCTCAAATCCTTTTGGAAAATGTTGGGGTATAAATTAATAGATACAAAAATAATGAGCAAGAGTAGTCACCATTTTCACATCGGAATTCATTACAGCTAAGGAAGTTTACTCAACATTTGAAGGTGAAATTCAACAAATTTGATTTCATTTAATTCATTTAGGTCTTTTATTTTTTAGTCCTATAAAATATTCCATTCCACTCCCCCCCAGCTAATTTTATTAGTATCTTTCTTAATATACTCTAAAATATTTCAAGAATAGTAAAAATAGATTCTAAGGCTACATGGATTACAAATGAGATAGTTCTTATTTTTTTTTCTTTAAAATGAAGCATTAATATGAGCTCCCTTTATGTCAAATAGGTTCTTGCCTGTTCTGAAATTGCTTTTAAAATAATTTCCTTTAAAAAAGTATGTGCATATAGATACATATACATATATCTATCTATATATTTTTGCAGAACTGTGATTTAATATGTTAGACTGTTTAAATATTATGTGTCTCAACTGATGCTGCTACTAGCTTGATTTTAGCATACATAGACTTGAGAGTACAGCCCAGGTGATAACTCCACCAGCTCTGATTCTGGAATCAAAATCTGTTTCACCAACTCTTAACTGTACTCTCAGAAACACAGCTGCTATTATATGTTACGAAGCAGATGTCTTCAAAAAAAGTTACTGAAACATTATCCGCTGCCACACCCTAGAATGAGAAGTAAACTCTGCATATTGCTTCCTGTCTGTTGTGTCTTTCACTGAGGTGCTCACCCAGTAGTAGTCATGTAATTAGCTTTTGCATTTACCAGATTTCAGTTCACATTTTCAGAATTGAAACATTTGTTTGGGGGTTAATAAGTTGAATGAATGTAGTAATATCTGTCCTAATGTCAGCTGACATGGAGACATTGACCTGTGCTGGGCACTGTGCCCGCCATCCTCTGAGGTTGATTCTGTGTTTATTCCCATTTTACAGATGAATGTAATCCTTTCCCCAAGGTCAGCCAGGTAAATGGCAGACCCACTGCTCTCTGACTCCAAAGTCTTAACCATTTTTTATATATATAGTTGTCTTTTGTATTATGTATCACAATTAAAATTTTGAATAGAAAATATGTAAACCCCAATCTGTACAGCTATTTTGACAATTATAAGAAACATATGCTCTAAATTTAAGCCTGTATACTATAATTTAGAAAAGAGTAGTACATTTTTTTTCTTTTTGTCTTTTGACCCCCTTCTCCTATTTCTCCTACCCCCTAACCCCTAACTTTGGCAACCACCAATCTGTTTTCTGTATCTGTAAGCCTGGTTTCTTAAATTTGCTAATTTATTTTATTATATTTTATGTATAAGATCATACAATATTTGTCTTTCTGTGTCTGATTTATTTCATTTAGCATAATGCCTTCGAGGTCTACTCATATTGTCACAAATGGCAATATTTCATTCTTTTTTATGGCTAAATAATATTCCATTGTGTATATGAACTACAGTTCTTTATGCATTCATCCATCGATGGATGCTTAGGTTACTTCCATATCTTGGCTATTGTAAATAATGCTGTATGAACATGGGGGTGCAGATATCTTTTTGAATTAATGTTTCATTTTCTACAGATAGATGCCTGGAAGTGGAATTGCTGAATCATATGGCAATTCTTTTTTTCTTTCTTTTTTTTTCTTTTTCTTTTTTTCTTTTTTTCTTTTTTTTTTTTTTTTTTTTTTTTTTGAGGAATCTCCATGCTGTTTTCTATAGTGGCTGTACCCTTTACATTCCCACCAACAATGCACAAGAATTTCCTTTTTTCCACATCCTCGCCAGCATTTGTTATTTCTTGTCTTTTTGATAACAGCCACTCTAACAGATGTGAAGTGATATCTCATTGTGATTTTGATTTGCATTTCTCTGATAATTAATGATGTTGAGCATCTTTTCATGTAGCTGTTGGCCATCTGGATGTCTTCTATGGGAAAATGTCTATTCAGATCTGCCCATTTTTAATTGGATTGTTTGGGTTTTTTTGCTGTTGAGGTGTATGAGTTATTTATACATGTTGGATATTAGCCACTTATCAGATACATGATTTGCAAATATTTTCTCCCATTCAGTAGGTTGTCTTTTCATTTTGTCAGTGGTTTCCATTGCTGTGAGAAGCTTTTTAGTTTGATGTAGTGCCATTTGTTTGTTTTTGCTTTGTTGCTTTTGTTTTTGGTGTCAGATTCAAAAATCATAGCGAAGACCTATGTCAGGGAGCTTACTGCCTATGTTTTCTTGTAGCAGTTTCATAGTTCAATTCTTTAATCCATTTTGAGTTAAGTTTGTGTATGGTATAGGATAGTGGTTGAGTTTCATTCTTTTGCCTGGGGCTGCCCAATTTTCCCAGCATCATTTATTTAAGAGACTGTCCTTTCCCCACTGCATATTCATGGTTCCTTTGTTATAAATTAATTAATCATGTACATGTGGGTTCTTTTCTGGGTTCTCTATTCTGTTCCATTGATGAATATGTCTGTTTTTATACTAATACCATACTGTTTTAATTAGTATAGCTTAGTAACATAGTTTGAAATCAGGGAGCAGGATGTCTCCAGCTTTGTCTTTTTTTCTCAAGACTGCTTTGGCTATTTGGGGTCTTTTGTGGTTCCGTACAAATCTTAAGATCATTTGTTCTATTTCTATGAAAAATGCAATTGGAATTTTTATAGGGATTGTACTGAATTTGTAGATTGCTTTGGGTAGTATGGACGTTACTTAATATTGATTCTTCCAATTCATGAGCACAGAATACCTTTTCATTTATTTGTGTCGTCTTCAGTTTCTTTCATTAATGTAATGTCTTATAGCTTTCAGTAGACTACAGGTATTTCCTTGGTTAAATTTATTCCTAGGTATTTTACTCTTTTTGATGCAATTGTAAATGGGATTTTTTTTTCTTAATTTCTCTTTCTGATAGTTTATTATTACTGTATACAAACATAGCATATTTTTAAATATTGATTTTGTATCTTGTAACTGTACTGAATTTGTTTGTTCTAATAGTTGTGTGTGTGTGTGTGTGTGTGTGTGTGTGTGTGTGTGTGTGGAGCCTGCCCTCTGACTTCAGAATCCTGATCTTAACCTATGCATCAATCACACTGCCCTATCATATTTATTCTCCTGCTTACTTTTGCCATTAACAAACATTTACTGGGCACTCACTGTGTAATTAGTAGGGAATTGAGAAATGAATCAAACACATTTATGCCCTTAAGGAGCTGGCAGTAGAAGTGGAGATCAATTTACAGTGCAATATAAACTGAACACAGGTAGTGGCAAAAAAAGATGCATGCCGGGCACAGTCTGAAGGGAAAGGCTGGAGAGGAAGACTTGTAGGAGAAGCAGGTGCTTGCGCTGGATTTGGAAGGTTGACCAGGAGAACAAAGAGAGAGGAAGTCACTTGGGGCAGATGGAGCAGTGCAGGCAGAGGCCTAAAGGGGTGCAGTTGCCAGGGTCGCGCTGGCCCCAGGTGGTTCCATGTGGCCCTGCAGGCTCCTCTGCTCTGCTAAGGATTTGAATTTTAGCTTAAGGTGGCCAGTTACTACTGAAAGAATTTAAACAAGAGAGCAATATAATCACTACGCATTTTAAATAAATCTCTCTTTTAATTGCTCATTTTGAAATAGAGTCATAAGGTGTTCCAAAAATAGTACAGAGAACTCCCTGCACCCTTTGTCCAGATTCCCCCAATGGCAGCATATCTACATAACTGTATACAGTTATCAGAACCAGGAAAGTAGCATTGGTACGAGGTGTGTTTACGGCTGTCCTTTCATTCTGTGTGGAGGTCCATATGACAACTGCCACAATTAAGATGTGGAACTAGTTCATCATCCCAAAGATCTCTGTTGTTTGACCCCTTTATAACCACACTATCCCCCATCCCCCACCATCCCAAACCCTGGCAACCTCTCATCTGTTCTACAGCTCTAGTTCTGTCATTTCGATAATGTTGTATAAATGGAATTATACAGTATAGACCTTATGCACTTGGCTTTTTCGCTAAGTATAGCCCTTAAGATCCACCCAAGTTGCTGCGACTTTGATTCACTCCCTTTTGCTGTCGATTGTTGCTCTGCGGCCTGGATTTGTGGCACTGGGTTAACCATTCATCTGCTGACAGACATACGGATGGTTTCCAGTTTTGAGCTATTACAGATATGACTGCAATGAGCATTCTAATACAGGCTTTCATGTGGACAGATCCTACTTTCTAAATGGTATTGTCCAGTGATCTGGAGGTTGCTGGAATGGAGGCTGGGAGAGCACTTTGGCTTTTGGGATGTCCAGGGGATAGTGAGAAGGCCTTACAGAGAACCCTGGGAGGTGAACTGGAGAGGGTGTGAATGGACAGGCCGAGGAGACCATGAGGGGCTGGTGGGAAGGAACCCTCGCTGGATCCTTAGGGCCCAGCTGTGGGCAATGGGATGACCAAATTCTAGCTGTTGTCTTTTATCTTAGTATGTTTTGTCGCTTAAGGTTCAGGATGACCTTGGGCTGTTGTAGGTTCTTGATTGTTAAAGAAAGATTAAGTTGTGCTATGATATTTTAATAAGAATTCGAATAGGAAATAAAAAGCTATTTGGTTAAAAACGTCAGCCGCAAGTATTGAAACAAAGAGGGTACTTGAGAAAATCTGCTTTTAATCACAGTAGTTACTTTAAATGTGGCATGTCCTGGGTGTTCTGAAGCATTAGTGTGATCAAAGGTTTAATTGAGTCTGTGAATCATCATCATCAGAAGAAAAAGTGTCTAGGGGCGGAGTGAAGCTAGCAGCCCGAAACATGAAGGCCTGCATTTCTCTGGCTTGATCCTGACTAGTCCTAGATATGTCATTCCACTTCCTAAATAAAATTAGAACTATAGAGTGGTGTTCTTGGGAAAAACATGAATACACACCTATGTTCATATCCCGGCCGTGCACCTTCCCAGCTCTCGGGCTATTTCCCATTGGCAGAGTGGGGTAGCACTGCACCCCTCATAGGCTGCCAGGGGAGCTCATAACTGTGGAGCTCAGAACCTGGCCCACTCTCCCACCTCCACTCTCATCTGTCTCAAACCTGTCCTCTCCACAAGTGTTTCAGTGACCGTTCCACAGCTTTTTATTTAAAAATGTTTGTTTAAATAGTTTTTTTTAATGTAAAATATGTGCATGGCTACAAAAAGAAAAACTAGAATAGAAAGTAATAATGGGAAGAGTGAAAGTCTCATTTCCCAGTTCCTCCGCACTTCCTAGCATATTGAGTGTGTTTCTCTATGGATTGACATTTACCACGTGTACTCGCCTTTAATTCCTTTACATATTTAGCTTTGTTTCCTTTATTTATTTTAGCCATCTTTCCATATCAATACATGAAATCCCTGCATTGTTTTTAATGGCTTTATTGTACTTTTATGCCATAATTTGTTCAGTTATTCTAAGTGTACATATTAGCTTATTTCTAATCTTTTGCCTGTTACAAGAAGAGCTATGAACATATTTGAACAAATGTTTTTGAATATTTGCACACTTACATTTGTCAGATACATTTGTAGAATTGTAGTTGCCAGGTTAGGAGTCATGTGCATTTGAAATTTTCATTAGATATTACCAATTTTCCTTCCAACAATGTTTTACCTATTTACCATTCTCATCAGCACATATGAAGTATCTGTTTCCTCATACCTGGGTCGATACTGTGAATAAATTTGCATTCAGGTTTTGCCTCCTCCAAGAAGCCTTCCAGTATAGCCACCTCTCACTCTCCCACTCCTTCCACTTATTCACTTGCTTCTCCTGGGCACTGCTCTGCTGGGCTCCTGCCATGCAGCCTGTGCATACCGCTAGGACACTTCTGATGTGGTTGATATTTATGCTGTTGGCAGTTTGAGTGAAGGGACTGTCTGGTTAGTGCTCTGTGTTGACAGCCTGTACCTCTTACTTGTCACACAGGAGGCCCTCAAGAAATATTTGCTGGGAGAACTCAGTGGATGGTTGCTGATGTCCCCACAGTACTGGGGCTATATGCTCTCCACTGTCCTTTCCACTTTAAAATCTGAGTACTATGTAAAGCTGTAGTCAGAGCAACTTTTTCTTAATTTAGAAAAAATACCCAGAGATTTAATATTAGATTTATAATACCTAAATTGCTTATACAGAAGAATACTTGATTTGGAGAGATTTTTTTTTTTTTTAATGCATTTCCTACTCTAGGATGTAAACAGATAAGAATGTTCCTCCGTCCAGTATTTATAGAGTGGGTAGAGTTTACCCCCATATCTGCAGGTGTCTACAGTAGTCTCCAATCTTAGAGAAAGATTTTAGACAAGAGTCTTCCATTCGGCAGGCATTCACAAAGCAGCTTGATAAGTGGAGAGGGCTCTTCAGCAGAGCCGTGCACTCTGGGTTTAAAGGGCCTCAGGAGCAGACTGTGTCCTCAGAGCTTTTCAGTGGCTCCTTGAGGGACCTTGGACCTTTCCTTAAGTTGATCAAGCAATGTGGTAGGGCCTTTTCTGCTTCTGAGGAACTCGGGGCCTGAGGGCACCTGGCCCCACTGCTGGGAGCCCAGTGAGGGGCGTGAAGGCAGCGACCACACCTTCAGTGTGTTGTAATGGCGTTGCATGGCAGAGTCTTATACTTCCCGATTTGTACACAGTTTTCTGAAACCGGGTTGAGACCCAGTTGGTTGAAATACCATCGCAGCAGAGTCAGTTTAATTAGTAAGGAAATCACCTGCTTTCTCAGGTTGCCCTGAGGGTCTTTCCCTTGCTCCCATGAAGCCCAGTCTTGTCAGAGAAGGTGGCTTTGACAAGTTCTATCTTAGGTGACTTTTTTCCTGCCTAATGAGGGCAACTTATTTTAATTTTAAAATTATTTTGTCTTGAGTTGAAATTATATTAATAATTTTCAAACCTAATAGTATCATGTATTCTTCAAATTCACAAAAGCTAACTGAATATTGTTCTGGTCAGAGTATAGGTCACATCAGCTATAGCAGAGAGAGTTCCAACCTTGTTTAACAAGGTTGAGATTAATTTGTGCCAATCTCAGTGTGGGCAGGTGGACCAGAATGGGGGGCATCTCTGTGCCACCTGGTCATTCAGGACTCCAGCTGGTGGGCAGCTGTACCATGTTCAGCATGTGACTTCCATCTCTGGGTCTGTGATAGCTGATCTGCCAACCAGCAGTAAAGGAGGACTGGATAGCAAGCAGCTTTCTGTAAAAAAAAAAAAAAAAAGAAAAGAAAAGAAAAAGATCTGGAAGTAGCATACATTCCTTCTGCTCACATCTCACTAGCCAAAAGTTAGTCATCTGGCCACACCTGGAAAGGCATGGGTCCTGGAGTAGATCAGGAGCCTATGCCTGTCATTCTGCTTGTCCCTTGGGCACTCCAGACCCACCTGTCCAGAGCCAGACTTGTTGACTTGGCTTGGATCATTTGCCCCCCCCTCCACCTGCTATACCCTCATTTCTCCTGGTCACCTCTCTAGGCAACAAGTCATACACATTCTTCCTCCAAACCATGCATCTACTGTCCCCCACCTGCTGTGGACCAGTCATTTTTGCTAGATCTCCCTGTCTTGCCCACTCACGTCCATCCCTTACTCGGCTTCTGGAATGAGTTCTCTGAAAGGTGGTCAGAGCACACCTGTATGTGCACGATGGCTCCACAGCCCTCAGGCCCATGGTGATCTGGTCTTGTTTTCTCCCTTTAGCCTCTTTTCCTCATTACCCAGCAGAACTAAGTCTCAGATGATTTCTCATGCTCAGAGGCGCCTCCAGCTCTCTGTACATGCCATTTCTCTTCCCTGCACCCTAAACCTTCTTCATTCCTCTGGGTTCAGAACTCTCCTGGCCTCGAGTCTTTTCCTGAGTGTGCCCACAGTGTGCACTCACTGTAAACTTGCTGAGGACAGCTCTTCTGGCACAGGACCTCACCCAAAGCACTGCTCAGGACATGCTTTATGAATAATAAGCATTGCCGAGGTATTATAATACGGCAAAGAAACAGCAGATGGTCGTGGCTACCTGCCTTTTTGCTGAGTCTGTCTCTGATACTTCGTATTTGTACCCCACTAGCCCAGCTGAGCAGTTCACTGTGTCTGAGCAGAGTTAGCTTGAGCTCTGTGCCTCTACTGTGACTGGCAAAACAGTTTAGGGCAGATGCCGCCTCCTCCAGGAAGCTTTCCTTGTCTTCTATACTCCATGGGTAGGACCTCTTTTGCCCTTTGCCTCTGTTTCCATTTTGCTATGTCCCTTACCTCATTGTAACTTGCATTACAATATAAACAATGGACACTTTCTTCACACTTCTCCAAATAGTGGACTATATGCTGCTTCAAGACCAGTTCCTAGCTAATACTGCTATAACTTCTATAGTACTTGTCACTTTCTTGTAGAAAAGCATCCCATAAATGTTGAATGGAATTGTCTATAAGTAAAATAATCTTTAGAAAAGGATATTCTTTCAGGTGTCAGTAAAATGAAGCAGCATTATTAGGAAATCATTAGATACTATATTATGGGTGAGGTCAGCAAAAGTCTTTTGAGTGTTCCCTCTGTCCCAGGGGCCACGCCCTCTCTGTCCTCCTGTCCTGGGAGTGTGGGATTCCAGGGCAAGAAAGGCAGACCCACCCCTACCCTCCCGAAGCATAGGGTGCCCTCCTCACAGCAGTGTGGCTTGGCCAGGCCATTTGCTTATACTGTAACATGCGGCTGATCTTCCTACTGTGGTGTGGTGAGCAGTGTGTCAGTTCACCTCGTGCAGTGCTGGCTTTTGGAGGCACTCCCTAACGGGTGCATGGCTGTCCGTCACAACAGCTGGTGCTACTAACAGCTATGTCTCGCCACTACCCTAGGAACTGTAAAAACACACGAAGCAGTGGTCAGTTGGAGAAACTATTCATTTGATTTAAATTATTTGCTTAGGCTTGTTATTAATCACTTTATTCCCATGTTTAATGGAAATCTAGACGACATTGTGTTGAAATACACATCATTATGCCAAAAAAACTCAGTGGGTAGACATTAAATATAAGAGGGCAGAACAAACAGGCAGGAATTTGCTGGTGGTATAGAATAAAATTCAAATTCTGTGGGTTTTTTTCCTTCAAATTCTATGTTTTTAAGCAGTATAGAATGTTTGCCTATATGATTTTATCATTGACTTTTTAATTTAAAAAAAAATCATAAATAGCTTGCTAACTTTTCAATAAACGTCAGACAAGAGACAGGGAACCCAGTAAATAAGCATAGCTGCCTGCAGATTTTGTGTATAAAGTCAAACGGGCTTCTGGAGAGCAGATGGGCTACTCCAGGGCTTCCAGGTTGTGCCCATAAGTGAAGGTTGTGGCATCTGTGCTGTCGGCTGTAGGTTACAACAGTTCTGCATCTATGATGTCTGTGTTGAAGCCCACTGGAGTTGTGGGACCGCTCTCAGGAGGCAGGAGCATGCCCATGGGCATGCATGGCAAACCCTTGTCACCAGGCCTCCAACAGCCTGTTGTTCTTTAACTTTCCCCTTTCCCATCACTTTGGCGTAGGACTTGCTTTCTGGTTCATCACTTTAACCTGCATTTGGGAACTTAGCAGAAGACTAGTCCATTTGTTTTTCTGCAGGAACTGTAGACATGACTATTTGAAACAGTGCCTCCTCTCTGGTTGAGACAGCTCAGTGTAAGCTGATCTCACAAGAAGCAAGCTGATGAAAATCACATAGTAACGTAGTCTTGTCATAACTAGTAAAAGTGTGCAATATCTTTTCTCCAAAAGTGGTTATTTTATAACCTAATTCCATAAAATGTGGTCACGCACGGCTTCAAATTTCCTTCCTTTCATAATGGGCTTGTCTCACCAAAATGTCTTCATATTTCCCGCATATTGCTTCAGTTCAGAACTTGGTCAAACTGGGTCTATCAGCTTATAGCCACGTTGTCTTATATACTGATAGATCTGAAACACTATTAGGCTACCAATGCGTGTATAATTTCGGTAAGGATGCATATTAATTCTTTTTTTCTTTTAAGGAATCTGACGACTGTACCAGCCCTTGGAACATTACATGACACTACATCATGAGTGACAGTAAATGTGATAGTCAGTTTTACAGTGTGCAAGTGGCAGACTCAACTTTCACTGTCCTAAAACGTTACCAGCAGTTGAAACCAATTGGCTCTGGAGCTCAAGGAATTGTTTGGTAAGTACAGTCTGTTTCAGTAATGTGGATTGAATTGTTTTTATGATAAAAATGAAATAAAACTAAATCATCAGAATTTAAAAACACTGATGATGAAAATACTTGTTTCTTTGCTATAGGTTTATGAGCTAAATTGAATCAACAGCTTGCTCTAGTTATATGTAGTCAGATTGTAAGATACAAACGCAAATTCTTAGAATACTGCATAAATTTGAATAGGTAGTAGTTTTTCTTTTTTTTCCCCCTTGTTTCTTTTTTTTTTCATTCCCCTTGTCATTATGATATTAGAGTAATAGGTATGACAGTGAGTTTTAACAGAAATTTGGAGTTTTATTCATTTCTTCATCCTGGCCACCCTTCCCCCTCCCTCCTTTTATTCCCAATCACTCCTATTCATTTCTAGGCGCCATCATTGCAGTGCCTTGCCCTTCATTGGCAGGATGAGGCCAGTCAGTGTCATTATCACCCCATGGATTAACCAGGAAGGGATGCTGTGTGAGGGGTTGGGCTGGCCGTCTCTTCCTTGGTGTCTCACTGCAACTATGTGTCCAGCCCAGGACGTCAGAACCGTTGGTCTGACCCTGAACCTTAGTCTCTTGCATGGTAAGACAGTCAGCTACCGCGGCGTCACTGGCAAGCTAAAGGTAAAGTTTTCACATGTTTTCTGGACTACAGTTATCAGCACTTCCCAAATTTCTATCCCTTAGATTTCTGGGCAGAACTTTGTTTTCTTCTGTTGGTCAATAAAAACAAGGTTGTCTTTGCATCTAAGAGACCCCATGATGAAGCTAAACACCCAGTATTTACAGCTGGTAGGCAGAGGGGGTTCAAGATGAAAGAGAACTCTTGGGTATTCTGGGAGGAAGGTTTATGTTCCTTAGAGAATCTTCACCAGCGTTTGTAACTGTAGCCTAGGTGGCTAGAGGCCCTGGGAGCTAAAAGGAAGTGGCAGATCAGAGCTTCCCGGGCAAACTGATGTGGGAAGGGGGCAATTTGGAAGGGATGCCCAGCTTGTGTCTAAAATCATGGTGATCATACTCTTCCACATGATAACACTTAAAGTTATAAAGTCAATGGTTGCTTCATATTAGGATTTTAATAAAAAGTTCTAGAAGATAAAACCTTCTTTTGATTTAAAGTCCATCTCTTGTTTGGAATTGGATGGTAATTTGACAGGTAATTCTGCAAGACTGATATCAAGGACATTTAATGTAATACCCATATTAAGAGGATGACTGGAAGTTCATAATTAATTGTAAAGCAGAAGACTGGATAAAGGATAAGCGGTTAAAATTAATGACTTTTTTATAGCATGCTAAATAAAATCACATGCTACTTTATAAAATACTGTTTTGCAGAGACTTGATTTCCAATTCACATATGCTATTTCTCATTTTGATTTTTTAAAGAAATGTTTAATAATGAAACTATTCACTATGGCTGTTTATTTCTCATTTTAAAATTCTACTTTTGAAGTAAGTTCTTAATATGCCAAACCTCTGGTAAAAGCAGTGGTATAATTATAGGATGCAAAGTTTGGAAGTTTTTAAAAAATTTAAAAGCCAAGAGTCCAGAAATACACTTATACATTATGGCCCATTGAGTTTTAAAATGGGCACTGGGATTATTCAATGGGGAAAGAGCAGTCTCTTCAAGAAGTGGTTCTGGGATAACTGGACACCCACCTGCAAAAGAAGGAAGTTGGACTCCTACCCTACTTCACGTAAGAAGTTAACTCAAAATGGATCAATGACCTAAATATAAGAGCTAAAACCATAAAACTCTTAGAAGGAAACATAGGAGGGAAGCTTCATGACTTTGGATCCTCAGAAATGCCACCAAAAGCACGAGCAACAGAAGAAAAAAGTTGGATTTCTGCAAATTATGCATCCAAGGACACTAGTGAGAGAGTGCAAAAACCTACAAAAAGGGAGAATATTTGCAAATAATATATCTGATAAATTTCTAATGGCCAGAATATATAAAGCACTCTTACAGCTGAATAGCAAACACAAAATTTCAAAAAAACAGGCAAAGGATTTATAGAGATATTTACCTGAAGGAGATGCACAAATGGCCAACAAACACACGAAAAGATTCTTAGCATTAGTCATCCAGGAAATGGCTGGGCCATTTTACATCCTCACCAGCGGTGTACAAGGATTCTCATTTCTTCACATCTTTGTCAACATTTGTTGTTTTCAGTTTTAATTATGGTCATCCTAGTGAGTATGAAGTAGTACCTCATGGTTTCGCAATGACATTTCCCGAATGACTAATGCTGAGGATCTTTTCACTCATTTGTTGACCGTTTGTATATCTTCTTTGGGGAACTGTCACATTGACGGTTCCTTGACAAGTTGAACATAGAATTGCCATATAACCCATTGAATACTCCTAGATATATACCCAAAGGAATTAAAAACACATGTTCAAACAAAGGCTTATTTATACACAGATGCTTATAGCAGCACTATTTGCAATAGCCAAAAGGTGGAAACAGCCCAAATGGCCGTCAGTGGATGAATGGATACACAAATTGTGTAGTGTACATACGTCGAGTATTATTCATCAAAAGGAATGAAGCACTGATAGGTACTACAGCATGGATGATCCTCAAAAACATTATGCTAATTGACAGGAAAGCCAGACATGAAAGGGAATATATTATGAGTCCATTTGTATGAAATATCCAAAGAAGGTAAATTCAGAGAGATGGATGTAGATTGGTGGTTAATGGGCAACAGGAAAGTGAGAAGGAATGGGGAGCAACTGCTTAACAGGCATGGGGTTTCCTTTTGGGGTGATAAATCTCATGGAATTACATAAACTTGACTACACAACGTTGTAAATATTAAATACCACTGAGTTGTTCACTTAAAATGGTTAATTTTATACTTACGTGAATCTCACCTCAATAAAAATTTTTTTGAAAAAAGTGAACTAGAAAGATACCTTAAAGCAGGGGTCCCCAACCCCCAGGCCACATTCTGGTACTGGTTCATGGCCTGTTAGGAACCGGGCCACACAGCAGGAGGTGAGCAGCAGTTGAGCGAGCAAAGCTTCATCTGTATTTGCATCTGCTCCCCAGCCACCAGCGTCACTGCCTCAGCTCCACCTCAGATCATCAGGCATTAGATTCTCACAGGAGCACTGGTCCCTGGTGCCAAAAAGATTGGGGACAGCTGCCTTAAACTAAGGATATTTGTCATTCTTAATAGGTATTTAACTCCTAATGCTATAGTATTGTGTATAATGATATTTTCATGTTACATTATTCATAAAATATGTTTTAATTTTCTTGTAGCTTAAGTTATGTATTGACAGCATCTTAACAGTAATTTCACTTCTCTTAATGTTTTCATTTAAATAATCTTATGACAATTGGATTAATATTTGTAGGTACAGCTTTCATCTCACATATAGAAAGGTAGGAAGAAAGAGTATATAAAGGCTAAAATTTTAGCACTGTCGTAATCTCATCTCTTGCAAATCCCATTTCCATAGCCTGAGTTTTGATTCTAAGGAAAGGTCAAAAACTGGGTTTTGCTCTTTTCTGCTCAAGAAGTCATTACTTTGAACTGATTAAGGCAGCTCTACATGAGCCCTCTCATAGCTGACAGTCCTGAACTTACTCGTTACTAAATGAAAACCATTTTATTTGGTTAACTTTACTGGACGCATGGAAAAGGGGGTTAGTTAATTAATGCAGATTATTGAGATTTCCTTTTAAAAATGTTTGTGCAATTGTGAAAATTATTCTTAGACTCCTGGGATGTTTCATCTTTTGGCCTTTAGGTGAAGCACCACCACAGGAAGTAGTCCTAGATGGTTGGAGACCTGGTTTGCTTTATTGCTGCTTTCTCCCAGAGCCTGTGCTAGCTCTGGGGAGCTGGGTGACTGCTTCCTGCCTGCCTTCGAAGCCAAGGCTTTAGGACCCACTGAGCTGCAGCAGTCGGGGAGCTGGGAGTGGGAGTCCTTGGGTTGATGGAGGAGAAACCTTTCCCATGATACTCTCCCCGCATGTCTTCTGAGGACTTTTTCTTAGCTCTGTTTTGCACAGCATCTTGGATACTAGCATTATTTTTTAAGGTCTTCAGAAGAAAAATATTCTGTGCATGGTGTAAGGAGAGGGTCTGTGACCTCATCCTGCTGTTTGGATTGAGCAAGAAACTGTGATTAGCATCAGTCAGACCCCTTTCTGCCCCATCAGTGACAAAATGGCCTGAGTGTCCCCACCATCAAACCCTAACTTCTAGATAACCTGTTCTCTCCAGTGACCCCATCCCTGCAGATACAGCAGGTTCTTCTTGATGCCTGTACTTGTGCCCCCACTGTATCTCCTAGTTGAATTCTCCTCTGAAACCCCCTGGTGGATTGAGATACTATCTCTAGTCTTCCAAGACTTATTATGAAACGTCCCCCAGATAATCTTAGCTCACACTTGGAACAGAGTCTCCTCTCAGATGAACCAAATGCTTGATTGACACATACGCACACACTGCAGAACTCTGACATAATACATGTGTTTTTAAACCAGTATATTTGTGGTAATCTGTTAAAGCAGCAATCGGAAAGTAATACAGGAGGCATGTGTGTTTTTACGTTTTCGAAAAAGAAGATATAATAGCAGTAGTACATGGTTTACAAAACTTGTTAATCATCAGTTTAAATTTTATAAAAACATAGGACAGGTGTGCAGGTTAACCAAAGTGCAGGTGTTGGTATAGAATTAAATGGAAGAGCCAGGATCAGAATAAAATATTTTGACTCCTAATTTTGAACTGTTTTTACAAATGTCTTCGATTTATTTGTTTCTATTTTTGTTGTTTTTCAAAAATGTTAGTAAAATTAATTAGGAACTAAGTTTTAAAATGTTTATTATTTTGAAGTATTCATAAATATCAGCAAGTCATATAGTAAAATTAAGTAATTACAAGATTTTGTGTATACACACACACAAACACACACACACACACACATTCAGTTTTTCTTCTTTTAAAATGTCAAGTTATTTAACCAAAAATAATAAAGATTATTTATTTTAGAAAATAGTTCTATGAACTGTTGAACTTAAAAAAAAAAGTGTTTAATCTTAGATCTGGCAGCATTTAGAAGTGACGGTTACAACCTTAACATGAAATGAATGATATAGCTCTTATTCATTTTTGCTTTTTCTAAGTTCTATACAAGCAGGAATATTGGCCTGTTCTTACACTGTTTTATTTTCTCCGTATTAATATAACTAAATAAAAAAATGTCCACATAAAGTTTCTGTGATAAAGAAGGTATATGGTATAAGGCATAGGAGGGCTGTAATTCAGGAGACTTGAGTTCTAAATCCAGCTCTGATCCTCATAGCAGAAGTTCTTTGCAACCTTGGGCAAATCATGTGTTGTTATGGCCTTACTAATTTCACCTCTAAAATGAGTGGTTTGGAACTTCCAATTTAAGATGATAAAGAGAAAAGGAGGAAGAGAGTAATCAGTGGATGCAAGCTTTTAACAAGTTACTGAAATATAAAAAAGTAATTGGAAACTCGATGCAGATAAAACAGAGTAGAGGAAGTGAGAATAAGTGGATGAGATATTTGCCACAAGGAAGAGAACTTATTTGTAGTAGAACCCTAGAGTGGCTGTGCGTATAGAGATGACTGATACAGAGAATGAAGATGAGATGGGTGGCTAGAAATATGAGTGTTAATTAAAAGTGCGTCTATGGCACAATTGTGCCAATTGGCTCCCAACATTCCCACCCTACCCCCATATTCAGCATTTGCCCCTAGAGAATGAGTAAGCGAGTGAAGAATTATTAGGCCAGGATTCATGGAAAGACAAAAGTCTAATGAGGGGAGCCCAGGATTTGGGGCTGCCTTTCCCTTGAGGGCATTTGAAAATTCTGCACAGCTGAGACATTGAGCAGTGCCCTTTGGACTGCCATGTGGGGCTGGGAGACAGGATTTGAGTCCAGGGCCCTCCAAAGGGGCCTAGTGAACTTTCTTTGCTTTGAGTTGGGACCAGTAAAGGACTGCATTCTAGAAGCAAGAAAGAACTGGAGAGAAAGAGCCCCTTGTAGGCACTGCCACTCAGCTTCAAATCATCTCATTTTGCTGAACTTGAACTTGAGGTGAACCCAAATTGCTAGTGCCCCCAGGCACCTAGTGGAAGTATAAGTAAAATTCTCTCTGGAGGAAGGTAACATCCCATCAAACTATCTAGAAATAGTTTGATACTGGATATCAAACTGTTTCTAGATGGCAACAGTTTTGTAAGTGTGGGCTCCAGCACACAATCAGAAGTAATCACACAAGGAGATTAGACAACACAAAATCCAGCACAGACAACAAAAGAAAAATGATTCACAAGGTTTGTTGGCATTATTGGATCTAAACTTTGAATTAGCTATGATGTTATGTTCAGGATGGTAAAAGGCAAGATGAAAATTTTTTGATGGAAAGATGAAAACTTAAAAAAATAATAGAAGTTCTAGAACTATAAAATATAGTAATCCAACTATGAAGTTAATGGATGGGTTTAACAGCATTTGGATATAACTGAAGAGAGAATTAGTGATCTGAAAGACATTAGAAAAAATATTCAGAATGAAGCCTGGTGAGACAAAAGGGTAGAAAAATACAGAGAGGGATGTATTAGTTTTTCTATTGCTGCATTACCAATTACCACAAACTTAGTGGGTTAAAACAATACCTATTTATAATATCATAGTCTTCTAGGTCAGAAAACTGGGTAGGCTTGCCCAGGTTCTCTGCTTAGCATCAGAAAGGCTATAAACAAGATATCAGTTGTATTGGGTCCTTATCTGGAGGCTCTGGGAAAGAATCTGCTCCCAAGTGCTTTCAGGTTGATGGCAGAACCTGTTCCTTGCAGCTGTAGTTCTGAAATCCCCATTCCCTTGCTCTCTGTCAGCCAGGGGCCGCTCTGCTCCTAGAGAATCCTGCATTCCTCCTCACATGACCATGCATCTTAAAGGCAGTAATGTCTCATCTAGTCCTTCTCAGAATTCAAATCTCTGACTTTCTCTCTTCCCACCTGCCAGATCAAACTCTGCTTCTAAAGGGCTCTTGTGATTAAATTAGCCCCTCATCTACCTTTTGTTCAATTAATAAGTATGTTTAGCCTCAATATATGGGGTCAATATACAAAAAAAAAAAATGTCTAGAAATTAGTAGAATGAAACGAATCACTTTGGAAAACAGTTTGGTGTAATCTACTAAAATAAAATATATGTAGTCCCACTGTTAGCTATGTACTCATTAGAAGTACCTGCATAGGGTACCCAGAGCCATGTATAAAACTGTTTATAACTGCATTTTTTTCATAATTGCTGCAAACTGAAAACAACCAAAGTATCGATCAAGGTTACGTCATATAGTCATGCAAAGGAATATTACGGCCAACATACAGAATGAACCTTAGCTACGCAAAGCAACAACTGATGAATCTCACAAAAATTATATTGAATGGAAGAAGTCCTACAGATAATTTCAAAAACCAGGCAAAAATAAACTGTAGGTGGGTGGGTCTTAAAGATGCATGTTAAGCTTATAGAAACACAGAAGTGATTATCATCAAAGTCAGAGGCAGAGAGACAGAGAGACAGTTATTAGTAGGTGTGGGGCCCTTTGGAGATGCTGATAAAACATGCTCTTTGTGCTAAATCATTGAGCCAAGGGAAAGGGAGCAAAGGCATGACTGTCAGGCATAAGTCTTGTTGGAGTTGCAAGAGAAAGTTAATTTTGGACTTGGAAAACAAATGATCAGTTAAGAGTGAAGGCAGAGAAAGCTCACCTTATCCCTTGTGCACTTTTTCTGAGGAAATTCCTTGAGGATATACAACAAGAAAGAGAATGTGTGACACAATTAACAGTTGAGGCTAATGAGAAAAAGTGTCAGGCTGTTGGCTCTGCAGCAGGCCTTGAAAGAAGCTCCGAGAAACTTGTCTTCAAAAAGAATAGAATAGATTCCAAATAATAGATGTGAGGTAGGAAATACTGACAATAGGCTTAAAAGACATATATTTTCCTTCTCTTACTAAGGGCAAAATGTGTATTAGAAACTTTTGGTGAAAAGGCTGGAAAAAGTCATGATCCAAGTATAAAACAAATTTAGAAGGACATGTTGTTTGGGCAATTGATGGAATGTAAGGAAAGAATCCATTTGACCTTGATACTGGAAACAGTCTCATTCTCTTCGGAGTGGTAGCAGGAGTCACGTGATCTTCAGAAAATGAAATATAATTCCAGCTCTGCAATCAGCAGTATTTACATGCACACATACATATATTCTATGTCTTGATTTTCAACTTTTAGTCACATCCTAAATAAGAAACACAGAAGTCTTGATTGTAGACATCAGATAGGCATGTTATCAAGCTTGAACATTTAAGATAAGTTTGGAGGAGAGAATAGAAAGCTGGAGGAAAAAGGACATGGAATTTAATGGTCTTATTTTGCTGGGGAATCGAGAGGGTCCTTTGGAAGTGGACAGAAGTTTAAGCATATTATTGAAAGTTACACAGGTAACCAAGGGAAAAGTTAAAAATAACATGAGAACCAAAAACTGGGAGTTGGGGTTTCAAGTGAGTGACTAAATCCTCAGTTTTTATAATGAGAAGTAAGTAGGTAATTTCTAAACTTGATAAATGAGGAAATGGTGATAAAAGTATATTCTTTGGAGTTGAGAAATGACTCCAAGAAGTGAAACTAGGAATGATTGAAGGTAGTACCCCTGGAGTGGGAACTAGAAGGGGAAGCATGTGTCTGCTCAGATGCTCAAAATTGGTCCATTTGGCTTATTTCGGACACAAACAGTTGAGACCAAAATAGGTGTGTCTCAAATTCCTAAAGCTGAGAAATATATATATAAGTACAAATACACATGTACATTAATTAATGATTTATTTCACAAATAGATTTCTCTTTAACATTTTATCATTTTATGAATGGTGCATTTGCTTATGGGCATGTGAATTTACATACGTACAAACATGTACACATATGTGAACTGAATTACAGAAAAAATAATTTCAAAGTGACGTGAAGTTTCTTACCATTCTTAACCCAATGCTACAGCAGACAGCTTTCAATTTAAGAGCAGGTTGAAGTAAATTAGGGTTGTTTGGCAAAAAAACATTATTCACGGAAGTGAATAAGTAGAAACCATGTTATAAACTGAATAGAATAAAGAAATAGAAAACATGATACTTCAGTTTTCAGGTGGCCTTTAGCAACTTTTAACCCATGACACCCAGCCAAAAGATACAACACAAGTGGTATTGTTAGTACGAGTTTGAAATTAGTACAAAATGCACAATCAGGCTACTTCGTTTTTCCTATTTTCTGAAGGAAAATGAACCATAAATTTCAACTGGGAACTTGAGATCTGGAAACAAAGACTCTAGAAGATGCTATTCTTACTCTAATAGTATGAGGCACTATTTCTAGTAGAATTTTATATATAGCAATTGCTTACATTAGAAATTTTGTATCTTGGGATTTACCATGAGCTTTTGGCTTCTGTTTTCTTTTTAGATTTTTTTCATCTGGGAAAAACACAATCAATCAAAACTTAGATTTATTATATTCTTCCATGACTTCAACCATTTCTTCCACTCGAAAATATATTTTATTCTGTGATAACCAGTGATTTTTTTTTTTTTTTCAACTTACTGGCATATTTAAACTGAAGATGTCACTTCTTGACTGGTCTTAACGTGCTCTGTATTGAATTATTTGGTTCCGAACATAATAATCTCAACTAATATAATGAGAGATCACCATGCAAAGGATTGCTGAACCCCATCCTAACTGCAGCTGCCATGTCTGCGCCTCTGCAAAAGTACCAGCCCATCCTGCACTCTTGGCCAGCTCCCCTGGCCCTTGCATCTCAGGTGGAGACAGGCAGAAAGATTTTTCCGTGTTTGTTACTCATAGAAAGATAATACACTGACCATACATTATACATTTCCCAAAATCATGCTGATGGGTTCCTTATTATATTTCCTAATTACAGTGCTGCTTTCGATACCGTTCTTGGGATAAATGTTGCAGTCAAGAAACTAAGTCGGCCTTTTCAGAATCAAACTCATGCAAAGAGAGCCTATCGCGAACTCGTCCTCCTAAAATGTGTCAATCATAAAAATGTAAGTTATGTCTGTGCCTCCTCCGTAAACTTGAGTGTTGTCAGCGATGTGATCATTTTCTGAGTCACATCGAGTTTAGACTGAGGGTAAACTAGTGATAAAAATAGCCATTTAAGTGGTTATATTTTATTGATAAAATTCTTATCAACATTGGGGAAATCAAAGTCAGCAGGAAGCATCATGGTCCATAGGAGCTGAGGTCACTCTGTGGGGACAGGAGTGTCAACCCTGTAGCCATTGGTTTTCACTTTCTGTTTGTATAAAATGGCAACAGTTTCAACCTAACAAATAGAAACAACTAAATATTTTTTAGTAAAACACTTCTATAAATAACTTTTTACCTTACAATACGGACATTTCAGTTTTAAATGAATGTTATTAGATGACATTATATTCAAGATAGCTGTACTTGGCATCTCTGCAGAAATCAAAGCACTGTAAATTTTAAGGAGAAAAAGTGTATCTCTAGAAAATGAGGTTTTCAGGCACATATTATGTTCTGTTACTGGTCTCTGAGCATTATTTTGAACATGATTTTGATAATTTTGCCACATTATAAAATCATAAAATGTTAAGTCTGAAAAGGCCTCTGGAAATCCCCTCACACAACCCTTTTTTGTTGCGAGAGAAAGGGGATGAGAATTTAAGGTTACGTTCGACTCTATGTGGCTCCTGTTGTCTTAACATTTATGCTGGGTCTTTCTAGTGTAGAGACGTTAAATACAAAACTAAGATAGGTTCATTCTTGTGAGTCTGTGCTTTGAGATTTTTTTTAAATTTCTCTTATACATGCTTTATTTTATTTAAAAAATTGTTTTCAGCTTACAAAAAGTATGGTTATTTTTAAAAATTCAAACAATATAAACACGAAAGCAAAAATACTTACATCTTAACCACCCACAACTCACTATCATTAACACTTTGGTAAGCACTCTCATCCATGTGTGAACATACAATTTACACATATATGTAAACACCATGCGCTATATTACCAGGCATCCTGCTGCTTTCCCTCATGGAATGTTGCTAGATCCCATATGCATTAATGAACATAGATATGAACTATTTTTCAAATGGCTACATTGTACAGATGCACAATTTAACCATCTATTGGATATTTAGGTTGTCTCCATTTTTTCACTATTATAAACAGTCTGCAATGAACACCTGTATGCATGCATCTTTGCACACTTGCCCAGGTGAATTTCTTGGCCAAGATTTCTGGTCAAATAGAATGTACACTTCTCGTTTTAATATTTGCTGACAAATTGACCCCAAGGAAAACTGTTAATTTTATACTTTGATCAAGAGTATCTGAGAATATCTTTTATTTCTAAATTCTCCGTCACTACATATTACTGATCATTTGTTTTGCTTGAGCAATCTGACATGACAAATGAAATGTTTTTATTTTTGAGACTAAATTTATTGCCTTATCTCTATTAGCCATTTATTTTTATTTCTTGAGACTTTGTTTTCCGTGTCTGTTGCCCATTTTTCTTTTGGACTGTTAGGCTCTTTCTTATGCATTTATAGATGATCTTTGTATATTAAAGCTATCAACCCTCCCTTCTTTTCCATTTGATCTTATTTAGGTTGTTTTTGCTGTACTGATATTTTTGTTTGGTTAGTTGATGTTGGTTTTGGTCTAAGGGAATCAAATCTCCTAGATTTCCTCCTGTCATGCTTAGAAAAGGCTTTTCTACACTAGAATTATATAAATGTTTATTCAAACTTTAATGTTTTATAGTTTCATGTTTTAGATTTAAATGTTTTCATTCCAAGATTATTTTAGTGTAAAGATTGAATTATAGATCCAGTTTTATTTTTTCCTTGGCTAGCCAGCCACCCCAACCCTATATATTGAATAATTCCTCTTTCCCTGGGTCTTTTGACATGATACTCAAGCAGCAGGAGTCATTCTTTAACCATTGGAGTGCCAGTACCGAGGCCTGCAGTGGGCTCTAGAATTCTCATAAAGTAAATATATAATACCATGAGGTGTTACATCTCTATTATGCCAAAAATACAAGCTTAGCCTTCATATTTCTAAACTTTTTAGAAGTGTTCACATAATATTTGTTTTCAGAGTTAACATATTGCTTTATTTAGTGTTTTTCTACCCATAATTTCTACTATATGTTCAGAGTTAGACATTGAGTGTTAAAATTCTGTAACAGTAATTACTAGAAACACATAAAAGTAATTAGATTAAAAATGCATCTTAATTCCAAGATGAGAATCCTAATCATTAAGCTTTTTTCAAGCACCATATAACAGAATGTTTTTGGTAAATAAATAATAAATAACTCCGTTGTGATTTTTTTCCCAGTTTTAATACACGTTAATGTTAAACTTAATTTTTTATAATCAAGTAGAGTCATCTGACATACTGAGGTTTAACTAATTTTCTCTTTTCAGATCATTAGTTTGTTAAATGTGTTTACACCACAAAAATCTCTAGAAGAATTTCAAGATGTGTAAGTATCATTTTTATTCAGTAATGCACTATACATTGAAGACTGAAAGTTGAGAAAGGAAAGTGACTGCTTTTTTTCCTTAGGAAATGTAGGTAGCAATACATTTTTAATATCTTAGTCACTTTTCTCTATGAAAGAGAAGTATTAAGGAAATGGATAATAATATTCAGCTATTTGTGCCTGGATGGTTATCATCCTCAAAACAGATAAAAGGTGACTAGAAGTAATTCTTCAGAGCAGACAGTGACCATTAATGCCACTGATTTGGTTTCCTGAAATATAAAGTGTTTTCCTCCAGTCTCTTGAAAGCCAGGATTGTAGGGTTCAGGTGTTTACAATTATTATTTGAAATGGAAAGACCTCACTGTATTGGTGACATTTGAAGAAAGCCTTGAAGGAGGTGAGGGGTGAGTCCTGCAGATATTTGAGGGAAGATGGAATTGAGAAAGAAGGAACAAGGAGTGCAATGGTGCAGAAGTGGGAGCCTGCTTGGTGTGTTCTAAGGACAGCAAGAGGCCAATGTGGCTGGAGCAGGCGGAACAGGGGAGAGATGAAGTGGCCTCAGAGCAGTGATGGGGCCATTGTAAGAATTACTCTAAATCATGGTCAGTAACATTTTCAGCAGAGGCCTGAGTTTATCTGCCTTGCATTTGAAAAGAATAGCTTTGGTTTCTGGGTTGAGAAACCCTCACAAGGCGTGAGGACACACAAGACCAGTTGGGAGGCTATTGCAGTAGTTCAGGTGAGGGATCATGGTGGCTCCATTGAGACCCAAGGGGTGATAATAAGAGTAAAGGGAAGAGACTGGACACAAACTGTTTGGAGGTAGAACCACGGTGTTCGCTTAGAGAGGAAGTATGGTGTGAGAGCAGGAGTTGAGACTGATGCCTGGCTTTTGGTTTGAGCCCCAGAACGGTGAAAGTGCTCTCAGCCCAGATGGGGAGGGCTGCAAAAATAGCAGGTCGTAGGCTTTGGTGGAATCGGGGACTCAGTTTTAGGCATGACTTCTGATGTCAGTTGGACAACCCAGTGGAGCTGTGAAGCGGGCTGTTAGATAAATGAGCCTGGAAAGAGGCCTGGGTTGTTGGTATGAATCTGGAAGTTCACTGTCTGTAGATGGTATTTAAAGCCTTGAGACCAGAGACCAGAGGAGATCACCAAGACTGTGAGTTAGTGATGAGAAGAAGGCCAAGGACTGAGCGCTGACAGTCCAACAGTGAGAAGTTGGGGAAAGGCAGAGGGCACGATGAGCCAGGACTTAGCAACATGGAAGTCGCTGGGGACCTTGAGGACAGTTTCAGCAGCGTGGTGGAGGCAAGGGCCTCATCAAAATGGGATTAAGAAAAAGTGGGGGAAGAACTGGAAATAGTGAGCATGGACACCTTCTTAGGGAGTTTGCTTACAAAGGGAATAAAAATGGGGTGGTAGCTGGTGGGGAAAGTGAGGTTGAGTTTTCTTTTTTCATTTTGAAAATTTATTTTTTAATTACAGTTGACATACAATATTATATTTGTTTCAGGTGTACAACATAGTGGTTAGACATTTATATAATTTATGAAGTGATCCCCCCAATAAGTTCAGTACCCATCTGATGCCACACATAGTTATTACAATAGTATTGACTATTTCCCTGTGCTGTACTTTATATCCCCAAGGGTCAGTTTCTTAAGATGAAAGAAATAACAGAATGGTTTCTATACGTGTAAGAATGATCTAATAGCAAAAAAATTTAAGTTGTAGGAGAATTTGGATGTTCAAGATTCTGTTTACTACGATATAACAATTGTTTTGTTTGTTACTTGAAAGACAATGTATTGTTAGTTTTTCTTTTGAAAACCTTACAAAGTTCCATTATCCATTTATTTCTTTTAAAGCTACCTTATAAAATGTTTAAAGAAAAACAAGTTATCATTTTACTTTAGCCAATGCATTAACTGGATTAGTAAGTTAATACTGTTTCATATAAAATCAAGTTTAATAATCATAAAGGAATTCTGGATAATTTTCATGTGTACATGGCTGGTCTTCTTTTCCCTCAGGTACTTGGTTATGGAATTAATGGATGCTAACTTATGTCAGGTTATTCATATGGAGTTGGACCATGAAAGAATGTCCTACCTTCTTTACCAGATGCTCTGTGGTATTAAACATTTACATTCAGCTGGTATCATCCATAGAGTAAGTAACGATGCCATGTTAATTTTATTTTTAAAGTCACTATCATTTTGTTGGCAGAATTCTCCAGATACAAAAGAAATTTGTCAGTGTTGGAAATCCAAATAAACTATGGGAATGTGTTGAGTTTCCAGACATTACTGAGATGAGAAGACATTTGTAGAACGCCTGGTTGGCCCAGCCCATGCCAGCCACCCTAGATGCAGGCAGGAGCCAGGGCTCAACTTGATACTGCAGAAGAATACTTAAAATTAGAGAAGACTTGCGAGAATTAGACAAAGAACTCCCAAATACCATAAACTCATATTCACCTATTAATATTTTTGCCATATTTGAAACCCCATTTTTAATGAATCAAGGGATTAGATTTGGGGTGGGGGAAAGTTAAGAGGCCATGTAGATAGAGTTTCTTGTGAAATCTTCCATAAATTATGGCCCAAATATTCATTTCTTCTCTTGTAAAATTCTGCCACTCTGGCATCCTAGTCCCAGTGGTGGGAGCTTTTGGAATGGCCCCAGGTGGGCCCCTTGTTGGACTGAGGTTGGGTGTGAATGACAGAGGTGCCTGTGCTACTACAAAGTAAGATGTAAAAATCGGGGAGCTGCAATGTAATTCTCTAAGCTTGTTTGAAGAGCTTTTATTTTTTGACTTGTACCACTGCATAAGCAGAACATCATGACAGAATTTTTTTTTAAAACAAGTAAAATGCTGAGTGAGATTAGAGCCAGAAATAATATAATTTTATTGGAATCATTCACAGCATTCCCGGAATTATTACCATACCAATTTTGTTGACAGACTGTCTTTAGATACTATGTTTCAACATCAAGAAGTTGTCATTTCTTGGAACTAAAATCTGTATGTAGAGGAAGATAGTGAAACAAGAGCAATGAAGCCTATTCATACAGAGAAGAATAGATTTTCAATGGTGTATCAGATCTGTTAGGTGCCAGGAAAGATTGGTACCATCATAGCCACCAAATGGAGGTCTCCTGTGGTGGCAGAGCCCACCAATCCAGAGAGGGCTCCCTTGCCCCTCACTGTCTGCAGCTGGAGGCCAGCATGGCAGAGGTATCCTGGTGCTCCCAGGGCCTGTCCCCTGGCCTGGCCTGCTAGCTGATAAGCACTTGGCTCCTGACCGTGTGCCGTTATGTGAAATACAGCCTTTGCTGCCACCAAGTGTTCAGTTAAAATAATACAAATTCTGTTGACAAATTTGTTTTAAAAATAATACTATTTTTAATTAAAAATGAAGATTTCCCAACATATCATTCTATTTCTCTTCTTAAAATTTTCATAGGCCTTCATATAAATAAAGGCAGTCTTAATGTCTCAAATACATTTTGTATTAAATTCACACTTTAGAATGAGTGCCTCGATTCGTAGGCTTATTATTATGTTAAGCCTTATTAATTAAGTAAAAGGAAACAGTTTGCCTTGTTTTTCCCCTCTTGGGCCCAGATAACATGCCATCCTCCCTGTCCTGAGACCTGGTAGGAGCTGCAAGCCACACATGCCTGTGTTCAGGGCTATGTGGTCCCTGTACCTTGGGCCCACTTCTGCTGACCACAGGTCAGATATGGCTGAAGACATGTTTGCTTTGCCCAGCATGATGTTTATAAACCTGAGAAGACGTTTGTGGGCCTGCCAGCCCCTCTGATTGGAAAGTAGCATGCTGTGGGAAAGGCCAATAAAGCAAATAGTGAAGGGCCCCTGCATGCCCTCCCCACCCACCCCTCCAGGTCCTCAGAGGCGATGAACACCCTCAAGTGTGTTAACCTTCCCCATCCTTCGGCCTATGTACAATACCACACACAGAGATACACACTTTCAATTTTGTTTATTAAAATGGTTTTATACTAAGCATAACATTGTAATTATTTGAAAAACACCCATACTTCCAGCACTTTTAACTTTATATTATTCAAAAAACTAAAAGAAATGAGAGCCCTCCAGTCTTCCAGTGTGGATTTGTGACCTGGAAGTAGCCAGTGAGCACTTGGGGCATTTCCTTTCTCACTTTACACTGACACCAACTTTCTACTTAAGCTGATACCAGTACAGCTGTTTATACTTATGTCCTTTTTAACTTATATTTTTCAAAAATGGGATCATTTTGTGCATAATTGTCCTGCAACTTGCTGAGTGAGTTGGTCGATTCGTTTTTTATTTTAATCAAGGTTCAAGTAGTTCTACAAATATTTATTTATTTTAATTAGTTTCAAGTATATAGGACATTGGTTAGACATCTATATAGTTCATAAAACAATCCCCCCAATTGCTCCCTACCTCCCCTGACCTTCCACCTAGCCAACATATTAATGCTAACTGCATTTCCTCTGCCGTGTTTCCCATCCTCATGACCATCCATCAGCTACTAATTTGTACTTTTTAACCCCATCCTCCCATCCCCCCAACCCCACCTCCCCTCTGTCCATCACCAGATTGTCCTTTATATTTGTGAGTCTGTTTTTGTTTAGTTTGTTCTTTTTATTCCTTAGATTCTGCATATAAGTGAAATCATATAGTGTTTATCTTTCTCTGTCTGACTTAAATACCTTCTAGGTCCATTTCTTTCCTTTTAGTCTGTGTGTGTCTTTTAATCTGAAGTGAGTCTCTTATAGGCAACATGTAGAGGTCTTATTTTCCTATCTTTTAGTTGGAGCACTTCTTTTCCATTTGAGGTACTTATTGATAGGAATGTAGTTGTTACCAGTCTTTATTCCCATTTTTGATACATGTTTTTTCTTCTTAAAGACATCCCTCCAACATATCCTGTAATACTAGCTTGGTGGTGATAAATTCCTTTCGTTTATTTTTGTCTGGGAAGCTCTTTATCTGTCCTTCAACTCTAAATGATAGCTTTGCTGGATAAATTATTCTTGGTTATAGATCCTGGGTCTTCATCCTGTCAAATATTTTTTGCCAAGCCCTTCTGTCCTGCATAGTTTCTTTTGAGAAATCACCTGCCAGTCTTATGGGTGTTCCCTTGTAGGTAGCTAACTGCTTTTCTCTTACTGCTTTTAATATTCTTTCTTTGTATTTAAACTTTGGCATTTTAATTATGATGTGTCTTGGTGTGGGCCTCTTTAGATCCCTGTTTTTTGGGATCCTCAGCTTCCTGGGGTCTTATGTCCATTTCCTTCATGAGGTTAGGGAAGTGTTCCATCATTATTTCTTCAAACAGCTGTTCAACATCTTGTTTTCCTTTAGGTACGCCAGTCAGATGGATGTTTTGTCCCATATGCTCCTTAAATTATTTTTATAATCTTGGCATCTTATCTCTTGCCATTCTGATGAGTGTCCTTGGCTTTCCCATCCTCTAGATAGGGCATTTGATCCTTTTCTTTATTCACTTTGTTTATTCTTTTGTTTATTCCACTTAATGTACTTCTCATCTCAGATAATGTGTTTTTCATTTCAGACTGGTTCCCTTTTATAATTTCCATTTCCATTTTTATGTTTTTTATCTCTTTGTTGAAGTTCTTACTGAATTTATCTACACTTTCCAAAAGTTCATTGAGCATCTTTATAACCAGTGTTTTGAACTCAGCATCTGTTAGATTACTTGACAGCATTATATCTGGATCTCTGTTCTGTTCTGTCATATGATTTCTGCTTCTTTGTCTTCCCATTTTGGCTGCCTTTCCATGTCTGTTTCTATGTACTCAGCAAAGCTCCTAAGTTTCCTGGTCTTATTAGTGTGGATTTGTAAAGTAAGTGTCCAGTGGCATAGTCCTGAGAGGGGTTCAGCTGCAGGCCAAACTTAGCCCAAGCCTCTACCCCTCTGGAACCACGTGTTAAGATTCAGCAAGCAATCCACGGATCCTGTGCTTTTAGTTGCCTCAAAAGGCCACACCAGAAACCGAGACCAACTGCCTCCAGTGTAAGTCTAGACATTGCTCAGCAAGGAGCACTTGACTTGCTGAGGATACACCTGGATGTGGCTTGGGTGGAGCCACGAGCTGAGAGAGGCGGGATTTCAGTGAAGCCTCTGGGCAGAACGACTTCTATTATCCAGTTTAATGATGTCATGGCTATGGCGGGGCTGTGTCTGCGCACTGGGGGGAGTAGGGAGGGCTTGACAGGGCACATCTGTACAGAGCAAGTCTCGCCTCAGCTCTTACTCCAACAATGTCTCCCTGTAAGTTCCTAGTGCTTCCTGCACACAGTCAAATTGGAACTGGTGCTCAGAGCGAGCAGGTCTGTCACTGCAAAAATCTGCTTGCGGACACAGCCCCTTTAAGACACTTCTGCCACTGCTGCAGCCTCTGTCTCACTCAGCCGCTCAGGACTGGGCAGCCCCACGTCCTCACTCCGTCCTACCTTCTGCCGTTGCAGGGTGATTTCTCCCTAGTTGTATGGCTTATTCATCTAGATCCCAGGCACTTTTTCCTTGCTACTTGCTCCTTGTTTCCATCACAACTTTGATTTGGTCGCCAGAGGGATGAACAGAGCCTCTATCATCTACGCCATTTTTCCCCCTTCTTCTACAAATATTTATTTTTTAAAAAAAGAGTCCCCGCCTCATTCTCTTTTCTCTTTTATTTCACTCTTCCCAGAAACAGACCTTTTAGGTCTTTTAGCTGTTGTTTTAATGTTTATCTCTCTGTCTTAATATGATTAGATCTCTCTTAGTTCACTTTTTAAAATTTAGAGCATAGGATACTGATTTAGTTCTCTTTCACCAACTGCGACCCTCACCTGTTCCCCACCCACCCAGTATTTACAGTGTTACTGGTTTTGGATCCATATCCATATGTTTTACATCATCATGACCGTATAAATGCTTTCCATAGCCCAGCCATACATTTATATTTCTTTTCTTTTCACCATTTTGTCAATGGAGTTAATGACACTTGTCTTCTATTCGTTTGAGTTTTGTCGTCGTTTTGTTTTAGTTTTCAAGGAGGGAGCAATTTTCTGTGTTCTTATTGCTGATTTGACCCTAAGCTTTCTGCCGGGCATCTGAGGCTTCTCTCAGTGCATCCAAATGCGCCAGCCATTTCATCAGTTTCGTTGTTTCCCGTGCTCCCTCCCACAGCCTCAGCCCTGCCGCCCCTCTGCTCTTCAGTTACAGGTGTTTTGTGTGACCTTGGATGCTACCCAGGGAGGCGACTCTGTGGGTCTGGGCCCCAGATTTGTCAGTTGTATTTTGACGTGTGTTTCTGGTTTTCCTTGTTTTGGATGGCTTTTAAGATTTAAGGGGCAGAACTGTTTTTTATCTTGAAACTGCAAGTTCAGTTCATCCTGGAAAGCTATCTCTGGTTGTGTGTGGAGCTGATGGGAGAGTGGCTGAGCATGTGGGGGCCTTTGGGGCCTGGGACCTCTTTAACCACCTCCTTGGGGCCACTAACTAGGAGGCCAGCTCCCTCTCCTAGTCCTGCCAGGATGACCCTCCCCATTGTAAACAGCCCGATTTGCATTTTATCATAGTTTTTCAGCAGATGGCAGTAAAGTGTGTTGTTCTAACAAAATCAGAGCAAGCCGATGACTCTGATAGGTGGAAGTGACAGGGACAAGCATGTTTCCTAATTCACTTGGATTCAGTGAGCTGGCCTCGTTCATGTGGCTCTGCTTTTGTTCCCAGCCAGGTTGGATTGCATGGCTACTAGATGGTAAAGTGGAGACAGTTCAGATTTTTAAAATATCAGCCTTCTAGAAAGAAAGCACCCGCTGCCATCCCCACAACTGTGTCAGGGGCTTCCCCTGTCACCACTGGATATTGCCGTTCTTCTCATCACCACAGGAGAGACTAACATTGGTTTCTTGTCATTTGGGGTTTTAAAGTAATTTTTTGTGTTTGAAGTTAGCATTTTACCTTTTAGTAGTTTGTATTCTAAAATGCCTATTCTTTGTATATTCTTTGCTTTTAAAAAAGGAAGCTGGAAACAAACACTGGCTTGCTTTCCCTTGTGCAGAATGGCAGCTGCCCATGGGGGTTAGGGTGAGGGCACCTCTAGGACTTCCCCAGAGCAGGGCACACAGTGCTCAGGGCATCTCTTAGGGCTTGGTGGGAATTTTTACCATGTTCTTAAATCATATATTTGTAATTTCTGTTTTCTTGAATCCAGAAAATTTAGAAAGAGAGCATTTACCAGTAATAAAATAGAATGTTAGCTGTCATCATTTTTAAATGGTTCTCTGCTCATCCCAATGACACTTTGCAGCACCACGTGCCTACTTGCAGCACATCAGTTGGAAAGTTTTAAGTCAGGTGCAGGGTCTAGTGCTCTGGGTCCTCCTCTGTGCTGTGACTTGGCAGTTTGACACTGCAGCTGCACATTGGAAAACTTGTGAATAGAATTGACGTGAATTGTCCAGAAGTCACAGTTTCTGGGGCAACTTTGCAGGCTGGTGTCTCCGGGCAAAAGTTGGATTCCTGGGGCCTGAGGAGGGGTGGGGTTTGGAGATGGGCATGAAGAAAGGCCCCAGAGTTACGAGGGAAAAACTGTAGGAGTTGAGTTCAAGCATCGAGCGTGGTGGAATGTGTAATATGTGTCCTCCTCAGCAAGCAGCTTCTGCCCATCCGTTCTGTCAGGCTCCATGCTGAGAGCTGGGAGCACAGGGGGGCCTCCTCTCACAGAGCCACACTGGGAAACACTGGAGACTTGGCGGGGATGGTGGGTCCCGGGGGAGGGTGTGAGTAGGGTGCTGGGGTTGGTGATCGTGGTGGAATTCTTCTTCCAAGGAACGAAAGAGCCATGTTCCAGGGTCAGAATTCTAGCCTCTGCCGTCCAGTAGGGTAGCCACCAGTCAGATGAGGCTGTTGAGCACTATAATTGAATGTGATAGTACCGAAAAAAGAATGTAAAATAGCTCATTAATAATTTTTATATGTTGGTTACATTTTGAAATAATAATACTATCAAACAAACTCGAAAAGAGTCTAGAGGCTTTGGCTAGAAATAAACAATAGATTTATTCAAGGGTATTAGAGTTTGCACACTAGGAACACCACTAGGCCAAAACCTGGAGGAGTGCCAAAGAAGAGAGGAAAGTTAAGTGTTCTTCAGTAAAAGTGTGTTCCTGAGAATAATCAGCCCTGCGTTCTCAGCCCTAGGATTGGTCCAGGGTGGTTGTCACCCACATGATGGGTGCCAGGAGGTCTGGTTCTATCCGTGGTCTAGATAATGGATCTTAGGTGGCCTGGATATGTGAATCCTTCAGGGAGTTACCCAGAGGTCTGGTGTGTGTCCAGATGTGTATCCAGGCATTGACACAGAACTAAAAAGCTCAAAAAGTTTAAGTTCACAGGCTACTTAGAATAAGCATAAAACCTTGTCTCATGCCTTGACCTTCATAATGTTAATAATTTTAGCAGCTTGGTTAAAGTGACTCCATTTTATATATTCCTTGTCTTCACTTTTTCCTCAGTGCTATGAATATATAGGATTAAATAAAATATATTATTAAATTAACTTTGTTTTTATTCACCTTTCTTAGGGTAGCTGCTATAAGATGTAAATTATGTCTGTTGGACTGTGGGGAAGAACCAGTGTTGGGAATGGAAGGGTGACCAGATGCTAAGGGAGAGCAAGCAGGAGGTGTGGTGTGGAAGCTCTCAGAAGGTTTTAAACAGAAAAATCATTAAGGTTTCTTCGTGGGGCTGAGAGCAACCATATGACTTCTTTAGGCTGATCTGTATTCATTTCGGTTTGAGAAGAGGATTTTCTGAAATCGTTCCTAAATGCCAACGTTCAATTCCATCTTTTCTCTTTCTGCTGGGACTCTTGTATACTGCAATAGTCACTGACCTCATGGGTCTTTGCCAACGCAAGACTTTTTTTTTTTTTTTAGCATGGTTTGGTTCATTTTCTTCATTTAAACCATTTCCTTCCTAGGATTTGAAACCTAGCAACATTGTAGTGAAGTCAGACTGCACCCTTAAGATCCTGGACTTTGGCCTGGCCCGGACTGCATGCACCAACTTTATGATGACTCCCTATGTGGTGACACGGTATTACCGAGCACCCGAAGTCATCCTGGGCATGGGCTACAAAGAGAATGGTGAGTACAGACACGGCTGGAAGAGGCTGAGATGTTTAAAAGTCGTGCTATTGGTCATCACTAGTTTTTTTTCTCTTTCCTGTGACTTATATGAAATATAACATGGGGACTGTGTTATGCATAGTTATCATAGTCCACAGATAAGAACTAATTAACTTTATATTTTCATTAGTTAAAACCATTCACTTTAAAATAAATATTTTTGAATATTTATCAAAGTATAACATACTTACAGAAAAGTATGCAAATCTCAAGTGTGCACTTGACAGGAGTGCACCCACATAAACCAGCACTGCCCAAGGCCTCTCCAGGGCCCCCGCAGCTCTCAGCCCCCAAGAGAAGCCATGATCCTGATTCCTAGCACCATAGATTGGTTTTACTTGTTTTTGAACTTTATATAAATGGAATAATACAAAATGTTCTCTTTTACGTAAAATCAGTTTTTGAACATCAAAACTTCACTCATTCCAGCAATCTCAGAGCTCTTTCAAACTTAGCTTTTGACAGATTTGTCAAAAAGAATGAAATCACATTTACTTGTTTAAAAAAAGTCTGAAAGTTTGCCCCAACATCTGAAATGAGCTCTGCTTCAGGTTTATTTAAACGTTCTGTGACCCATGTCCTCACCCTGAGAGACAGCTCTGTGGGCTTCTGTTGTCCCCTGTGGAAGGGACAAAAACTTTGATTCCTGGTTAGCTTCTCCCACCCTGCCCCCATCAGCAGGGGCATTAAATAGCCATCTCTCTGCTTGGCTCTCTCAGGCCTTAGGTTCAGCTGGTTCAGAGGTGTGGGTTCAGCTGGTTCAGAGGTGTGGGGTCCGTGCTTTACAGAGGTTCCCATTGGCAAGCTGGGTTTGTCCTTGTATGGGAGGGGGTTTGAGGAAAGACATGGGGTCTCCTGCTGGTTTTAATCACCTGGTGTTTGGTAGTGGACATCTGGTCTGTCGGGTGCATCATGGCAGAAATGGTCCTCCATAAAGTCCTGTTTCCAGGAAGAGACTGTATCCTTCACAGGGAGACCCTGCACTGGCCACGGGGCCGGGACGGTGGCCATGTGGCCTGAAACAGCTTTGTGTGGACAGGCACTTCTTGTTTCTGGGGTTTTGTTTGCTTTTTCAAGTATCAATATTTTGGCACTAAAACCCTAGATTGCTGCGAACTGGTGGCTACAACAGAGCTCAGCAATCATTCATATCGTGTGAAGTTCACCCTTAGAGCAGTTCGTTCTTCCACATCTGTGTGTTTAGTGCACTGTTAGAATTCCTTTCCTCACCTTTGTTTTGTTCATGGCACTTTATAATTTTATCATTTCATTTTATTTTCAGTTGATATCTGGTCAGTGGGTTGCATCATGGGCGAGCTGGTGAAAGGTTGTGTGATATTCCAAGGCACTGACCGTATCCTTCCCGGGACCTTCCCGGCCATGCTTCCTAGAAACGCCAAAGGCAGCAGGAGTGCAAAAGGAAAATGTCGTAATTCCAGACTGTGTTTTAAGGGGGCTTTATTATGTTTGTTAAATTAGTGTCACAAACCTAATGGTTCAATTTTACATCTTCTTTTTTCCTTGACTACCTGTGATGATTTTATTGAGGCTTAGAATTAAGTTAAACCAATTACATTAGGTCTTAATTTTATCAAAATTAAATAGTTTATAAAAGTTTATTTACTCTTTGACAAATGTATTCTGATATTTAAATGAAAAGACTAGTTCATTGAATTAATTTAACTAGGCAAGTTGCTATTTAACTTTAATAGGCCACTATTCTTGTATAATTCAATTAATATACTATTTTGTTAGTTACTAGTATGCATTAAATACTTTCCCCCAAAGTAAGAACTGAAGCAACAGTGAATAAAACTGAAATGAAAAAGGTTAAAATGAAAGTTAGAGAGGAACGATATTTGGTTAATTTTCTTGTTTGTTACTCTGCTGACATTTTGTAGAAATTTTTAAAAGATACATCCAGAAGGTTATTTTGGGACACACTGGGAAATCTAAATAAATAAAAAATGCAAAAAGATTAACTTATCCTATGGTCAGGAAATCATATTAATGACATATAGTGTGAAGGAGAATAGATAATATAATAGATACAGGAGCTTTCTTTCCTCATATTCTTCATATTCTTCCATCTTTAATATGTTTTACTCTAACATGGTTTTTCGCATATGCCCTTTTTCATTTGTGTTCTAACCACTTAATATTTTCATTAGTCTTTGATTTTGTTTTGTTATGAATGCTTAAAGTGGTCTCTGTTCATTGGTAGATTGATGGTTATTTTTAAAGGAAATCAAGCTGTGTACTCAGTGTTCATATGTACTTTAAAGTAACTTTAGTTTTTTATAATTTTATTAGGGTGGTTTCTTATTATATAAATTCTTCACAATGCAAACTTGGAATGAAAAGAGTTTTTTCCTGTCATTTTATGTACCGTCCTCTACATTTTCTGCATCACAGATTTTATATGAAGTTAAATGCATCATTTTATTTTCTAATAAATTTTCTAGCAGTTTCCCATAGCTTACCATAGATTTACTTCTTTCAAACTATAAGTAAGGAGGCCTTTGTTTACAAATAAACTCAATTAAAAACAGAAAAATTGATGTATTCTAAAGATAAATAATTTAGAAACATCTACTTAATATTCAGTTTTTCAATTCTTATTCATTTTGTGCCTTTCCTTTTTTTATTAGGAAATGTTTTCTTTAGAAATTACAAAAATGAAAAATGTGAGTACCTTTTGGTGCTTCATTAAATAATTTAAAATTTCTATTTTACGTATTAACATCTTTCAATGTCAGTAATTAATAGTTATATATATAAAGTCACTTAATGTCATTCTCAGAACACATACAGAGATTAACGTCACTTTCCAAAGATAATTTTGCCGACTTTTTCAAACATTAGATTAAAAATTACTGGGATAGAAAGATTCTGGAAACCAGACTGCAGTTCCTTAGATTTTCTGTAGATTTGTGACCCAGTGTAGAGAAGAAACTCCTATCTCCCCCTGCCTCCCTACCCCCCACCCTCCACCACCCATGTCCTGTAAGAAAGAGAAAGCTTCAGCCAGTCCACCTTGGGCCCAAGTTCTGACCCTCACATGGTGACTGTGTGACCTTGAGGAGTCAGGCCTCCCTGAGCCTTTGTTCCCCTTTGGTATAATGAGAGCATAACAGTGCCTTTACACACCAGGACTTACTGGAACTGTCCTCCCCGGCCTACCCCCTGTAGTCTGTAGACAGAGCTGTTTACCATGAACCCAATAGATATTTGTTGAGCACCCACCCTTTCCTAGGCTCCCATCGGACTTACATTGGAAGAGGATGGCCCGGCTGCCGAGCCGAGGGTAGATGCAAGGGCAGGGACTGAAGCAGGGAGACCAGGATGGTGGGGTGGATGGTGTGGGGAGGACTGGGATACTGTATCTGTTTGGAAGCTCAGCCCTGTGAGAGCCTCCTTAGGGTGCTGAGATGTAGGTCAGTGGAGATGTCAAGGACAGAGAGTGGTCTGCCAATACTGTGTGAAGCTGGAGACTAGTAGTGAGAGCAGTGGAGAGGACCACATCCTCTGTGTGGTGGAGAAAAGAGGAGCTGGCAAAGCTAAGTAAGAGGCCCTCCCAGAGAGCAAGGCCTAGAGGCCAGGAAGAGAGTTACTGAAGGAGGCTGGTAGGTAGTCAAAAAGGAGAGGACTGGGAATTGACCACTGAGGTGAGGGAATGTCACCGGCAACCTCGATGGGCAGGTTTTTATGTAGTGATGGGGGAATAGTCTGACAAGAGGATGTTAAAGTAAGAACCAGAAGCTGGGCTTAGAGATACAAGTAGAAGCCTCTTTTTTGCTGCAGGTGAGAATGGTAGCTAAGCTGCAGGTACGGGACCAAAGCCATTGGCTGCTGTTTTAACAGGGGGGAAAGATCATGTTTGGTTGGTGATGGAACGCTCCATTGGAGAGCAAAAGGGTGATGGTACACCAGTGAGAATAAGCAGTAGGTGTGGGATAGATTTCACATTTGGGCTAAATAGGTAAATAAAATTCAGGCACAATTTGTCAATATGTGTGAACAGAGATGTGAAGAGAGGGAACAGACTAGTGATTTGAATGTCCAAAACCCATTTCCCAAGCGGGCAGGTCTGTGGAAGGCCTACGTTTTGGAAGTTTTGAGTGTTGTTTATTCTTTGGAAGAACAGGTGTCTGTTCCCTCAGTTCTTTCACAGTGATGAAATTTCATTTTTCTAAAACATACCTCAGTCTGTCACTTTTTCAAGTTGCTGTTTATAGTTTGCATTTCTTCATAATTGCTTTGGGTCAGAATCACTTCCCACGCTCATTAAGCCCCCTGTGAAGTAGGCAAAGCTGGTATTGTCTGCATTTCACAAATAAGGAAGTTGAGACCCAAGGGAGCTTGACTGCCTGCCACCTGAAGAGCATCTAATGCACAGCGGAGTCTGAAACCCACTTCGAGAGGAAATAAAATGCACTCCTAGGTATTGCAGTGATGGCTGGGGTCAACGCCAAGTAAAACACAGTGACCTCTGAAAGCTCAGTGTAAGCCCAGCCGCAGGAAGGCCCATGGCCCCCTGGGAAAGGACAAGGTGAGGGTTCAGGAAGCCAAGAGCCCTGTGAACCCTGGTACTCCACAAGTCTCCCCACTTTAGGGAGCTTTAGACCTAACATAGCTTTAGCACGAAAACCAATTTCAATTTGCTATGGAATTACTGTCCAGTTTCATGTTTAAGCATTTCTGTCATTAGTATTCTTCAGTTACAGAATAACTTATTTTGATCTAGAATGGGAAGGCATTTAGACCTCATTGTGTTGATTTAATAAACTGATCATAGTTTATAAAGATACAGAATGTTAAAGAGTTTTTCTAAAGGATCTAAACTTGGAAACCCAAGCTTTATTTTAATATCATTTCAAAATGCTTCTGGTGACCTAGTTAATTACCTATTTGCAGGTATAAATATAATTTAAGTTTTACTTTGAATAATGCTTCATGTAATATGAATATAAGGCATTTCAGTTGTATTTTCCTCAAGAGACTCCTTAGATATTGATCAATGGAATAAAGTTATTGAGCAGCTAGGAACACCATCTGCAGATTTCATGAAGAAACTTCAGCCAACTGTGAGGAATTATGTAGAAAACAGACCAAAGTATCCTGGAATCAAATTTGAAGAACTCTTTCCAGATTGGATATTCCCATCAGAATCAGAACGAGACAAAATTAAAAGTAAGATACCTTCTTTTCTTCTACTTGTTTTCATAATCTTGGTGAAGCTTTCATTTTTCATGTTTGCGTTCTAAAACCTATGAACATTGGGAGATAAAATAGTTGAAATCCTCAAGTGAGGCCATTTCCAGGCTAGAAGAAAAGCTAGTTACAGAGAGAAAGTATAAAGACTTAGTTTCAGTTTGAAAATACTTATGTTAATTGCAGCAATTGGAATTCAAGAAGTTTTTAGTTTTAAAGAAAGTTGGAATAAAGATCTAGTCCAGTTCAAGAATCAGAAGCCAAATTATAGTATTTCAATTTTTAAAAAGCCTCTCCCCCCACCTGCCTCCTGTGCCCACCACTAAAATGTGGTTTAAAGGAGAATAGATTTGTTTCTCTTCACTTCAAGATAAACTACCTCAGTCAGAAAAGCCCCATCTCTCCTCTGCTATGCATGTAAACTTTAATTGCGCTGTGCTTCAACCCCAGCCAAGAGGCTGAAACCACTCTTGAAAGCCTGGTTTCTGGTGAAAGGGACTGCTTAACTTCCTCATAAAGCAAAAGACTGTTGATGTTGAACCTGTCAAAAAATTCTCAAAGTTAATACATCTTTGCAGTGTCTGTGATGTCACAGTTCTTTATTGTGAGATTTTCAGATTAACAGCATGAGTAATTAATCTAATATTTGTTTTCACTCTAGCAAGTCAAGCCAGAGATTTGTTATCGAAAATGTTAGTGATAGACCCTGACAAGCGCATCTCCGTGGACGAAGCTTTGCGTCACCCTTACATCACCGTTTGGTATGACCCCGCGGAAGCAGAAGCGGTAAGCTGCTCTCATGGAAAGACTGACCAGTGGAGGCAGATCTTACCTTTCCCCCAGTCTCTGCCTGCCAGCCTGGAATGGCTACAGAAGGATAGCAAGTCCTAGGTTTAAGAGGACCCCTGATCACAAAGAGGCCATGTGCCAGGGGTCACAACTCCTTTGGGACACTTATTTCTCGGCTCTACCTCAGGAGTGAATGTGCTTATGCTGTGGCAATATAATCATATTTATGGTCATTGTGTCACCATTTTTAAGCTTCCATTGTGTACCTGGCACTGTGCTTTGGGCATTGGTTACATCATCTTGTTCCGGCACCCAGATAGGCTAAGAAATTTGTAGGTCACAGTTTGTCCTTCCCAGAGGCACATGCAAGGGGATCCCCACTTCTGAGCTGGTGCTCCTGTGAATTTTCTCATAGCAGCTCTTGAGATGTGATTGAAGGAACCGCATAGTGGCATGCTTCTTTTATGCCATCAATGGAACACACTTAATGTCTTGACCTAGGGATTTAACCACCATTTTAAACATTGTTTTATATGAAAAGATTCTGGGATATAAACATGGAGTTTTAAAGCAGATTTTTGGAACAGTCCATTGATGAGTTAGGGGTTGGGTTTGGGGGTTCTGGCGGGAAGACCTGGAAACCCGAACCACTTTCACCACCCTCTACATCTTCCATGTTTGCTAGCACAGCGCCTTGTCCGGGGTAGATCTCCAGGAAGCAGCCTGTGATGACTCATTTTATAATTACATTTGAACAGATATCTTTAGAGTGTTTGCAGGTCATGTGATTATAAAGAGGACCATAATAGCTCTATTTTTTTTCTTTTTTGGTTAATTTTTTCTTAATTATTTTGATTCTGAAACTGATGTAATTACCACACTTATGAAGAAATCTTTCATAAGCCATGTTTGAATGAGATTACATCTATACCATAAATATGTGAAAAGTCTTCCAGATACTTATACCTTTTTCTTCATACCTCATTATTTTGTGAACTGTTGACTTTACATGCAATTTAATTTTTAGCCACCACCTCAGATTTACGACGCCCAGTTGGAAGAAAGAGAACATGCGATTGAAGAATGGAAAGGTAAAAACAACGCTTGTTTTGATCCTCACTTATGACATTTCTGGAAGTCCTGTAAAGGGGCAGCTTTTCACTTTTCAACAGCCTTTGGGATGAGAGCAGGAAACTGCATTATCCTCTCTTCCCACTTCCCAGGAGAACTCGAAGACAACAGAGTTAGAGAGGAATGTGTATGAATTGTATGTTATTTGCTTCAAAAGAGAAAAATAAGGGCTTTTCACATGATCTTACATCATTAAATCTTGGTTTGTAAACTAAACTCAGTTATTGTGTGCACTTACTTTGACAATACATTATGAAATGGCGAGTAACCCCAATTTACAGGCCTCTTGTAAAGCAGACATGGGGACCTCGCTGGGGTCATGTGAACTTCTGCTGTGTTTATAAGCCATTTAGTTGTATGTGTATTTTAAAGTAGAATTTGGGCAAAATTGCAGATAAAAAAATATGCAAATAGTTATCATTACCACTGTAAGATTAACCAAACAACCCACCACAAATTAACCCAACAGTAAAGAGACTGAACTAACAATTTTTCATTAAAAAGTAGAATCAGGAGTTATTAAGAACCATGGTCAGGACAAGTCGAAAGCAGTGATGCATCCTGCCCAAGGCTCCTCCACAGTGCCCAGAGTGACAGCGACCTGTGTGGTCACATACTTAGCACTGTGTTGCACATAGCCACGCTCTCTGGCAAAAGGCCTCAGGAAATGCTTGCAATGTGCTCATTTTATTTCATGAATACTAAAATTTTAGGAATCCCTATTTGCTTACTTAGTAGGTAGTTATTCTTACAAATGAAAATTGAGGAAACTCAGGTTGAAATCATGAAAAAAGTTAGGTATTTGGTTTAATTTCTGGTCAGTCTGGAGGGGCTTCTAGCCCATCTGTAGCAGCTGGTCGCATTTGGCAAATCACAGTGACGATGGAGAGAAATGTGTGCAAATGGGTGTGAGAACACCCAGTACTTTAAAATGTTCTGCAAGAGCCACTTTACTAGTTCTCCTCTTCCCACAGCCCCATTCCATAGAACACCCTGTGGTTCCAGAACCAACTGTATTTTTGGCTGCCTTAATATTGAGTTGAAAAGATGTAATGGATCAAAACATGGATATTTTGGTCCTGGTCGACTACATTTCTGAGTGAACTGTGTATCAATTAAAAATAACACCCAGCGCCCTTCTAGTGGTTCCAGTTGATTTGGAAGCAGGGTTGAGAGACACAGAGAAACTGACAAAAGCTTTTAACTTGCGTTTCTGTCTGCAGAGCTAATTTACAAAGAAGTCATGGATTGGGAAGAGAGAAGCAAGAATGGTGTTGTAAAGGATCAGCCTTCAGGTTAGTCATCGCTTTACTAGGTGATCACACTTTTCTTTCCCTATTCAGCTTCTATAAGTGGCGGCAGTGTGTTCAGTGCCAGCTCGACTAGCACTGGATTTGAAAACTCCTGGTGTGAACTACTCTCCCCGTTTTGGTTTGTCCTTGGGGTGCCAGCTAACATGTTACTGAGGGTCCAGGCAGGGAACTAGCCTCATTATAAACATTCTTGTTTCATCCTCACAACATTTGCTGTCAGCTCCATTTATATAGATGAGGAAATGGAATTTAAAGCCTTTTCAATGTGTGTGAGCCTCTTTGTACTGGCCCCACCCAATTAAGAAAGAAAATTAATGTGAATCTAGGTAAATGGAATTTGGTTTTCTTTAGAGAAAATTGTTCATGTAGTTATCCCATTTTTCTTCTTTACCTACCTTGTGGTGGAAGCCTGACTAACAACAAAGTAATCGTCTGATCATTAGAAATACAACGTGGTGTTGACTTGAGTCAGTGGGATGCTACCCATTTACCAAATGAAACTCTTCAGTTATATTTTTTTCCTCCACTGCCAGTGGAAAGTGTGCATGCACACACAGAAGTGCAGACTGCACTGCTTACTTCTTATCCCTGAATTTTATATTCAGTATGACGTGTGTCAGGTGTCTAGAGGTTAAATAACTTCAGCATGAGTTTCAGTGCTTTTTGTTAACTAAGCACAAATTTAAGACTGCAAGCACCTTTGAGTACCTGGACATTTTAGTTTTGCTCAAACAAGACTAAACAGGGTAGTAGGAAATAGGATAGTTTCATTTGCCTTAAAATGCCAGTTTGGGGGATTTCTAAAACAAAAATAAAATGAACAAAAGGCCACTATATAGTTTTCCTTTTTTGTTTGTTTGTAGTCCTTACTTTAAAAGGTTTTTATTGCAATAGAATTCTTCAAAGGTCAATGCTTTTTTCCTTGGACTGAATGTTTATGATTAGAATTGAAATGTCTGATGATACTCAAATCCTATTTGGGCTTAAGCCTTTTGAGATACTGATAATTATAGGATAAATTAAGCAATTTTCTTTTAATATCTTTTTTAAACCAGCAGATGTTTTTAAGTAGTTACCATGATTATACGTGAATACATACATGATGTTTAGCCACTGGGGAGAAAATGAGAGTGTTGCAGGGGGAGACAGAGGGATGTTTGGGATTCTGGGCCTAAAGAAAAACTCCAGGAAAAGCACAAAATGTAATGTTGACTAACTTCTTATCTATGCTAATAGTATAGGAAAGTACTACGGACAGAGTGGGGAGTGGCCTGAAGTCTCACTGCTTGGGTGTGCAACGTGTCGTGCCTCAGGTTTCATGATGTGTGGTTCTCTTAGCACAGATGCAGCAGTGAGCAGCCACGCCACTCCTTCTCAGTCATCATCTATCAATGACATTTCATCCATGTCCACTGAGCAGACGCTGGCCTCAGACACAGACAGCAGTCTCGATGCGTCAACGGGACCCCTTGAAGGTTGTCGATGATGAGTTAGAAATAGCAAGTTTTCATCAGGGAGGAAGTCTTGCCTCCATGGGCCTGAAATGCTTGGGAGTTGACAGAACCAAATAGAAAAACTCCATGTTCTGCATGTAAGAAACACAATGCCTTGCCCCTGCTCAGTCCTAATAAGGTTGCCTGCATAGATTATAAAATGATGCAGGTTGTGTCTGAAGGAAAAAAGTGCAAGCCACGCTTTTAGACATTGTGTTCAAGGTCATTTCAGGTGAGCAATTGGAATGGATGGATTTTTTTAAAATTGTGCAGTAATTGTAGTGACAATTTCTCATCCTCAGTAACTGTTGGGACTTATATGCATGTGACCACAAATGCTTGCTCCAACTTGCCATCTAGCACTTTGGAAATCAGTATTTAAATGCCAAATAGTCTTCCAGGTAGTGCTGCTTCTAGAATTATCTCTTAATCCTCTTAAGTACTTTGGTGTCTGTCCAGAAAAAAATAGATTTATGTGTAGTAATTGGCCATCATCATATTATCATCTTACCTTCTTTTATGGTATGATTTATTCTATCTTTTGTATTTCAGAAGGAATATAATTAAATCTATTTAATAAATAAAAAATAGAACTTTTTAAAAAAATTTGTCATGTTTGGGGCTGAGAATTATCCCTGCTAAAGCCAGAACACTTACATGCACATTTGTTCTCTTCAAATCATCTTAGTTTGGGATGGTTGTACATTCAGTTTTATTGCATGATAAAATTTTAAGTTTCGTTTTGTGCTACTTAAAACATGTATACCTTTAAAATCCAATCTACCTTAACTCCTTTTTTCCTGGTCTTCTAGACTTATAATTAATTTAAAATGCTACTTAGAAATTCACTTTCTGTATTAGCCACCTAACAGTTCATTTCAGTAATCTGATGGCAGATAGATCCTTGAATCCATTTCCTCCTGTTAGAGTAGAATTGTACGAAATGATCACAGGAGTAATCGCAGGCATGGACTGGACCAAGTGCCCACTCAGGCGGGGCTGGGTCTGTTTTGATCTTCTGTCCTTCAAGGCATTCATGACTTCACAGGCAGTATTTCCCTTGCCAACACAACGTTCTTACTCGATTTTCTCTCTTTAGTGAGAGAAACCACATGAATCCCTTTTGGTCTTTAGGAAGCAAGGCAGATTCTGAACACCTGCTTCTTGTGGTTTTCCACTTTGTGGAGGTGTCTCCTTTTCCTCAGGGAAATCCGTGAATATTCGGGTAAAACACAGAGGGATATGGAGGAAACGCCTGAAAGAGTAGTGATTAAATATTGATTATTTCCTGATTTAAAACTGCTCACCTGAAATTGATACTTTCAGACTGTTTGATGTGGAAATTATTCAAAATTCACTGAGATACTCTGTATTGAAGTGTCACTGCAGAAGTGGAGTTACTACGGCCACAGTTTGGCCGCCTGTGCTAATAGTGCTTTTCCCTTGTGCTTATTCTGTTCCAGGTTCATATCTTGTGTTTAATTGTTTTGGAAGCTGTTGGGTCGATAGTCTATAGAATTGTTCTGAGGAGGAATTTTGATAAGAAAGTTTATTATAAATATTATCTACAATATATGATTCTCTCTGCACCAGTTGTATCTCATTGGTTGGTCTTATCCCTGGAAAGTGGGACTTTTGATGAGCAAAATTAATGTTGAAATAATAAATAGTTTCATATTGTAAGATTTAGATACATTCAAGGGCAAGATGGAAACACCGACTTGGTCTGAGGTAGAAACGCCTGTTGTAGGACTTGGGGCAGTTTCATTTGGGGCGGCCTGATGATATAGTGAGTAGTTATCACAGTGCATAAAAAAGCATCTTAAAATGTCCTCCTCTTTAATCTACATTCTCTAAAAATTCTGTAAATCTATCTTTAAAAAGAAAAACAAAAGGGAGAGTTTTAAAATGCATTATCTACCCTAGGCTTATGTAAACATGGCACAGGGTGCTGAGGACACATCAAGGTCCCACTTACCAGGCGCTGTTGCTAGTGCAGCCAGGGGCCCACAAGTTGGCCACCTACTCCTTCATTCCTCCCTGCATTCACAGAGGATCCCACATCCATGTGGGCAGGTTTCCTGCCAGGACCACTTTCCATCAGGTGGCAGCCAGTGTGCCTAGGGCTGTAGGCACAGAGCTCCATGGGAATACCTGGCCCTCCCCGGAATACCTGGCCCTCCCCGGGGTGCCCTCCCAGGCGAGGCGTGCTGGTCCCGGTGCCAGGTATGTGGTTCTGAACTGGTCACGATGGACGAATGCTAAGGTGGATGAGAACTGAAAATGTGCTCAATTTTTCATCTTCTCTATTTTATTTTTGTAATTTATATTGTACACGACCCTGGAAGTAACTATTTTGGACACATATTTTTATAAACCAGGTAATTTATTAGCCTGGAATTTGGACTAGGTTTATTTTGTTTGTTGGCTTCGTTTTCAGTCAAAACGGAAATGACTTCCTCCCTTGTGCGGGGTCTTGATTTCAAGTACAGGTTCCAGAGAGCAGACAGAATCTGTCCGAGTAGGAGAGCTTTCTAGAAGCACATGCTGCTCAGTGCTGATCAGCTATGGTCCTGGAGACCCAGGCATGGCTCTGTCCTTATCTTTGGGATGCAAAACTCAGAGCAACAGGGCTGAAAGGAGAAACCCTTGGGGGCCCATCGCTGGTCGCTGACAGCCACAGTTCCTACTGAAAGGCTGGGTGCAATGCTGGATTCATCCGGATTCGTCACGGTCCTGCACATGGTGGTAAGGGTGAGGCCGTCAGGTTGATTGCTATTTTAAGCCTCCGGTATTTCACACTGGTAGTAAATACAGATTGCATATCTCAAAAGTAACATTGCCTAATGTTTTATAATAAAATCTATTATGTGTGTTTTGATTGGTGAAAATAATACAGATACATTTTAAAAGAGTATAGAGCATGTCCAGTTCTTGTGTGTTTTTAAGTGACAATTGACTGTATATTTGTACATCGCCATCTCTGATTACAGATTTAACATGAACACGGGTGGATTGTTGGTGTGTCATCATTTCAGTCAATAATAGCAAATGTTTTTAAATTGAAAGGCAACACATTTCTGTTAGATCTCTTACTGAAAATATTCTGCAAATTCCTGAATCTATGTTTTGAATATCATGCAGTACAAAATCAACTATTCAGAGTCTTGGTGTCATTGTTTCTCACAAGGTGTGGCTTGGAGACCCCACCAGTCTTCCTGTCCTAGTTTTACCTAAAGGCCCACCCAATGCCCGTGTGCTTGTGGAGTGTGCATGGGCTGAGCCCTTGGCCTTCACACTGGGTTTTGAGGCACGTTAGAACATTGGCTACTTAAAATCACAGGAGTAGAAGGGTCCTTAATGGCTCACTTCCTTTTCTCTGCTTAAAAAGGCTAGAGTCTTTCAAGATGGATTGAGTAGCAGCCTTTTTTGTAAAGGTCTCTGGAGAAGGGGAACATCTCTTGATATTTGTCTGTGCTCCACTTCTCTGTCTTACCCCTTCCCATTCTCAATGTGAACAGTGCTGAAATACTTTTTATTTATCGATTCAACTGGTACATGTATGTGGGTGGCGTTTTCTGGTGGGGAGACAGGTAATATTTCATGATAACCGGATATGGCTACTTGTGTGAATTTGAGCATAAGATACCATTGACAGTAAGGCAGTTCTTTGATGTGTTTTGTTCTTGGTCAGGAAAGATGGTAACTAAATCATAAATCAGTAATAACAGTGACAGAGTGACCAGTCACATTCCTTGAGGCCTTACGTGACCATGATTTAAGAGAGATGCCCTGTCATGGCCTTTGGGAACTTGTCATTTGCTGTCCCTTCAAGGCCTGGGGCTGCACGCTCCTTCACAGTTTGAAAGGTCAAGGCTTTGGGGTCCAGGGTCCTTGTGAGCAAAGGTGTTTGCAACCATCCTTCCTCTGCCTTGGCGCTTTAGAGTTGGGCGTAAATCAGAATCAGTTCTCCACCTCCCACGCCACATGACAACCCAGAGGCTGCAGCTGCTGGGTCAGGAAGGGCTGAGGTCTGCCCTGAGTATTCTTCGGTCACAAACACCTTTGAGATGCTGATGAGAACTGTGACCCTCTCCCAAGATAAATGCCATGAGCACCAAATATTGCCAACCTTTCCGAAGAATCCTGGACCCTGATAGATGCCTTGTGAGAGCGCCTTTCTAGAAGCAGCTGTTAGATGCTTATGTTCTTAGCAGAAAACAGAGCCTGCGGGGGGGTTCTAGGGCCTTTTCACTCTCACTAGCTCTGACACTGCACACAGATCTGGAGTGTAAATAAGGATATCTTCACTCTGAGCCCTAGCACCAGTTGGTGTTCTTACTAAGTGCTCAAAAGAACGGTTTTATCAAAGTGAGGTGGGTTGCGTCCATCATCCTTCCACGTGGAGCACAATGCACAATTGACAGATAGGCCTTGGAGGCTTGTAGTGAAGACTAAATGGAAACATCAAAGTAAGTACAGCTCTTTTAAAGAAGTTATTCTGTGCAGAGCTTTGAAATAAAGTCTTAACTTTAGCTAAATCCCTATTTTAAATTGTTGATTCGCCAGTATTTTCTCCCTTTCTCCCACAACTTCCTTGAGACTCTTAGAATTTTTATAAGCATGCTTTAAAACTCATTTCCTTTGCACACTTAGATGTCATAAAGAGTGAGAAAGGACAGAGAAGGTTTGGGGTTCATACCTCCATTTGGGAAATCCACCTGAAGATGTCTTCTGCCTCTGTTCAGATGGTTTTCATAAGGGAATGCCCTTACTACTGAATTTTTTGTAGTTTTGACTGTTTGAAAGTTCTTTCTTAAATTGAACTGAAACCCAGTTCCCATAACTTCCATCCATGGGCCCCAGACCTTGCCTTTGAGTGAAATAGAGTGAGTAGGACCCACTTTATAAGATAGGCTTTAATATGTTAGTTGGAAAGGCAAGCTCCAACTGTCCCTTTCTCTAGATTAAACTTAAATTCCAATCCTTTTACATGAGAAAGCCCCGGAACCTTGCCAGCTCAGTGTACCCTAAAAATATGGGCCCAGAAGGCAATGTAATATTCCAGACACAGCCTGAGCAGCATGCTGTTCGAACAAGGTCCCCCAACTAATTGACACCTCAGGTGGCCTTCCTTTAACAGCCATGTCACACTTAGAGTCCAAGGTCCACTAGAATTACTGGATTCCATGACGTGGCACTTAATCCTGATTCTGTCATCCTTCATATGTATTCTCTTGGCCCACTTGTGACATCCGTCAGTTTTATGAGCCTGAACACTCCTTCTGAAAAGTCATCCAAATGACAATTAACAGCCTTGAGTGGCAGGACAGAGCCTTAAGGCAGACCCCAGCAATCGCAATGACAGGACCCATGTGACCAGAGCTTTGTCATCTCGGTGGGGCCCCTTAATAGCTTCCTTGTTCAGCCTGTGTGCAGTGTTGTCATGCCATAAGGTTGGGAAGGATCTCACTGGGCACCTCATAGAAATGACCATGCTCAACCCAGCAGCACTGGTTCTCAGTGCCTTTTTAATTTTCTCTTGGGAGGAGCAGATGGTGAGCACCAGCTTTCCTTTCCTTACCCACACTTTTGATATCCTTTGGCCAGTTGTCCTGGTGTAGGTCAGTGAGTGGGTAAGGGAGCAGGGCAGAAGCACCTGGTGGCCTCATTTTGTCTCCATGTGAATAAAAGGAAGTGACATGTTCTGAAGTCTATGTGACTGTGATTCCACAAAGGCCAGGGCAACCTGATACCAACAGCCCCTTGTGGCCAGCCTGTCAACTGCAAAACCATGTTCATCGGACAGAAGCTGGGTATGACTTCAGAGGTTTGTCATTTGCCTTTTTTGCTGCTTTGTTTTTCTTTTCCACCAATAGCAGTCATCCTCTTTTGTGTTTATTTTATTTTAATCTGGGCTAGAGCTTTATACAGACTTTCACTAATAATTAAGTTTGGCGGCTCTCCATTTCAAAGTTGGTTTCTTAGGGTTTTTAAAGCAGTAGATTCTCACACTAAAGATGCCATAAAAAATAACTGTTTGAGGAGCAACATTCCACTGTATGTGTTTGTTCTCAAAGCTGGCTCCCTGACTATACTTGACAGAGGAATAGAAGGCAGCGGGTCGAGGACTGCCTCTCCTCCCCTCACTGCCCACCTCTCTCAGGCACCCGTTCCCCCACATGACGGCTCCATCCTTTTTCTGTCACAGGAGCCCATGCCCTCACCTGCTTGGGAACTTCACCCCAGCCATACCCTCTCTGTCCTGTGCCATCGCTCCACCTCCGCTCCAGTCTCTTCTGCCTTATGTCACCCACATTAAAAAGAAAATGCTCTTAACCCAGCATCACCCTTGAGTTGTTCTCCTTCTCAACAAAAAGCAAGAACAGTCTGTATTCACTTTCTCTGTCTCCTCTCTTGTCAGCTCCCTATTTTTGGGAAAGCTGTGTGTGTATGTGTGTGTGTGTGTGTGTATGCATATGTGTGTGTATGCATATGTATATGTGTGTATGTGTGTACGTATATAAAATCAAGAATGAGAAACTAAACACACTGTACTCCCTCAACCAGAGATGACCAAGATACCTTGGCATATAGCTTTCAGATTGTTTTTTATGGATGTACACACACCTAGATGGTTTTTTGTTGTTTTTTGTTTTTTGGGGGGTTTTTTTGGTTTTTTTGTTTGTTTGTTTTTGCCCAAATGAAGTCATACTATACATGCTTCTTAGAATCTACATTTTTCAGTCAGCGATCTCCGACCTCCGTGTCCATGAGTTCTCATCTGGCCTAATACCCAGGCCCTGGGATTTCCCAAAAGCTTGTACTGGACTGTCCAGCCAGGATCCAGTAAAAGCCCTTGCACCCTGGTATCTGGTTTCTGGAATCATCTAATCCCCCTGACACCAGCACTTGGTACCAGGCAGGTTGTCCTGCAGGGTATGTACCCTCTTGCTTTGTTTGGCATAGATACAGGTGTGCACACATGAATGCATACCTCCACAGACACATGCATATGTTCATACGTATGTTTATGATATACATAGTCACAAATTCCACTGATTTTTTTACAAGCAACCAGATTTTTAATGTCTATAAACTCACATATACATGACATATGCATGTACTTTATGGACAAAGACATGTACATACTTTATCAAATGCGACATGTTAGCAGTGTTTAATAAGTATGATTCATGTGGGTAAATGTATCCACATTTCAGAGAAACCTAAAGAATCCGTGTGTGTGTGTGTGTGTGTGTGTGTAAAATGATTGACGGTACCCTAGGGAGAAAGACAAAGTGTAGTGGAAATGTGAATGCACTCCCAGAAACTGGTTATGCAGGTGAAAAACGAACAAAGATCTAGAAGGTTGGAATGCCACCATTGTTTAATGTGGACTCATAGTCTATTATACCCAATAGGCAAATTCCTTTTGATCACTCGAACTTAAAAGAAAACAGCCTGTGTACCAGGCCACAGAGGACACCTCCATAAATTCTAAAGACAATATACAACTATTCTTCTATGATAATGCAATAAAACCCAAAATAAATTGGAAAAGTTCTCACACGTCTGGGACTAAACAGGAGGATTCTAGGAGGAGTCTAGGTGAAAGAGGAAATGATAAGGAAAATTACAAAATTCCTAAAAGTACATGATCTCAAAAAACACTACATGCCAAATTTGGTAAGACTCAGCTAAGGCTTAAATACATTTACCAAAAAAAAAGACAAGACAGATTTTTAAAAGTGGGTTCAGTGTTCAACTCAGGAGCTTAACAAAAGAGCCATAGAGCCAGCCCAAGGACAAAAAAGAGGGGCAATGAAGGGCAGGGACATGAAAGCACATCATGTATGTGAACTTCATCCCCTCAACAGTTCCTGTGAGGGCAGTGTTGTTATCTCCCTTGTAAAGTTGGAGAGACGAGGCCAGGAGAGCAGGTTAGTTTCCACAGCCACGTGTGCAGGAGAGGGACCTGAGTCCAGCTGATGCCAGGCCCCACGCTGTAGGCTAAGTATTCGGGGTGATGGCCTCCAGAAAACCTGAATGGACCAGTGACCATCAGAGAAAGGAGAATGGTAACCAAAGCCACCTCCACCCCTAAATACTCTCTAGATGACATCAATCTCACGGGTCAGTTTTTACTAAACTTTTAAGAAATAGGCAAACCCTATCTTTTTTATTCTTGTCATAGTTTTCACATTTAATTCATTTTTTTTTATGATTCCAATTTCATTTAGGATTCTAGGATGAAACCTGTGAATGCTCACTACGTATCTCTTACTAAAATATAGATTAGGAGAAAATCTAATAAATTTACTAAATTGCAATTACAATTTGAACCCAAATGCTAACATTCACACCATAAAATTTTCTAATATTTTATATATGTAGGAAGTTTATATTCTGCAAGTATATATTTATTTGATTTGACCACATTTCATAGGTTGGATTCGGGGGGTGTTTTTAACATGTTGAGAATTTACTGTTTATTTTTATAACCCAATGACTTTATTCAAAAATGCAGAAGATTTTTTCTGGCTGGCCAGGAGGAAAACGCTTCAGTGTCAATAAGCCCATTGACTGTAGCAGCCCAGGAAGTGTGCTGCAGGTAAAGATAAACCCCATCTTCAAGGTTGTCAAACCACCTGACTCAGTTTAGGAGACTGCTGTAATCTTGATTCCAAAATTGAATAAGGACATATCGAGATCACATGGCTTCTTCACAGATGTTAACTGAATCGAACATTATATAGTTTATTCCAAAATGCAAGGGTGACTCAACACAACCGTTTCAATAAATAACCTATTTTGGGATGTTTTATGCTCAGAAAACTGAATAGAAAAACAGCTTCCTTTGGGGAGTGGCAGAGCTTATTCGGGAAAGAGCACAAGGAGGTGGCAAACATCAAATATCCCAAAGCCACCTCCCTATGGAGACAGAAGAGAGGGTAAGGATACGCGCGCTCACGCGTGTGTGTGTGTGTGTACAGAGAAATTTGCAATTTAACGCTAGTGTGGAACCACCTGATACCCAGCCGGAGTAACTAGGGGTTACTGCGTGCAATGAGAGGACACGGGCTCGTGCACCGTGGGCTGTGCATGGAGGCCGAGCCCTGCTGAGCGGAGCCAGGCAGCAGCGATGACTCTGAGTGCGCGTCAATCCCCTACTCTAGAAACAGCCAGCAGTTCAAGGGAACCCTCCGCCTCTGCGCAAATCGAATGTATCCTCCATGAGATGACCATATCAGGGCTCCTCAGCTGGGCCATGGTTCTTCCCCAGGACCCCTCGTTGCAGGACCCTTCCTGTCCCCTCGTCCCCTCACCTAAATGCATGCCGGTCCTTCATTTTCCGTGACCACCCGCTGCAGGGCCATGTCATAAATAAGACACCCATGCCTGCCCCTGGAGACCTCCCTCTGTGGCTGCAATCAAGTACTTAATACAAGTACTTAATCTGGCTGAGCTGACAGCAAGGACAAGAAGCTGCCTGGGTGAAGAGGCATCTAATCCTGCAGACTTGTCCCCCCTAGAATAGTTCGGTGCTGTCTTTCTCCCCATGTTCATCTTCACCCCGCCTGCAAACCATTCCTCACACGTGGGGATGGTGGCTGTAGTGGCCTAAGGGGTCTCCTGGCCTCCACTCTTGTCCAGCTACCACCTAGCCTTCATCCCACCCTGGAATGAGCCTCCTAGGATGCAGCTGTGACCACCATGTCACGGCCTCCATGTGTCCCCACTCCACATTTCGCACATGTACCTTCACTTTCCTATTACCACGCTGGCCAGTGTCACATTTGGGACATCTGGATATCCTAAAACCACTCTCTATGCTTTTTCTACTAGTCAATTCTAGACAACCAAAGGTTGGTTAACCACGTTGACACTGTGATGATGGCACCACTGCTGCAAGACGCAGATTCCCAGACCCCACCTAGGCCTCTGAGTCCAAGATCTCGGCAGGGCCTTGGACATCTGTGTTATAAATGAGCTCCCAGGGGAGATCAAGCATACATCCACTCTGCCTAGCCATGGGCCTTGGCCTTCCCGCCTCCCCTCCCCACCACTGCCATTCAGGGCAGCTTGCTCTGCTATGCTACCTACATGAGTTGCCTGCCTTCTCCCAACCTTTCTTATGGGATGATGTCTGGGTTTCCCATTACTGCTACTGCAGATGACTGCAAACCTAGGGGCTCAAAACAACACAATTGCATTATCTTGCAGTTCTGTCAGTCAGAAGTCCCACAGTCTCAGCAGGGCCAGTTCTATCTGGAGGCTCGAGGGGAGAACCCATTTCCTGGCCTTCTCCAGCTTCCAGAGGCCACTGTCATTCCTTGGCTTGCGCCTCCTTCCTCCATCAAAGCCACCAGCATGGCACCTCTGGCCCTGCTTCCTCCTCATTTCTCTTTTCCTGACTCTGCCTCCCTGTTTCACTTTTAAGCACCATGTGATTACTTGGGGCTTACCTTATAATGCAGGATGATGTCTCACCCCACAGTCCTAACTAAATCACATCTGCGAAGACCCTTACTATGTAAGGTCACAGAGTCACAGGTTCTGGGGATTAGGACGTGGGCATCCCTGGGGCCCATTATTCTGCCCACCACAAATGAGACTCATACCTCCATACCCCTTTCTATCAGCGTTTCTCCAGGTGGGCCCCATCTTCTGCCTGTATCAACACCATCCGTGGCTCTTGTTACAAACACAGAGCAGGGGGCCACCCAGAGCCTCATACCTGAGTCTTGATAGGGGCCTTGGGGTGCTGCCTCGCCTTGAGTTCCAGGTGATTCCTACACACAGCGACATTTGACAGCCTGTTTGAGTGAGGTCTCAAGTGTGGCAGGCACCGACGACTCCACAGTGGGGGAGCGTTTTATGCCATCCGTCCCCCACCAAGAACCATCACAACTATCCCCCGAGCTTGGGGACTGAGGGCCCTCAGCAGGTGTTTCCTGGGCGGGCAGATTCAGGCTCACTGGATGCTGCCCCAGGACCCAGGGATGGCCCTGCTGAAACTCAGCCTCTGCCTCCAGGTCACTTTGGCTCCTCATGCCAGTGAACCAGTGGGCAGCGAAAGAAGTCACCCTGCAGCAGGGGCGGCCATCCCAAGTATGCCACCTAGGCTGGCAGAATTGCCAATTGCGGGTGGGGAAGGCTCCAGAAGGGGTGAGAGAGGAAGGGCAACCACAGGACCTCACGTAGAACCTGAGGGAATGTGAGTGTTTCACAGGAGGGCGGGGCTATTTCAGGCAAGTGTTGTGCCCTGTGCCACAGTCTCACCCACCTACGCTCCACACGGCTGGCTAGATGGCTCTGTCCACATGGCCCACGCTCTTCTGCCTCAGGAATTTACTTGAGCTGTAGAAGTCTGCTCTGCCTTCCTGCAGGAGCAGCCGGGAAGTAGAGGGGATGTGGCCAGACTGCACAGCAGAGTGCTGGGACGCGACCTGCACAGCTCCCCATGAGGAAGCAGGGCTATGCCATGTCAGTAACCACCCTAATAATGCACTGTTATGGGCTGTCTCCTTCCGTGTTCACCCTCCCTGGAGACTCCCATATAAACCACCTGCACCTCATTGCAAGATCTGCTTCTGAGGACCCCACCGGCAATGGCTGCCTTTGTCCTCAGACTGGCCCCACCTGCACCCTGTTGGGGATCTGAGCCATACTCACCCCCACACACACACATTCACACCACACACTAGTTACACATGTGCCAGACACAACCATGTGCATACATGCGGCACACGCACATGCAGACACACGGTGCACACACATGCACACTCTTTCTCTCCCTGATCCCCACCTGGACTCAGTGGGTACTTGGGACCCTCATCTATAGTCATTAAATGTGACTGTCTTAGTACATTCAGGCAACAGACCAGGTGGCTTATAAATATCAGAAATTTAACTCCTACTGTTCTGGAGGCTGGAACTTACTGTGTCCTCATGTGGTGGAAGGGACAAGGATGCTCTCTGGGGTTTCTTTAAAAGAGCTGTAATCTCATTCACGAAGGCTCCACCTTCATGACCTAGTCACTTCCCAAAGCCCCTTCTGCTAACACATCACCTTGGCGGGGGGAGGATTTCAACATATGAATTTGGGGAGATACATTCAGTCCACAGGTACAGCCCCACTAGTGACTGGCAGTGTGGTGAGCTCTCTGCAGCTTTACCCTTTAGTAACTTGGAAAGTTTTCACCACACTCGAGAATGGACAAGTTACGAATTGCACCAAGAAAATACACCGGCTAGAGCCTAAAATTCTGTTCTTACTGTTATCTGATTTTATTGGTGACACAGTCTGGCAGCCCCACTTAATGTCAGTCTCCTTCCTGAGTCACCTGCTCTGGTTGAGCCAAGATTTGGGGCAGATGTGCTGCCGGGGCCTCCCAGGCTCTGGGTGCTGAGTGTCTGCAGTGACTGGAACCCCAAGTCTCCCTTCTTCACCCATGATGACCCACAGCAGACTCTGTGCCCACAAGTCCAGCTGCTTCCAGGTGTCCACCAAATAACTCTTGGCCCCAGTCTGTCACCCACCCTCGCTGGACTCCAGTTCCCGCTCCTCACATTCTCCTCATCTTCCTATCACCCAGTCCCATGGCTTCTCCCCTTGGGGCTGGTTCTGCCCAGGTGTGTCCTCATCAGCTGTCCCCTGCCCATCTCTCCTCTCATGTCCTCCAGTGCAGCAACTCCAGAGCTGGCCTCCTCAGTGGACAAGGAGTCCCGCCTGCCATCCCTGCACTGGCCTGGTGGGTAAACTTGAGTGGTCCCAGGTCTCTGCCCAAAGGGGCCTTTCCTTATTACTCCCATCCCAGCCACCTGACCCGGCATTGGTGACTTCCTGGCACTTGTGCTCTCTGTTCATTTTCATTATTCTCCTGTGGTTGTAGTAAGTTTCCAGTGTCCACTCTCTAAACTGTGGTCTGCGAAGGGGCAGAGACCCCCTGTCCTGCTTACTGCTATATCCCAGCACCTAGCATGGTGCTTGCACACACTAGACCCCAGGGGATATCCTAGAGGGGTGTCTCAGGGGGAAGGGGCTGAGCCGACAGCTCCAGGGTGGGCCCGGCCTCCATGCCAGCGCCTGCCAGACTGTAGGAATTGGCCCCTGGGAGTGGGGAGGCAGGCCAGGGCTGGGAGGCTGGGGTGTGAGGCTGGGGTGCTGGACAGTGTGCTCTCTGGAGGGCTAAGGAGGGGGACAAGGGAAATGCAGTACCTACGCTGGGTCAGGCCCCTTCTAGGGTGCAGCTGGTGTCTCCCAAAGCTGGGGCTGGCTCAGAGCAGAACTCCATGCCGGCCTCAGGCGGTAGCTGCAGTCCGTGCTGTGTCCTCAGCACAACCTGTCCTCCATGCCCCCAGGGAAGCACGCAGGAGCCCTCAGGGACATGGCCCTCTCCCCTCATCACAGGGCAGCCCTGCTTCACTCTCCCACCTTGAGGCGGGAGCTGTGGCCTCTGGCAGGTCCGCCTCAGGTTTCAGTTGCTCTGCCTAGGGCTGCCCAGGCTATACACACCCATCCTGCCTTCAGTGTGGCAATTGTGCCTCAGTAGCCCTGGGCCTGGGGGGAGACTGGCTTGCTACTCTGAACCACACTTGGTCAAGAGGCCCTACAACACCGCTCAGGCCCCAGCATGTCATAAGGGGATGGCCAGCTCTCCCAAGTTCTCTCCTGCAACCTTCTCTCCTGAGAACCCCTCTTGCCTTAGGGAGTGCTCTGGGCCTGGCCTGAAGGAGAGGGGCGGTCGGGCGGGGGAGGCCCCAGCGCATCACCCCCAGACATGTCTATCTGCCTGTTTCCCCTGCCCCTTCACTACAGCCTGGCCCTGCGCATTGCTGTCCCGGTCACCCTGCCCAGCCTGCCCCACCCACACCCACCCTAATACATCAGTGTGCCCCAGGCAGGTGCCTGCTCACTCCAGGCCTCAGTTTCCTAAACTGTGCAAGTCACAGCTGTGCTCTGCTGTTTTTATTTGTCCAGTCTTCTAGAAACGGTCCTCGAGGCAAGCTTGGAGCAGTGCGCTACTCCATCCTCAGGGTCAGCACAAAGCTAACAACCCTCCCCCTCCCACCCCCAGCTCTAGGGAGCCAACACCCAGACCTATAGCCCTTACTCCCCAGGCTTACAGAAGTGGCCTGAGTTCAGCTCCTCAGAACCTGTGTGCAGCCTCTCTGGGCTTTCACTGGCACTATCAGGCAGGCATGCTCTTTCTGAGAGTGTCAACCCAGGGCTGCTGAGGGCCATTTTGCTACAGAGGGTTTGGAAAATGGGGCAGGTGGATTACAATTCACATTGCTTAAGCACCTGGATCTAACTATTCCTGAAAGCGGCCCACCTTGGCTTTTTATACTTCAGGAGCCAATAAATTATTTTTGCTTAAGCTGGTTGGGGCGGATTTCCTGCCACATCTCATCAGCCAGGTCCTGACTAAAGCAGAGGACAGATGTCCTCACCTCTACGCTGGGACAAACCAGGAAACTTTTAATGTCCAGGTGGAGCCAGTTGAGGAAGGTCATCCATTTTGTTCAGGCCTCCTCCCCCATTCTAAAAATGAAATAGTTATCCTGAACCGTTATCCTCCTAGGCCCCCAGTGTCTTCAGAGTGGCAACCTACCCTATGAGGGCCAGTTCCTGGGCCTGCCTCCCTCCTTCCCCTACGGAGGGAGCCAGCTTGGGGGTCGAGCTCAGTCTTCTTGGACTTGATACCCACCCTGTGCCCACAGGACTCAGGGACACAGATAAATCACAGTTCAGTGGCCATGGCAGGAGGAGAGCCCAGAGGAGCAGCTATGGCCCAGTCTTGAGGAAAGGGGGTGAATCAGATGTTAGGGTGTCAGGGGTTTGCCAGGGAAGAGTTGATGGGGGACAGTTCTGGTGCAGAGTCGAGCAGAAGCCTCATTCAGGGGGCGGCGTGTGATGCTCGGAGTGGGTAGCAGCAACTGGGGTGGGAGGCGAGCCGCAGCCGAGGGTCCTGAACACAAGGACGCTTGGCCTTGACCCTGAGGCCTGGAGTAGGGGAGAGGCTGGTGGGCAGGGTCACCAGGGTTTGCGAGGCTGCGGGAGGGGCGCGGAAAGGGCGCCGCAGCCCCACCCCAGCCGCGCACCCCGCGCTCCCCCGTGCAGCCGCCAGGGGGCGCCGCGCCCGCGCTGCTCGGGGGCCGGCCGCCAGCGCCCGGCAGGCTGCGCCCAGAAGCCGCTGGCGGCGGGCGGCGGGCGGCCCCAGGTCCGCTCACGGCGGGCGCAGCGGGTGCTGCCCATGGGCCGGGCCCGGGGTTCTGGTGCACCGGGAGCCGGTGAGTCGGGGCGCGGCCAGACGGGACGCGGGCGCTGCGGGCCGGAGAGGGGCGGTGGCAGAGGCGGCGGGCGCGGGGCGGGGAGGTCGGGACGCGGAGGTGCAGGACAGCGAGCCGGCGGGGACAGCGGGTGGCCTGGCCGCTGAGCGGGGACGCGCGGCCTGACCCGGGGCACAGGTGCGCACGCGGGTGACAGTGCGCGTGGTTGGTCGGCTGGCTCACGGGGGTATTGGCCGGAGGGAGGGCGCTGCTGGGTGCTTAGGGTGCCCTGAGGGGCGCGGGTGCGGGCGCCCGGTGGTGGCGGGCAGGGTACCGGCGGAGGGCACACGCCAGCCGCCTCGGCGAGAGACGCCTGAGCTCTGCGGCGTCCGAGCCACTCCACTAGGCGCGAGGAGCGCGCTTCGTCAGGCACTCGGGTGGCAGGAAAAGCCAGTCTGGACCCAAGGCCTCCACTGCGCTCTGGACCTCAGTTTCCGGGTCTCTGAAATGGGACCGGCAAAGGTGGCTTGCCGCTGCTTGTGAAGATGATGCAGGGCCTTGTCCGTGGAGGAAGAGGGTGCTGTTGTCTCTGAAGCTGGAATCGGATTGAGGAAAGGACCAGTGCTGCCACCAGAGAGCCAGAGGGACATTGGTCAGCCCGGGGTTCTGGTGTGTTCCCCGCACAGTGACAGTGGGCAGGTCAAGGGACTCTGGTTCACTCCTCTCCGTATTCAGGTGGGGAAAGCAAGGCCTGGAGGGGAGGGAAGGGATGCTCTGGAGCCTGCATCATGCTCCGAGTGGCGGGCAGTGTGGAAAGAACAGGTGTGCCAGCGGGGGTGGTGAGGGCTCACCCCAGCCCCTTCCTCCTGCCTCCTGACTGCCAGGAGGCAGGTGTTCTGCTGAGCTTCAGGAACCAGAGACGTGCCTGGGAAACTTTATTTCCCTGGGTGGTCCAGTGTCCCCATCTTACAATTGAAGTAACTGAGGCTTAGATAGGTGACAGGACTTGTTCAAGGGCTCAGGACCATGCAGTGGCAACGCTGGGGTTTCAACAGTTCCAAAGGCCGTATTTCAGTCACTGTTCTAGGTGACCAGGAAAGGCCTGGGGTTGCCCATTCCAACTGGAGAGCATTCATAGAGCTCCTACTGTGGGAGGTCTGCTCCTGGCCCCAGTAAGTGCTTTCAAACAGATGTGGGAGAGGGAAGCTGAGCAAGTGATCAGAGGAAATACCGAGGGCATGGCAAAGGATAAGTGACAGGAAAAAAATAAAAGAGGTTAATTGGGGTGGAGAGAGACTGAGGTAGGAGCAGAGCCTTAGCCTGATCAGGGAGGGTGGTCCGGAGCAGTGACTGTTGGCTATGATGTGAATGGAAGGGCGAAGTCCATTGGAAAGGTCTGAGGGAATAGCAGGTGCATGGCCTCAGAGGCAGGCATAGGTGGTGGGTGGGAGGAGCTGCAGCAGAGCCAGTGAGAGGAGCTGTGGGGTTTGGATTTTCCTCTGTTGCAGTAGATCTGTGGAGCGTTTAGAGTTGAAAGGAAGGAGAAGACTGGGAGAGGGGCAGGAGAGGGAGCAGGGAGACATCAAAAGGCTGCCTCATATGGGGTCCACCCTATGGGGCCGCAGCCACAGGGAGGCCTCCTCTATCCAGGCAGGGCCTGGAGGGTGAAGAGGGCAGGTTACTGCCTTGCCCCTCTCCCTGCATCGTCCCAGGAGCATCACCTGCCCTCTCCACCCTCCCTGGGCCCAATGGGAGAGGGGACGCCTGCATGGAGTTTACAGAGATAAGATAGGATGCTAGGTGTTCGGACTGGTTTCTGTGTCCTTTTGACATGTTCCCCATACAGCCTTCAGCATTGTTCCAGCTCTCACTTGTTTTTTGACTCAGACCCAAGGTCAGCCATTCCTCCAAGAAGTCTTTGTGCCTTTTAGTGGGGATTGGATTTTAGAAGCTGGAATGTGGGCATTAGATGTGCTCATTGCTACCTTAGCATCGTTGCCTCTGTGCCTTCTACTGAGAAATCATTTTTTAAATAAAATTTAATATTTCCATCTTATTTATCCCACAGTAAGAACCTGGTTCCCCAAAACATCAATATATTTAATCACTTGCTTAGTTCTAGAATGCACTCGAAATAATTTCTGAATCACTACCTCTAAATCACTACCAACCCAAACCTACAAGGTCAAGTTCAGGATTTCTTTGGATGTGTAGTCAGCACTGCGTGAATATGTTACCAATTTGATATACCATTAGCTTCATCTGTTTCTGTTTGCACACAGTTTGGTTTTGTTTTCTTTCAGTTTTTATGGAAATTTCACTTTTTGAATAAAAGTCCCTGTCTCCTCCTCCTTGTCTCCAGAGTGTGGATCACCATTTGAATCTGGTTTGTTCTTCCTGGGTTTATTTGCAAAACAAGCTATTTATGCACTGTCACAAAAGTTAGCATATACATCTCCTTTGCAACTTACTTTTTTAAATTAAAAATATCTCCTTACTAGTTCATAGAGACTTTCTTCATTCTTTGTATGGCCACGTACTACTGCACTGTGTGGCTGTCCTGTGAGTGAATATTTGGCTTCTTCTAGGCCTTGATTATTAAAAATAATGGAATGATGGATAACCTTGCACATAGGTTGTTTGTACTTCTGGAGATGTATCTTTAATTCCAAGAAGTAGGAGTAAATGTGTATTTGTTTTGTTTGCTATTCCCAAATCCCCTGTCCCTAAGTTTTGTACTCCACCAGTAACATAATACAGTGTCTGCTTCTTCCGCAGCCTCGCTATCTGAGAGCCAGGGAGAGCATTTCGATGCATTTTAATTCACATTTCTATTATTGTGTGAAACTGGACATCTTTTCATATGTTTATGAGTCATTACATTATCTCTTTCTGTGCATTGCCTGTCCATATAGTTCATATAGTTTGCCCATTTCCTATTGGATTTTTGGTCCTTTTTCCTATCCTCGGATTTAAAAGTTTGTTTAAAATACATATTAGAGAGATTATTAGTGTTTTATCTTCATTGTGGTGCAAATATTTCTCCTGGTTTGTTGTTGTTGTTGTTGTTGTTGTTGTTGTTGTTGTTGTTGTTTTTGTTGTTTACTTTGTGTATGGTAGATAGTGAGTTTTGCCATTAAAAGCTTTCTAGTTTCATGTAGTTGATTTAATCCCTCTTTTCTTTTACTGCATATAGATTTTGAACCCTAGTTAAAAAGGCTTTCTCATGCTTAATTGTAATGAATTTATCCATGTTTTCTAGTTCTTGTTTGATTTGGCACTTAGTTTATGGATACAATTTAATCTTTTCCCAAATTTCTATCCCTCTATCCCAGCACGACTTAAGAGGCATCTCTTTTCCAGTAATCTGAAGTGCACATGTATCATTCACTAAACATCCAAATGCAGTTAGACCTGTTTCTGGGTGTTCTGGTCTGTCTCACAACCCTGTCTCTTCGCATGGTGGAATTATGCATTGGACTGTTTGTATGCAGGTGTGTGCGCACCTGTGTGTGTGAATGACAAGGAAGACTTTATCTACAACTACTGAAACGGGAGGGAGCTTGAACTCAGTGCCCGTCCTGGTGTTTGAACACCCACTAGGGCTGATCCTCCTGCTGATGCTCTTCATTTCACATTTTCCTCGCCATGGCAGCGTGTTGCTGGTGTTTTTTGTTCAGGTCATATTAAATTTATAGCCGACTTCAGAACAATTGACATCAGTATGAAGTTGAGTCATCTTGTTCAAAAACCAGGAATGTTTTTGTATTCAAAACTACTTAGTCTTTTATTCATTCAAGACTACTTTCAGGAGCATTTTGGAGTTTTCCTCACATTTCTTAAGTTTATTCATGAGTATTTTACCTTGTTGCTATTATAAATGTTTTTTTTTCCATTATATCTTATAACTGGCTCTTGTTTGTGTGTGTGTTATTATATGTACCTCACAAAACCTATTTTGCTGTTAGTTTTATCATTGATTCTTTTAGGTAGTTCAGTTATTCTGTGATCTGCAATTGAAATTGTTTTACTTCTCCTTTACTGATTCTGAGGCATTGAATTGCTTTCTTAATCTAATTAAATTAGCTAAATACCTCCAATTCGGTATTGAATACTGAATCTAATGGGCACCCTTACCTTGTTCCTGACCTGAGGAAAAAGGCCTCTGGTACTTCTCCCATGAAAAAAGATGCTGACTTTAGGATGGAGAGATACATATATATACTTGCTGATTTGTAAAATCAGCAATGAGTATTGACTCTTGTTGAAGATATGGAGATAATTCTATGATATTTCTCCTTAGACTATTAACAAGATGAATCATATTAATGGATTTTCTACCATCAGGTCCAGGATGAGGATGAGGCAAATAATAAGACACAAAATTTGTTAATATAAATATTAAGCCATCCTTGCATTCCTGAAATAGAAATCACTTGGGAGGTGACATATTGTTTTATTATGGTCTTATTAGCTATCTATTGCTGTGTAACAAGTGACTATAAACTTAGTGTCTTAAAACAACACACATGTGTTACCTTGTAGTTTCTATCCAGGCGTAGCCGTCTTCTCGCCTGTGCTGACCAGGACCAGGTCATTGTCCAGAGGCCCAACGAGGAATGGGTTCACTTTTCCACTCAGTTCTTCGCGGTTGCAGGACTGAGAGTTGAAGTGTTTTGCTAGTGGTTGGCTTGAGTCTGCCCTCAGCTTTTGGAAGCCACTGGTTTCTAGGGACCACTGCCATTCCTTGCCACATGGCTTCCTCTCCATTAGGCCAGAAATGAGTCTCTATAGTAAATCTGCTAGCAAGACAGCATCTCATATAACTGAATCTCAGAAGTGACATCCCATCATGTTTGCCAGAGTCTGTGGGTTGGAGGAAGTCAGTTCCATCCACACTCAAGAGCATGAGCACCAGGAGACAGGCATCATGAGTGCCCTAGAGTCTATCCGCACCATTGGTGCTGGATTAACATCTTGCAGCATGTGCTTTACCACTTTGGCTGAAGCATTTAAGAATAAGCTGCTGGAATCATGCTAATCTGCCAACATCTCCTTAGGACAAGGACCTTCTCCCACAAAATCTCCATCGAGGTGTCACATGCTGGAAACAACATTAACACAAGAATGCGTTCTCATATACAGTCCATATTCAACTCTCGCCAAGTGCCCCAGTCATGTCCTTTGTGGCCTTATTTTTACACTCAGGATCTGATCAGTCATCCAGCATCACGCTTGTCTGCTGGGTCTCTTAGGCTCTTTTTATCTATGACAATACTCCTCATCTTTTGTTCATCTTTCCTGACAGGTTTTAAAGGCTCCACATCAATTTTTCTCCATAACCTTGATTTGTTGGACTCTTTCCTCAAAAAATTCAATTCAGGCTAAGAGTTTTGGGTTGAAGATGTTTTAAAATTATAGACTGTGATGCACCTCTAGGAAGAGAAGTCCATTCGCCTTCCAGCTGCCTAGCCTGTGCCCTCTTGCAAGCCACAGCATCCTCCAGCAGTGGTGTGGGGGCAGGCTGAAGGGTATCTAGTGGTACCCCTGGACTCCGGCCCCAGCTTCCCTTCCCACCCTCCAAGAGTCCTTCCTGGCCCCTGTCACAGTTGCCATGCCTCCCAGGGAGCTGCTCCCTGCTCCCCCAGCCTCTGGGCCTAGCCCCCGACTGCACCCCAGGGCATTCCCTCTTTCAGCAAAGATGCCCACCATGCCTGTTTCACACAGGCCCTCAGTGAACCAGAGGTGGCAGACAGCTCCAAGGTTTCCAAGTGGGGGTTGGAAGCCACTGCTTCCTCACCAAGTGACTGCTCTTACTCCCAGGATCATTCTGGGCCTCACACACCAAACGGGACCCATAGTGCTGTGTCTGGCGCAGAGTAGGTGTGTGTCACAATGATTTCCTCTCGTGGATTCGCATTTTTTTCACTCTCAGTAATGACAGTGAGGCGGGGTGAAAGGACCTTCCTCTGTGAGGCAGCACTCCCTGGGCCAGGCCTTCGGTCGTGTGTCCTCTTATACATGTCTTGTCACCTCCATGCTTCCCTTAAGGCCACTACCCCGGGCTCCGCCACCAAGAGTGCCCAAACAACCAAACCACATAAACTCAGCCGGGAAGAGTCTGAAGGGCTAAACTGTGAGGCCCGTGAATTTGGCAGGGCAGCTCTAGTTTGTTCTCTTGGACTGAGGCTGACACAGGCTCAAGTGTTGCCAGTTAGAGGGCTTTCCACCTGCACAAGAAACACCTCGATAGGTATGTGCTGTTTGCAGTCTGAGATGTTCGCAGTCTGGGCTATTTGCAGGCAGCAGGGTCTGCTCTCCCCTTCGGTGTTTATTGTGCTTATGGGGTGCCCCCTCTGCTCAGCTACCCATCTGCCCACCTGTCTGATGGACTCCTCAAGGGCTTACTACCTCATTCTGTCAGGCAGGGTGTGCCAGGTTGTCTGTCAACATTACCTCGTGAGAATAGAGGTAAATAAAATAAAAAACTCACAATAGAGAAAAACCCTTTGAAAAGATTAATAAAATTGATAAACTCCTAGCACAACTGACCAAGAGAAAACACAGGTTGCCAATATCCTACAGACAGTAAAAGAGTAACAAGGGATTTTTATAAAGGACTTTGTGTCTGTACATTTGATTACAGGGACAAATGCCTTGAAAGACATAACTTGCCAAAATTGACCCCGAAGATATAGAAAATCTGAACAATACTGTGTCTGTTAAAAAATATATAATTTATAATTAAAAACCTCCCCAGAGAGAAGCATCCGGCTCACATGGCTTCTCTAGTGAATTGCATCAAATATTTAAGGAAGAAATAAATACCACTGCACACTCACTCAACGAGCAAAAGTCAATGTGAGGCAATAAGAAATGCTGGGGAGGCTATGGGTCAACGAGATCCTCTGGTCAACTTGTGGGGGTGCACACTGGCACAACCAATTTGTAAAACCACTGAGAATTATCTAGCCAACTTAAAAACGTGCTGCATCCCCTGTGAAGGGGAAGTTTCATGCTTGATGTCCTGAGAGAAGTGTGTGTGAGCCCTGCTCTTGGTGGCAACAGCTGGAACAGGAAAGTTGGAAAAGAAATGATGAAACACTCACAAAATGGATCGCCAGACAGCAGGCTCTTAGAAACATCATGTTCAGGGAACAGTCAAGTCACAGAGTGCTGTGTACAGAATGACACCATGTTTATAAAACTTAAAAGCAAGCTAACTATGCAGTGTATTGTTTAAGGATATGTATTTCTGAGATAAAATATTTTTAATGATTTTTTAAAAATTCCAGATAGTGGGAATGATGGAAGTGGGGTGAGTAGGGAGGATGGCACAGGTTTATGAAATGGAGGGATCGGTGGCATGCCACACTGTCTGATTGGGTGGAGGGCATCATGACTTACATATTACAGATAATCTTTTTATGTAGCAAATAGTACATAATAAAATCCTGTTTGACAAATGCTAAAATGTTAAAAGAAGTTCCCGTATTTCCTTCCTATACTCCTCAGTAGGTGTGTGCTGTGGGGATACACTTTCGACTTTGGGGATCACTAAGTTAATCAAACCACGTGGTCACCAGGCACCTCTCTGCAGCAGGCCCTGGCGAGGGGCCCAGGGTGCCCTGAGCTCATGCCTGGGTAAGGAGGGCTGCAGTCAGGGTCAAGGGAAACTCCAGGGGAAAGACAGTGCCCCACCTACTCTGGTAGGTCTAACAGGAGTTGTGCAGAGTGTGGGTGGTCAGGTAGGAAGGAGGAAGGAGCAAAGGTCCAGGCCCCCACCATGAGGGACCCTGGCAGCTCAGTGCCAGCCCTCTGCATCTTGGCTGTGAGCAGCTCAAGGACAGGCACTGGCCACTCTGTCACCACCATCCTGCACACAGGCTGGGAGTGTGGTGTAGGATGCACAGGAGGGCTCCTGTCCTTCTTAACCAGCCATTTCTGGAGTCCCTATTAACCCTCAGCAGACCCAAAGCATGGGAGAGGTAGGTGGAGGAGAAGTTTGGGGGCAGGCTCTGAGGTGCAGAGGTGGGTCACCCTGCACACTTGGACACCTGGACCCCACCTGGGCATATGGTTTGGGGTGTGGCTGGCTCTGACCCTCAGAGAAGGTTAACCACACTTCAGAACCCCTGTTGGGAGCTGCAATCCACTTGTGACATTTTCCCATAAAAATGGTTGAACTCTCCAGCCCTGTGTTTAATGGAGGTACCCATCAGTCACCCTGAAGGCACCCACACGTGTCCTGACCACACCAGGGACTTCCCCAGCTCCGCGGTTCTGACAACCAGCCTGTTCTGTGACGCCCCTTAAGCTTGAAACATTGCACACTGAGTGGTTTGTGTGACCGAGTACAGGGGGATTGTGGAAAGGTTAGAGAGGCTGAGATGACAGGGTGTGTGACAGCTGCTCCTGGGACATGAATCGCAGTGGTCTGTGGTTTGAAACAGATGTTTCTGCATGAACGCAGCCAAATCGTATTAGCACTTTGGATGATGAAGAGGACTTTAAGCGTCTGCATGTTGCAGTTCTGAAATGTTTGCCGGGGAAAATGTCCTTATATTTTGCAAACAGCAGGCGTAAGGAGGAACAAATTAGGTTATTGTGCTATAACCAATCTCATGAGCAAAAGTCGTTGACAGATGAACTGCATATAATAGACACGATTCGCAGTGCTGCCACTAGCCTTGTGAGGAAGCCCCATGTCCCTTTCTGCTGCAGTCTTTGTCCCTGGCTCAGATGAGGGCGGCATGGAACAGCTCTGCTGTCTGCCCTTGGAAGCAGGGAGGGCAGCTCAAGGTCACATGGCACCAGGCCAGGTGGGACTTTCAGGGAGAATGTCACAGACTTTCCCTTTTTTTTTCTTAAACTTTTTCTTATGGAAATTTTCAAAAACATAAATATATAAAGAATAGGATGTGCATGAACCACCATGGACTCACCTCCCAGCTCATGGCTGTCAACTCACAGTCCATCTTCCTTCATCCCTACACTCACCCTCTTGGTTCTTAAAGCAAATCCAGGACATATCGTCATTTCCCATCGTGACTCTGATAGCAGATCCAAACTGATAAGGATAAGCATCATGCCATTGACACACCTAGTGAAATTAATAATTTCTTACTATCATCTAATAGCCAGTTCATAATCAGATGCCCCAATTCTTTAAAAATCTTTTCACAATTGATTTATTCAAATCAGAATCTAAGTAAGTTCTACACATTGCATTTGATTTTCATAACTCTTAAGTTTCTTTTATTCTATAATAGTCCTTCCTATTTTACATATGTATTATGTGTATATATACACATATATGTTTGATCTTCATTCCATTCATTTGTTGGAGAAACAGGGATATTTGTCCTGCAGAGTGTCCTATGTTCTGGATTTGTGCTTAAGTCTTGGCTGAGTTGGGTGTCCTTCTGGTGTCATTGATTTTGTTTGTCCATCTTCCATATGTCCCCTAACTGGCTAGCTCCATCTAGAGCAGCACAGGGCAGGAGAAATGTCATGGATCCCTTGAATAATTTGAAATGTTCTTGCAGCTACATTTAAAAAGATGAAATTTAGATGAATAATATATTTAATTTAATCTATTTAATACATCCTCAACATTATCATTCTAACCTAATCGACATATCACTGATGACACATTTTATCTTTCTTTTTCATACTGTCTTCCAAATCAGATATGCATTTTGGGCTTACAACACATCCTAGTTTCAATGTTAAATTTTCATCATAAATAATCTGCATTTAAAGTTCATAAAAGTTATAGTTGAAAAGTTGAAAAGTATATATTTTTAGTAACTATCAAATATTAGGTTTTATAAACATTGTTAAAATATCTGTGTAACTGATATGCAATAAACATTCATGACATATGTAAACACTTGTGAAATTGTCACCACAATCGAAATAACGAATATATTCATCCAACTACTTTCAGTCAGCATAATTATGTTAGGAACTGGGCTGCACCGTAGGAGGTGAGAAGCGGGCAAGTAAGTGAAGCTTCTTCTGTATCTGCAACTGCTCCCTAGCACTAGCATCACTGCCTCAGCTCCACCTCAGATCTTCAGGCATTAGAAACTCATAGGAGCGTGAATCCTATTTTGAACTGCACATGCGAGGGATAAAGGTTACACGCTCCTTATGAGATTCTAATGCCTGACAATCTGAAGTGGAGCTGAGGCAGTAATGCTAGCACTGGGGAGCGGCTGCAAACACAGATAACGTTAACAAATAGGTTTGACTTTTTCTCTGGGTGCACGGAGGTGTTTTTTTTGCAAAGATTCGTTGGTACTAAGAGCAACCTGAATGACAACTGGCTCTCCTTACTCTGTAGCTGGAGGCATTCTGCTCAGTGTCCTGTGCTCCTCTGAAGGCCGTATTCATGCCTTTGGAGACATTGGCCACACTTGGCTGAACCAGCGCACCTATCCCTGGGCACCCTCCTTGGCACAGCGTGGGAGCCTCCGTCCCCTCCTCAGGTGCTATGAATCCTGCACATTCCCTGGGGAGGGCCTCAGAGTGACTGCTGATGTCAATGGTGTTGATCCAGGCTTGCATGTCTGCATGCCATCCCCTAATGGTGGGGTGGGGGGAGCCGGGAATCGGCAGAGCCCAGGAGTATCTCCTATGGGGTCCTGTGCCTCCCCCCGATACCCCCACTGATCAGCCCTCCCTCTTGCAATGCTCTAATCTGGGCTTCCAAGACCCCCCTCCCTGAGTTTCCTCCTGCTGCTCCTGCCCCCCAACCTCTCCACTTCTTCTCCATACTGTCTTCCTCACCTCGGTCAGGTCTCTCGGGTGGTCAAATATAAACCCGAGGAGCTGAGTGCCCTTTCTGTCAGCGATCCACCTGACATCCAAACATCAACATGGCCTGTGGGTGTCGCCTTCCCAATCTGTCCAGAATACAGCCACTCCTCTCCACATACATTCTTCTCCCAGAAGTCCAAGACCTTCTAGAGGCATCCCGTGTCTTCCTCATCCCAGGCCCTGCCTCCTCTCTTTCCTGTACCCTTCAATGAGGGTCCTTGTCACCTGGCTCCAGCCACAGCAGCCTTGCTCCTTTCGGCTTGCTCCCATCTTTTAGCCTATGCCCTTTCTGTGCCTCGACATATACCCTACCCCCTCCCCCAGAATGTCCTTCATGTCATGGAGTTTCAGACCAAATGTCACCTCTGCATGTCAGTCTGGGAACTGTGGTCATTAGACCCATTTTACAGATGAGAATGTGAGAAGGCAAGTCATCTTCCCACGGTCTCCCTGCCAAGGACCAAGCTCATATCTGTCCTCTGGTCAGCCTACATATAAAGCCAATGCTGAGTAGCCTCCGCCTGCCGATGATGGTGTAACATGCCCATCTCGAGAGCCTGAGCTGCTAGAATTCTTTCTGTTGTATATGCAGACACCCAGCTCAGCCAGACTTAAGCAGAAAAGGAAAATGTGTTTGCATCCATAAATAAAAAAACCTAGGGTGGACTGTAGGCACGGCTAAACCTAGGACCTGGTCTCTCTGTCTCTGGCTCTGCTTTCTCAACATGGGCTGCTTTCACAAGAAGGCCCCCAGCAGCTTCACATTTACCTCCTTTTTATTATTATTATTATTTTTTAGGCAAGGTAACCCTTGGTTGACCTCACAGATGGCAAAGACCTTGTCAGCTTACAATCCCTTATTTTTTAATTTTTTATACCTACAGCACCTGGTGGTTTCCCATCCAAGTACTAACCAGGCCCGACCCTGCTTAGCTTCCTAGATCAGACAGGATCAGGCTTTTTCAGAGTAGCAAGCCTCCTTGACCTGAGCAGAAAGATAGTCTCCACCTCAACAGTTGAAATAAATGTCCCAGGAATGGAGTCTGGTGACCCACTCAAGTGACAAGCCTACCCATGAATCTACCCCAAAGTCTGGAGTATGGAATGGGCTGACAGATGGGCCTGGTTGTGTGCCCATCCCAAACTATCGTAGGCCAAGGCAGCTCCCGTCCCAAGTGGCCACCAGAGCCACGTGCCCTCCTACCATGGGCACGAGAGGGAGGAAAAAATGGATTCTGTTGCTAGAAGAAGAAGGAACAGATGCTGGGGAGGCAGAAGCCACAGAGGCCCATGACCTTGGGCAGCTGCAGCGGGGCCACACCTTGGTGTGGGACTGGGAAGCAGTCCTGGGTCCCCCTCTGCCACAGCAGGCCTGCCTTGCTCCGTCTGCATGTGCCGCAGCCTGGCTGCACCAGACATATAGGCTGCTGGAGCTGTGTGGAAGGTAAAAATGGAGCCAGTGAGCAGAGCATAAGTGATGAAGGCAGGCCAGCTCCTGTGTGAGGTGGAGGTAGCCTGGAGCAGGAAGGCTAGGGCTGCTGAGCCGGAGGTCTGATATGCAGATGGCCCCAAAGACACCCTTTCTCAGGATGTAACCACAGTTGTTCTGCAGCCCTTAGGCCAGCCTCCCTTCACTGCCCCTCACCCAGTGCCACCTCCTTACTTGAGGGTCTCACCCCCGCACCCTAGTTTCCCACATGCTAGCAGAGTTGCCATTCCTGGAAGTCCCTCTAGTGTGTAGCCCTCACCTCCAGGAGGCCAGGTTGACCAAGGTGAGGGCAGGAGGAGACACGGGCAGGACTGGCCACTGCTGAGCCCTGACAGCTGCCATCGCTGGGGCAGTGGTGTTTTCATAGCGTCTGTGTGGCTGAATCTTTTTGAAAGCTAGGCCCCCTGTTGTCCACGCAGCGGGCCGTGGGCACCAGCCTTCCTGCCACTCCCTGCAGGGCTGGGAGTGTGATAGGTGGCGTCAGGGCTTGTGCAGAGCCCATAAGTGTTCCTGATGACAGGATAGACAGCACTCAGGCTCAGTCTTGGCAAGGTTAAAGCAGGCACTCGGCATAGCTGGATTATCCAGTGCCCTCTGGGCCCTCCATCTGCCGGGGCTGGCAGGGATAGGAAGGCTGTGGGAGAGGTTGTGGCCTGTGTGGCCTCTGCCTCAAGGGCCACCTGCCACTTGGTGGGGCCAGACAGGCCCTGGATCAGAGATGTGGCTTCCTTCAGACTCGGGCATGTCAAGGAAGCAGCTCGGTTTACCTCAGAGGTCCCAAGGCAGGAGGTCCTGAAATCTGCTCCACTCAACAGCCATATATCCTCAGGGAGAGGACAGCAATGCTGCCTCTTTGGGCTGGCGGGGACTGAGTACAACAGCGCATGTGTTCATTGTTCGGTCACTGTTATCTGCTGACATGTTTGTTTCAATGGATTTGAAGAAGTATATAGCCAGCACATCAGACCCATGTTTCATAGGTGTTATCGGTGAGGATAACACTAACTTTAAAGTCTGAATCGATATGAAGAACATGAGTGAGTAGCTGCGTGGAGAGTAGTCAGGCCTGGAAACAGTCTGAAAGTAACCCTGGAGTGCCTCTTTCAACAAATGCTGAAATGAAGGGTTTCATGTCCCAGAGGTCCTGAGCGTGAGGCCAGGCTCTTAGAGGGACCCAGGGGGGCGACGCAGGACAAATATGTCCAGGGGGCTGCCCAGAACAGGGGTGCTCAGGGGAAGCCCCACCCATATCACCCTGCATATAGGTGTCCCCAGTCTTGCAAAAGCTTCTCCTCTCGGTGGGTGTCCTGGTGCTGACACATGTGGCCCAGAGCCCAATGTGGGAGAGGAAGGGTGAGCTGAGTTCTGGGTCTCACACCACACAGTGCCCTGGCTCCCCTAGTATCCCGTGCTGCAGGAGTGAGTCATTCGACCACAGTCACCTCACGTGAAACAGAACGGGAGCAGCCACATGGTGGGTGGGCAAGTGTCGAGTGGATGGGTCCCAGTGATGGCTGAGCTGGCCAGCCTGTGGTGCAGCTGGGACTCTTGGTCTTGCTGTCATGATCACTCTGCCCTGCTCCTGCCATCACACTGCTGTGACAAGAAGAGCTGGTGAATCTGGGAGGGGACGCCAGCCACCTCCTTTTCGCCAGGGCACTGCTGCGCTTTCTTAACGTTCACATGTCCCCTTTCAAGGATGTGTGTTTCTCTGGCACGCAGCAGCTGCCCACACCTGCCCTCCCACCCCCCGTATGTGGCGGTGCGCCCTACCCACTTCCTTAGGAAGCTCTTCGGGGGAAGGGTCTTGCCTGAGGGCTCCCGGGTAGCTGGTGGAGCACATCTCTATGTCCCCACATCTGGGGCTCCTTTCTGGGTAAAGGCTGGCCAGAAACTGGAGTGAGGCATTTGCTGGGAGCGCCGCCAGCACCTGCCAGCCTCCCTGATGCTAAGGATGGGGACAGGTGTCCAGTGCCTGCAGGTGACCAGAACGGCCCTTCCCCCCATGGTGGGAGGTTCCAGCCTCAGGGGCAAGTGCTCACTGGCTTCTGCAAAGGTGGCCATGGCCAAGTAGCCTCTTACACAGGACCCAGGTCTTAACACTGTCACCTCCTTGACTGTCTGTCAGGATGGGTGACCCTGTGCAGTGGGGCAGCCTCTAAGACCTGTGGGATAAGTAGCCTGGGCCTTCCCAACACATGCTCCCTGGGGTCTCTGTATGGAGACCTTTAAGTCAGAATCGGTCCCTGCTGTGGCCCACCCCGGACCCATTTTCAGAAGATGATAAAAGCCCAATATCAATTCGAGTCTCTAGAAGGGGTGAGGGGGGCCATCTTGTCCCCCCATCCTCCAACGGGGTGCCCTAGCGTAAGTCAGTTCCTCTCTCTGAGCCTCAGTTTCCCCTTCTGTGAAATGCAGCTAATGACAAAGCTGCTTTACAGGAAGTCTCAAGGAAACCAGATTCACGATCGCGTGTTTGTGTACACTGCCCTGGTGTTGCCTGGGGATGACGGTCCCACTGCCCCAAAGGCTGCAACCCAGGACAGGGACTGAACCCAGAACTCCAAGTGAGCTGCTGGGGGTCAGACACACACATGCACACGCACACGCACACGTCTTCTCAGGCTTTCTAACAAGGGCCTTTTCTCTGTCAGCGGGACGTTTCTGAGAGGAGCCAGAGAAAAACAGTGTGTTTCTTTGTTTTATTATAATACTGGTGACTTCATCATCCCTGTTCTTTCCAGAAAAGGCGATGACAAATTTGTTGAAGTTCAGCTGTGAGAGCCTCCTCTTTTAGCAAGAATGAGAAGTATTTAAAAGCAGCTTCTGCTCTGGAAGTTATTTTCAGATAAGTGGCCCTGCTCGGTGTCATTCAGGCCCCACTTGGGCCCACAGCATCCTCCAGTCCCCACCGTCTGCGGGGAGGGAACCCTGGGGGCTCCATAGTCACCTGCGCTGGTCACTCAGCTCTGACTCTCCAGGACCAGACCACACCTGTGTCTGGGCCCCCACACCTGTTGACAAAAAACTGCACAGGTTTTAACTCATTCCCCCCAATGCAGAGAGAAATGAAATAATTTCTCTATGCTGTAAAAATTTCCAGGCCCTTCACAGACTTCTCTAGCTGGAAGAAAATGGCCCTAGGGGGTGATGTCCACACAGCTGCAATTCTGTTCTGACAGCTGGGGACCCCTGCACTTCTGTCCCCCACTTCCTTAGCCCTCTGGCTCCAAGGGCCCTGACTGCACTTGGCCAGATCCTGGGCCTGGTCTCGGCAAGAGGCTAAGACAACACAAGGGGTCTAGGGTTAAGTCCTGCCCAGCAAATAGGAGGGAGCAGGCTAGGGTAACCACCCGGCTGTCTGCTCATGACGGAGGTCTGAGTGTCTCTTGTTGCAGAGAAGGTGGCCCACACTGACGGAGCACTGACCCTGCTCCCGGCCCCGGCAGATCCGCCTGCAGGCTGGCTGTTGTGAGCCTACTTCACAGATGGGGAACCTGAGGCTCAGACTGATGAGGGGGCTGTCCTATCGCCAGTTATTGAGAAGGCCTTGGCAGCTGCACACTGCCCCCACCCACGAAGCAGGTCCCAGGCCTCATAGGCTTGCCTCCCCAGGCCACTCTTTGAAATAACTCCCAGAGCTCAGGAAGAAAACAAAGCATTTATTTTTATCAACTGTTTCCCATCCTTGAAAGTGCCTGAGAGGTGTTTGTCAGGAGGTGTGGGTGACTCATACAGACACAGAGATGGAACTGGCTATTTTTGCCTGATTCCGGCACAGTGTGGGCAGCACCCCTGCAGGTGCATGGGCAACCCAGGCGGAGACAGAGCAGTGGGTGCTGGTACTGTGGGGTGGGTGTTCTCCATGTTGTCAGCCCCAGGGTCTCCCATCCTCTCAAGGGTGACATTGGGCCATGCAGAGGGAGGACCGTGGTCCCTGCAGATGCCCTCTTCCCTCCACTCCTTGGCATCTGAATACGAGGTGCCTGCCCTGCCGCCTCCAGGAGAACAGCCCCCACTCCACCTCCGAGGGCTCACACCTTCTGGATCATTCTAGCCTCACTTTAGGAGCTCAACTATGGGAGCTAAAAGTGCTGGACTCCTGCAGCTCAGAAGCTGCAAATGGGTTTTCTCCCCTGTGCTGCACTGGGTGATTCCTCCTTGAAGAGGTTAAGAGGTCAGGGCTCCCACTCCCAGGCCAGAAGAAGGCCACAGAGTGCCTAAAATTGGGGATATGGCCTGTGTCTCCCAATGGTTTCTGCACCCTGGAAATGGGGTTACAGCCTTCTGACCCAGGCTGTCCCCAGCTCTCTGGGACTCGATGTCCCCAATTTGGAGCAGCCCTATGGCACTTATGAGAGTTCTTCCCTCCAGGCCCTGGCCATGCAGTGGCCACCAAGGGGTCATCCTGACTGTGCTCACAGGAAGGAGATACACACACCATGGCCAAGGCAAGGGGGACCAAGATCAGGGAGCCCGGCCTGGGGGCAGATCCCACAGGGGAACAGGAGTGGGCTGGGTCCTGGGGCTCTGGTAAAGCTCCCTTGTCTGCAGCACAGAGGGGAGCTAAGAGGCAGCAGGAGGCAGGCGGCAGGTGGGCAGGGCAGGTAAAGGTCCAGGTGGACCCCCTGCGGGATGGGATGAGGGCTGGGGCCACAGAATCTGTCAGAGGTGTGACAAGAGAGGGACCTAGAGGCAGGCACAGGAAAGTGATGAGCCTGGCTGTGCCTCTTAGCCGGGAAGGGGGTGAGGGAGCAGGGGAGGTTAGGGGAATTGAAAGAATCTCAGCTGAGGAACAGTTAGTGCTTTCATTTCTGGTCCTCCCTTCACACGTCTCAGTGCAAATGTATTTTTCACACAGAGTCTGATATTCATTCTCTGTGGTAAATAAGACATTTGCTTCCCCCTCACAAAACAGGCCACACTCCTCCCTGGCAGCTGTCGCCTGCCTGGCTGGCCTGTGGAACAACCCAGTCACCACTGTCAGCCTCGGCCGCTGGCCAGGCACCACTGAGCACTTTGTCCACCCCACTGCATCTGCTACTGTAGCCAGTCGCCTCCCAGTGCCTGTCATTTATTTATTCATTTCTTCATTGATCCAGCAAGTGATAACTGAACCCTGTTCTAGGTGCTGGGGGTGTGGCTATGAGCACATTGACACAGCTATGCCCCAGACAAGCTCACAGTCCAGTGGGGAAGACAGGAGACCAACAAGTAAACAAGACGCATAATAGCTGTAGACTCAAATAGATGCCACATGGTATATTGGATGTAGAGAGCAGCCGGGCAGTGAGTGCCATGTGGACTGGTGTTCAAGGAAGGCTTGGAGGAAGAACATTCGCGGGGCCGGGGAGGGGGTGGGCAGATAGCAAGCACAGAGCCCCAAGGCAGGAATGAGCACAGGGTGTGCAAGAGGAGAATTAGGGACCAGATCGGAGAGCTGAGCTTGGAGTCCAATGGGTGGGACCTCTTGGACCATGAGAACAACTTTAGGGAAGAGCCAGACATGTCATGGGATGTAGCTGATGGTGCTGACCAAGTCCACATTCACACCTGTTGTGCACGGGGAAACAGAGGCTCAGGGGGAGCTCCTACGACACCCTTGCTGGTCATTTCTACTGCCACCTGCCTCACCTCTCCCCGCCAGCCAGCTCTCGCCTGGTCTCTCTCTGTAACCCTGGCTGCCCGGATGACACTTTCCTCTCCCACTTCCTCCAGTGGGTCACCTTCGGATGCATGGGCCCCAGCTCCCTGACCACTCATGTTTGAAGGCTTCTTCCAGGAGGGGACACTACAGCTGGACCTTCAAGGGGAACGGAGAGAAGAATGTTCTAAAAAAGAAAGAACAGTGAAAGCCTGACTCAGAGGTGGGAGTGTAGGTGGCATGTTTGGGGCACAGCAAGCAGGCAGATAGGTCTGATGTTCGGAAATGCTATTTTTTGAAAAATCAACTCGTTCATTAAAATGAATATATTTGATAATGAAGTTTTAGCATTCCCATCTAAATCGCTAGCATCATTGCCCATTAATGTAAAGTGACCATAAAAATTAATGTAATGAAAATGAACGTTACTGATTTTTAAAAAGAATAAACTTACAAAATAAAAGCACCAGTGTTTGGCCCTTGGGTAACACAACCATGCCGAACTCCACATCTCCCCCCATGTAGCTGAAACCCCAGCAGAGTGCATGGAGTGGTGAGCTGACCGGTTTGCCTGCGCTGGTGTTTCTCAGCCTGGGCTCAGAGCAGCCAGATACCCAAGAGGGATGTCAGTACCATCAGAAGAGGTTCCAGGAGGAACCCTCTGTTCTGGCTCAAGGAGGAGGAATGAGGTCTCATTGCTCAGAGACTGGGAAGATTTATTTTAAATATCCTTCCCACCCCATCCCCTAAGCAATTCCACGAGGGCATCGCATGGGCCCTACGAGAGCCTAAACCCTGAGGAAGGGGACCCTTCGGTGAGCCCACTGCTGTCCTCTCTCTCTGTCCTCCCACCACTTGGGCCTGGGTACAGGCATCGTCATGGGAAGTGCACAGTAGAATGGGGAAGGAACGCCCTGGCTTTCTGGCTGGAAGACCAAAAACAGGAGCTTCGGGTAACTGGCAAATACCATTGCAATTATAGAAAGGGGGAGCTCAGGAAAGCAACCCCGGGGGGTTGTTTCTGAACCTTGGCCCATTCTCAGGCTATGCGAGTGTGGACCTGACCCTGGACAGCGCACCACACACAGGCTTTGATAATTGAAGTACTGAATAGACCACAGCCCAGGAGTCAGATTGGCCACGTCATTTGAATATCAACTCAATGGCTTTGAAAACAGAACGTCAAAACCACAACCCGTAGAAGACTTGTCAGAACTTTTGGCCCAAGCTCAGTGGGGTCAGTTGCCTGTGAAAACAAAAATGCAAATATTTTTCATAGGATTTAAACAAGACCCAAAATTTCAAAGCATAGTATTCAAAATGTCTAGAACACCATCCAAAATTACTCGATGTGTAAAGGACTAGGAAAATCTCAACTCTCATGAGAAAAGCTAATAAACAGATATCAACGCTAAGATGAAGCAGGTGTTCAAATTATTTGACAAAGCAGCTATTGTAAAAATGTACCAACAAGTGAAGGCAACTGTTCTTAAAATAAATGGAAAGAAAGCCTCAGCAAAGTAAGGAAATATAAAGAAGAACCAAATGGAAATCTTAGGGCTGAAAGTATGCCATAACTAAAATCTAGAAACTGACAGGATGGACTCAGTAGCAGAATGGTGATGACAGAGAAAATGATCAGTGTTATTGAAGATAGTTTGATAGAAATTATCCAGTCTAAACAACGGAGAGAAAGTGAAAGAAAAATTAACAGAGCCTCAGGCACCTGTGGGATAATAGCAAAACATTTATGTCACTATAGTCCCAGAAAGACAGGAGAAAGAAGCAGTGCAGAAAAAGTATTTGAAGAAATGTCTGAAAACTTGCCAATTTAGTCAAAGACATAAACCCACACATTCAGGAACCCCCAAACAGAATAAAAAAACTCATGCCCAGGCACATCATAATTCAACTGCTCAAAACTAAAGACAAAGAAAAAAAGCCAAAAAACTTATATGGGAAGAATGTTTTACTTATATGGGATCACATTGCCGTAGATTCCTCAGAAGAAACCATAGCGGTCAGAAGTAAGTGGGATAACATTTTTGAAGTGATGGAAGAAAAGAACTGTCAACCCACATACACATAGAAAATATCCTTCAGGAGTGAAATTGTTATAAGCCATATCAGGTGAAACGACACTAAGAATTTATTGCCAACAGACATGCTCTTTTGCATTGCTAAAGTAAGTTCTTCTGGTAGAAGGGAAATGACACCAGACGGACACTTACCACATGAGGAATGAAGGAAGAGCAACAGAGATGATGACTCTTTATATAAATATGATAGACTGCTCTCCTCTTACATTAAAAAAAAAAAAATGCTTGATGGTTGAAAACAAAAATGATAACATTGTCAAATGGTCTTTTCAGGATATGTAGATGTAACACATAAATGCCTACAATATAAATGAGAGCGGGTAAAACTATCTACATGGTGATTATGGTTTTCTGTATTCCACTTAAAGTGGTGACATGATTCTAAATAGACTGTGAAAAGTTGATTATGTATATTGTAATCCCTACTGAAACCTTGAAAAGAACTCTACAAAGAGATCTAGTCAAAAACCAAAGAGATAAATTAAAAAGGAATGCTAAAAATGTTCAAATGATTCAAAAGAAGGCAGAAAAGGGAAAACAGAAGAATTAAAAATAGAGGCAACAAAAGATAAAAAATAAAATGGTTGCCATGAACTTAAAACTGTTCTAGAAAATCAAGTCTATCTTTAAAAAATAATAAAATGTTAACTCTCATCCAAACACATCAATTAATTTATAAATTGTAAATAGTCTAAACTCACCAATTAAAAGACAGAAATTGTCAGAATGGATTTTTTAGATGAATCAAATTTATGCTGCCTAAAAGAAACTCATTTCAAATGTGATTACACATATAGGCTTAAAGAAAAATAATAGAAAAAGGAGATAACATGAAAATACTAATCAAAAGAAACCTAGAGTGGCAATATTAATAACAGACAGTTAACTTAAGAAAATTACAAAGATAAAAAGAGAGACGTTACATAATGATAAAAGGGTCATTTACAACAAGGATGTAACCATCCTAAATGTGTATACACCTAACAACAGAGCTTCAAAATACAGGAAGCAAAACTGGCAGGACCAAAAGGCAAAATAGACAAATCCACAAATATAGGTAGAGCCTTCAATACTCCTCTCTCATTAATCATTAAAACTAGTAAACAGAATTTAGCAAGGATATAGAAGAACTGAATGACCCCATCAACCAGCTGGATCTAACAAATTACAAATTTATACAACACTTCACCCAACAACAGCAGAAGCTATATTCTTTTCAAGCGCACATGGACTATTCACCAAGAGAAACCATATTTTTAGTCATAAAACACACCTTAACAATTATGAAAGTATCACACTATCACAAAGTATGTTTTCTCACCATAATTGGGTTAGATATTAAACATAGAACAATAACAGAAAAATCTCCAAACACTCAGATATTAAACAACACATTTCTAAATAATCTAAGAGAGGAAGTCTCAAGGGAAATTAGAAAATATTTTGAACTGAATGAGAATGGAAAACAGCATATTAAAATTTGTGGGAATACCTAAAATGGAGCTTAAAAAGAAAACGAGAGCAGTAAATTCTCACATTAGTTATCAATTCTCCCCAAATTAATCTCCAAATTTACTGCAGTTCCAATCAAAATCTCAGCAAGATTTTTTGTAGACAAAGACAAGGTCATTCTAAAATGTATATGGAAAGGCAAAGGAACTAGAATAACTTAAAACACTAAAATATAAGTAGTAATAAACACGTATCTATTTATGACAATATGTGCCTGTAATAAGTTCCTTAATGAGACAAGGGGAGCCATTTAGCCAATATCACTAACGAAAGCCTGTTTGGCTTTGTGTTGCTCGGGGTGACACAGAGGGTCTAAGTCAGGAGGACCATTCCATTTTTGGCTCTGAGAATCTGAGACTTGCACCTGGGTCTGCTATACATGGCAGCACAGAGTCCGTGGCCCCTCCATCCACCACCGGGGACTGGGGTCCTTGGGGCTGGTGGCTGGAGCTTGGACCTGGAGTGCAAACGTCCTCCTTCCTGGCCCAATCGAGACTCAGGGGTGAATGCCAAGCCACTGCGTGGGGCCTCCATGGCCTAGGTAGATGGAGGGCCCAGGTAGCTAGAGGCAGGCAAACTTTGTCCTGATTTGCAGAAAGAAGTGGGGCCTGGGAGCAGAAAGCCAGGAAGCTATTGCCTCAGGGCAGTCCCCTTTGCACACCAGAGCTGGTCAAGTCCAGGGACTTCCCTCCCGGTGCCATTAATTCAGTGAGGAAAGGAGGCCCTGAGAGAGAAAGCTTGGTATCCGAGGTCAGCACCCAGATAGGACTAGAACCTAATGGTCATCCATCCACTCAGGCAGTTCTCTATTTCAGACATGCTTGGGGGGTACTCACCATGTGCCCATGCACAATCCAGGCATGGGGATGCGTCAGTAGCTGTGTAAGAGACCATGTTCTCAAGTGATCTTGTGGGGAGGACGGGGAAGAAATAAGAAAATAGACAGGAGCGCCTCAGTAGGTGGCAGGGACTGCAAGGAAATAACCCCGGCGAAGGAACTCTGAGGGGCTGCAGAAGGCTTCCTGATGTGATCTAGGAGGTCCCCATGCGCTTCTCCCTCACACTCACAGTGCTCCAGGCACAGCCTGATGTCCTACACTTAACTCAGTCTGACCCTGTCTACCTGGAGGTAGCGTGAGGTCTCACAGCTTAAGGCCTCTCACAAGACTGCCCCCTACCCCTTCCAACTCCAATCGTAAGTCCAGGTTGTCACATGGACTTTTGACCAACCGGCTATAAATCAAAGGTTCCCACAACCCCTTCATTGGGTTCAATTAATTTGCTAGAGCTTCCATGCCCTCTCCCACCACCTCCACGTGTCCACCAACCCAGAGACTCTCCGAAACCCGACCTTATGGGTGTTTATGATAGCTTCATTACATAGGCACAATTGATAAAACCATTGGCCATTGGCCATCGGTTCAACCTCCAGCCTTTCCCCTCCCTGGAGGTTGGGGTGGGGCTGATAGTTTCAACCCTCCAATCACTTGGTTGGTTCCCTTGGCAACCAGCCCCACCTTTAACATAAATTAGGTGCAGGTGAAAGCAGTTTGTTATAAATATCGACACCTTTGTCACTCTTACCATTTAGGAAATGTTGCAGGTTTTAGGAGCTCTGTGCCAGGAAAGGAGATGACTATATTTCTCATTATTAATCACAATGTCATACAAGTCCTCTCCAGGCACAGCATTCCAGTGAGCTCTGGGTGATGGGGAGTCAGCCAGGTGAAGTGAGGGACAGGTGCTCCAGAGAGACCTGCTAATGCAGGTACCAGATGGCATATTCCAGGTACAGAGTGATGCACCAGAGATGACACTGCACCCTCTTCACCTCTCTTGTACCTCCGCTGTTCTCTAGTGCCCTGGCGGTTCCCACCCTCCCTAGATTCCCGATTCCGGTCAGTGTGGACATCTGCCCCCACCCCAGGGCTGCATCCAGGACATGAGGTATGGAGATCTGGGGTTAGGCTCCCCAGGCTCCCACGCGATGCCCACAGTCACCTGATCTACACAGGTGAGCCCATTCTGACCCCTTGCATCTCTGAGGAAGTTCCCACCCCATCATCCTTGCTTCTCAAGCCACCGAGCACTCCACAAGACCAGCCAGGGCTTGCTGAAGTCAGATTCTCCACGGCCATTTCTCCCACCTCCCTGGGGCCCCTGCCTTTGAAACGGGCTTTAGCTTCACTACCTTTAAAGCCCACTCACCTGTCTGGCTGTCTTCACCTCCCAAAAGATACAAGCAAGGCAGAGAGGGTCCTCTCCCACCTGCCTCCTCCCGCAGCCCTTTCCCCTCCCTCAAGCCTTAGAGACATCTTTCTAGTCTAAGGGCTATGAGAAGCCTGGTCCGTGTCCACACTGACTCTCCCAGGCGTTAAGATGCAGATGTCTGGAAGAGAGGCCTGTCCTCTGTTCTCCTCCCTGGGCTCTGAGCACAGGCTGTCTGTGCAAATCAGGAAAAGGGGACACTGGTGGGAAGACTGGTGATTCTCACAAGTAATAGATAGCCCCCTCCCTTCAGTCTCTGCAACCCACCAGGTTAGGGCCACTTGTGGGCACGTGCCCCTTCCTGCGTTTCTGTCATCAGTCTTGTTGGCGCATTTCCCTAATATCACCATGATGTGTTATACTGTAAATGCTATAAATACGCATGTAAGTGTCACCACACCAAGGAAATGCCTGACGCCATTTGCAGGACGTGTGCATGAATCCACATGAGACCACCCGGTTTTCACAGGCAGGTTCTTCCACTGTGCGTGATTTATTGCATTGGTGTGAGACCCTTCCTGGGACAGATATTCTTTTCACCTTTTTTCCCACTTGTGTTCCTAACTAGAGGCTAATTTTCTATTAGTTAGCCTTAAAAACAGTTTTAAAGCTTTCCTTACACTGTATCATTGGCGTCAGGGATATTGTATATGGCTTATCTGAAATAGGGGGCCAGATTTTTCTTCTTGGAGGCAAAGCTGACAAGGATGAGGGAGATGATGCCGGGATTATATTAGGTTAGAAATCTGGGTGAGGGTATCTCTGAGGTCTTTCCCAGAAGGCTCCACTGCAGGGAGCCAGTGGAGTGATGCTAGGTGGTAAAGCGATGGCCAGTGTGTGACACCAACACAAGGGACACACACCCCCAGGACAAAGCCCACCCCTTGCACAGCCTAGAGAAGGGTGTCTCAGCTCACAGAGTAATACATGCAGGTGCTTGGGGGCAGGAGTTCAGCCTGGAGGCTCCTGAGACTAATGGCACATGGAAGGAAGTAGGTGCCTTGACTGGACCCTGGAGTCCTCACTGATTTGTCTGCCACTCAGGCTCAGGCAGAGCCAATGGCTTCTTGCAGAAGAAACCTGGGAGGGGTGCTGGGCTGAGCCACCAAGAACTGGGGGGAACTGCAAGAAACACCTCCAACTTAGCAAAGAGGGACTATACCTTGGGTGTGTTCCTGTCCATCTTCCATGGGATAAATCAGGCACAGGTGGGCAGTCCTCAGTCCTGAAGACAGGAGTGTCACCTGGGACAATTTTTTGCTTTTAAGATTCTTTCTATTTCTAATGAGAGAGGCCCAGCTCAAACTGGCAAAAAAAAAAAAGGAAATTTACAGTTTCAAATAAATAAAAAGTCTACCAGTGGAGCTAACTTCAGCTGCAGCTGGATTCAGTTCTTGAATCTGTGCTCAAGACCTGTCCTCCTGCTTGTCTTAAGGGGACAGGAAGGGGGTCTCCCAGCCTCCCCTTGATGGCTAGATGGCTGCCAGCAACTTGGGCCTTCATCTGCTCAAACTTCAGTCCTGCTGGAAAGAGAGCATCAAGAGGGTGGGCTAAATAAATGGTCCCCCTGAAATCTCCACTAAAATATGCTAATAAAACTTCCATTAAAAAAAAAAAAAATATATATATATATATACACACACACACACACACACACACACACACACACACACACATAAGGACAGGGAGAATGGGAGTAGCAACAACAGCAAGAAACTTAGGAAGCTAGAAAGAAGGTGGATAAGTAAGCAGTGATAGAGCAGACCTGAGATAACCAATCCCCAGTCTGTGTATAAACTAATATGGATGGCTACAGTCAAGAGTTACACCCACAGCTCCTCTTACCAACCCCAGTATCAAAGTTCCCCTAAAACGGCCCACCCAGATCTCTCCACGGTGAGCTTGTCCATAAGCCCTGTCCTTTCTCTCAAAGTGTCCAGTCGGCTTTAGTCTCCATCTGACCGCCAAGGATTCCCAGACTCTGAGGAATGCTAACATGGCAGATGGCGACCAAGATGAATGGAGGGAAATTGGAGGAAACAAAGGCAATATAGGAAGAAGAAAAATTCAAATAAAAGTTGTTATCAATATCTACAGAGAGGTAAGAGAAGATATTACATCTATGAAAAAAAGAACTTCATGTTATACATTTAAAAAGGAACATTCAGAGGGAAAATAACTAATGGAAATTAAAATACATGTCAGCAGATATAAACAATAGAAGGTTTGGAATATAAAATTGAAAAACCCCTTCATAAAGTCGAGTAAGATTTTTTAAATGGATGATGGTGTGTGCTTGCCCTCCAGAAGAAAAAAATGGAGAACAAATCCAAGATGTCCAACATGAATACAGAGAGTTTCAAACAGAAAAGGAAAGAGAGGAAATCACCAGAGAAATGACTTAATAAAATTTCCCCGCACTGAATGGCATTAGTTTCCAGCTGGAGAGGCTGGAAACTGCTCCACACAAGGGATGGAAAAGACCCATACCAAGGCACATCATAATGAAATCTCAGATACTTGGGACTAGGATGACCAACTGTCTCAGTTTGCCTGGGACAGAGGGGTTTATCAGGATATAGAACTTTCAGTGCTTAAACCAGGATAGTCCTGGGCAAACAAGAATGATTGGTCACCCTTACTGGGACAAAAACTTTTTACAAAGTTTAGAAAGAAGCCAGAAAACAATGTGTTCAAAATTCCAAAGAAAAAGGATTTCTAATTTAGAATTCTATACCCTGCCAAATTGTCAATCATATTAGCAAGTATGATGGTAAAGTGAGAATATTTCCAAGCATGTAAATCCTCAAAAAATTTACTTCCTAAGCCCTCCCTATCAAGAAGCTACTGGAGGATGGGCTCCACCAAAATGAAAGTATAAAGCAAGAAAGAAGAAAACACAAGAGACAGGAAGCAGGAGATGAGATGACAACACAAGATGACAAGGGATCACTTGGCAGATGGTGAAAGTGATCCCAGGATGACAGCCCTACACCAAACTTGAGGACAACTGAGCCATACTACAGCGGTGTCATTCCAGAGACAGACATTTACCACCAAGTCCCCCACTTCTGTTGGGCCATCTTCCTAATTTGAAGACAGACAGACAGGTGAACTTGGCCTAGATTCTCATGGGGACACACATGTCACTCACAGAAGCTTTCAGTTTCCCCAAGAGATGGTAGTGAGCCACAATGAACTCAGGAGCAGGGCGTACAGAGCAGCCCACTCCCTCTGCCCACCCTTCTGCTGTACGTCCAGTGCCTAGAGCACACTGCAGTCTTGCCAGGAAACTGGCTGTGAAGCCCTATATCCCAAGACTCACTCTTGACCTTGCTCACAACTTCCCCATAAGGGGCCTTGTCACCTCCCAGAGAAGTGTCAGACCACGACCCCGAGACATTTCCACCCAGCAGGGGCCATGCTGCTCCCTCCTTGCCCAGATGGTATGTGCTTGCCCTCCATGTTCAAGACTATTGTTTAGGGACAGATTACATGAAGATGATGGAACTATAAATAAAAGCTATTAACACAAAAATCGGGATGGTCATCACCGCTTGGACATAAAGGTGAAGTTCATTTTTCTGGTTCTTGTTCAGATAAAAATATTCTGGCTAGTTTGTAAAATGTTTCCTCACCTCAGTAGTGTTGGCTCGTGTTCCATTTTCAAGATTGGGAGGTATATTGTGGGGACAGATACACAGGTAGAACCATAAAGAAAAGAAAGAGAACAATTAACACAAAATCAGGGTGGTCATAATCCAGAGGTTAGGGGACTCAGAAGTCACTTGATTGAGAAAGGTACATAAGGGATCTTCAGGCATGGGTAATGCTCTTTTTATTAGCTTGGGTAGCAATTCAGAGGTGTTCATGCTAAAATAATAATAATTGTTATTGTTATAATTATTATTATTACTATTATTTAAATTGTAGATATTTTTATAGACTCATCTGTGTTTACTTTTTTTTAACATAAAGTGAGGAAAAAATATCAAGGAAACATCTCCCCATGGTGGTCTCCAAAGATTGACTCTGACTGGATAGTCTGGAAGGGGATGTTGCACTCTCATTGACCAGAACCCCATTTACTTCCCACCACTCTAACCAGGATTCCAGCTAGTGGGGAGAAGTGGTTCCTGGAAGTAAGAAAGTACGGCAGTTGGGAGGCTAAAACAAAATCCTTTTGCTCTGGTTTGGGGGAGAAACTGGGTGGTGTCTTTGGATTCCCTTGAGAGGACTGGTGTCCTTCAGTTCCATGCCTATCCTTCTAGAAGTGTGTCCTCAGGAGATAATTGTGGATATGGACACAGAATGAGGGAGCTGATGGATTATGAAACAAGAGAAAGGCTGACTCTTCTCTCTTTGAAAGCTCCCTATTTTTACTTACCAACCTGTGGTGAGTCTAAGTTCTATCAACCCATATTTGACAGACCGCCTGCAAGCTGGGCCATGAGCTCTTTGGGGACTGGTGCTTCCTGAGCTGTGGAAGCAGCAGGCTCTGTCAGCAGGAGCTAAGAGCCAGGTGGAGCACAAAAGTAACTCAGACCCCTCCTCCCCCATAGCCAGGTCTATTGGGCAGCCTTCCAGAGGCAAGGCCAGGTGCATTCCCAGCCTGGCCACCAGAACCTCTGGGCCCAATAAGGCCTGGGGGAAGCCCCAGCACCCCCACAGCATCCCTTCAGACACCAGGGAACAGGGAGGAGGCCTTCACGGGCCCCAAACTGTAATGACATGAGTGTCTCAGCTCCAGGCTTTGTCAAAGAGGAAGAGGAAGAGGACCACGGGGTTTGTTGGGACCTGGACAAGATGCTGCCACTGCTCAGAGCATCTAGGCCTGAGCTAACATGTTTCAGGCTCCAACCTCAGGTGGACTCTTTCTTTCCTTGAGGTTCCTATGAATGCAGGGAAGGGCTTGGCCATTGGTGTCATACTCAGCTGAGTCCAACAGGGGCTTCTCAGGAGGCGTCCTTCCTCCCAGAGGCCAGAACATGTTGAGATTACCAGCACTTGGGTAGCCCTCCCCAAACTCATAGCCCCTGAGCCCAGCTTCCCTGCTGATCCTCTGAGCCACATCTGTCTGCCACTCAGCCTTTCCCTTCCCAGGGCCAGGAACCACCAAGAGTCAGGAGCCCTGGGATCAGGTAATAGTCACTAGCTAGTAACCCTGTCCACCCCACATTACCTTGAAGAGCCCAGATTTGCTCATATGTAAGATGGAAAATCATTCCCGTATGGTTCCCATAAGGATTAAGTGACATATGAAAACAAAAGTCACATGAAGCATGACACAGAATCTGTTTCTTCCAGGAACTGAAAACTTGGGCTCAGAACCTGTCTGAGTCAGACAGTTTCCTGGAGCAGGAACTCCAACCAGGATCCTTAGAAAGGGCTCCAAGTTCAGCTTCCCAGCCCCCAAGAGCACAGACTGTCTCTTTTCCTGCAGAAGCAGTCCCAAGCAAAGATGCCCATTTGGCTCTCTCAGCCATGGCTTGGGCCAGCTCAAGCTCCAGATACCCTACCTGGGGGACATATCTGACCTGGACCCTGTGAGAACACCTTAGAATCTGGGCCTCTTCTCGGAGCTTCCAGGGGCCCTGCACAGATAAAAGTAAACTGAACAAGGCTGAAACGTGGGCTCTGAGGAGATCCATCGAGGCTGAGGAAGGAGGAGGCCTAAGGCTTTCAGGATACATACTACTTTGAGGCCATGTGGCCCCAGTCTTCCCAAAAGCTGCAGGAGGACTAAGAACATCATCTTTGGAGGGCTCTCAGCTCTGTCCCCAGAGCATACCTGATAGAGAGATGGGACAATCTAAGATGCTTATTCTCACCAGTACTGTTTCTGCTGGAAGGTTCTGTCCCATACATTATGACAAGAAAAGGAGGTTATGCTTTACCATTAGAAAGGAAGAGATGAAATTACCATTAACTGTAGATATAATTGACCTCTGAAAAACCCAAGACTGTTAAAACTAATGAGATATAAAAATCTATATATAAAACCCAATAGCAATATCCAGTTAAAGGTATAATGGGGGGATGTCAGGGAAGATAGTGGAGTAGGAAGCATCAGGATTCCATCTCCAACTAGATTACAGTTAGCTGGCAGAATCTGTCTGACATAACAATTTGAGCATTGTGGAGTCTATTTATTTGAAGGCTTGCAGCTTCCAGAGAAAGGCTTAGGCAGTAAATCTCCGTTAATTTTGGTCAGTTGAGGGTTTTAGCATCATAGCAGCTACCTATCCTCTACCCCTCGGACTTTTGGCAGGCAGTTATGCACATGTTCTTGGAGCAGCTTGTGCACAGCTTGGGGGAGCCAAAGTGGGTAATAAGGACCTCGTTTTCCAAATATAAGGGATCTAGGATCTGATGCTTATTGCTGCTTCTGATAGTGGTGGTGCTGATATAGAGGCCACCATAGTTGCAATCCCCACTGCCTGAAGAGGCTGCCAAGGGATTTAAAGGACCAGAGCCTTGGTTTAGTCCTCCTTTTTTCCCATTTTTCCCTTTTGGGAGCCAGGATTAGAATATTCAGAAGCAACCACATGTGGGGAGAGGGTGTTTTAAAAGTTACAGCACATGATCATAGGTATAGGCTCAAAAAGACCTAAAAATACCTTAATTTTACACATCAGGTTGATCTCAGCTCAGAGGTACCCTACAACAATTTTTTTAAAAAAATATACCCTGAGGAAATCTAATTTCCAGAGTTAAGAGTTACCACATTATAAGACTCAAATGTCAGGTTTTCAACAACAACAACAAAATTACAAGGGATACAAAGAAACAAGAAAGTATGGAGCATTGAAAGGGGAATATAAAAAGACAAACAGGAACCATCCCTGAAAAAAAACAGATGATGTATTTATTAGATGAAGACAGGTGACCAGTTAAGAAAACTATGAACAAAATAGAAATACCAATAAAGACATGGAAAACATAAAAACGAATCAAAAAGAAATTTTGGAGCGGAAAAGTACAGTACCTGAAATGAAGAATTCACTAGACATATTCCAAAGCAGATTTGTGCAGACAAAAGAAAGAATAAGCGAAATTTAAGAGAGGGTGATTGAAATTATTGAATTTCAGGGACAGGAAGAAAAAAGATTGAAGAAAAGTGAACAAATAGAGTCTAAGGAGCCTGTGGGACACCATTAAGCAGACCAATATCCACCTCGTGAGAGTTCCAGAAGTAAAAGAGAGATGATTTCAAGAAAAAAGTTTGAAAATTTCCCAAATTTGAAGAATACATGAATATAAACATCCATGAAGTTCAGCAAACTTCAAATAAGATAAACTCAGAGACCTACAATCAGGCATAATATAATCAAACTCTTGAAAGACAATGACAAAGATTTTTTTTTAAATGCCTGTAGCCTCTGGTATTCCAAGGTGGTCTCCCATCCAAATACTAACCAGGCCCAACCCTGCTTAGCTTCTGAGATCAGACGAGATCGGGCATGTTCAGGGTGGCATGGCCGTAGACAAGAATCTTGAAAGCAGCAAGAGAGAAACAACTCATCACATACAAGGGACCTTCAAAAAGATTGTAGGCAGATTTCTCATCAGAAACTTTGGAGGCCAGAAGGCAGTGGGTTGACATACTCAAAGTGCTGAAAGTAAAAACATTGTCAATCAAGAATTCTATATACAGCAAAACTGTCCTTCAAAAATGAGGGAGAAATTAAGACATTCCCAGATAAAGAAAAGCTGAATTCATTACCACTAGAACTGTCACACAAGAAGTACTAAAGGAAGTTTTTCGGGTTGAAATGAAAGGGCATTAATCAATAATTCAAAGCTATATGAAGTTATAAAGATCTCTGATAAGGATAGGTACAAGGTCAATTATAAAAGTATTATTATAGCTCTGACATGTAACTCCACTTTTTGTTTTCCATATGATTTAAGAGACTAATGCATTTTTAAAATAATTTTTTAAAAATAAAGTATATTTTTGAACATGAAATACATAAAGATATGATTTTGTGACATCAGTAACTGTAAGGGGATGGGGCAGAGTTTTTGTATGCTATTGAAGTTAAGCTAGTATAAATTCAAATTAGAGTGTTAACTTTAAAATGGTAAACATAATCCTCATGGTAACCACAAAGAAAATAGCTATAGAATATACACCAAAAAAAATGAGAAAAGAATTTAAATATTTCACAACAAAAAACTTAACTAAACACAAAAGAATACAGTAATCCAGGAAATGAGGGACAAAAAGCTATAAGACATATAGAAAAAATATAGCAAAATGGCAGAAGTAAATCCCCCTTAAAAGTTATTATTTTAAATGTAAATTAATTAAACTCTCCAGTCAAAAAGTCAGAGATTAGCAGAATGGATTTTTTTTTTTTAGTTATTCAACTATATGCCGTCTACAAGAGAATCATTTTAGATCCAAAGAAAAATATGTTAAAAGTGAAAGGATAGAAAAATATAGTCCATGTAAATAGTAAACAAAAAAAAGTGGGATGGCTGTACTAATAGCAGAAAACAGACTTTAAAAAGTTAATAAGAGAAAAGGAAGAACATTAAGTAAAGGTACAATAGAGCAAGAAGATATAACAACTATAAACATTTACACAACTAAAAATAGACCGTCAAAGTATATAGAGCAAAAATTATGAGAATTAAATGAACAAACAGTTTTATGATAACAGTTGGAGACATCAGTACCCCACTCTGTTAATGGATAGAACAACCAGACAGACAATAAGTAGGAAATAGAAGGTTTGAACAATACAATAAACCAAATGGATCTAACAGACATACATATTCTTCTCAAGTGCACAGGAGACATTTATTCTCCAGAATAAACCAAACGTTGAACCACAAATCAAGTCTCAAATATAAGTATCATACAAAATAACTGCTCCAACCACAGTAGGATGAAGTCAGAGATCAACAATAGAAGGAAAAACAGAAAATTCATAAGTTGTGGAAACTAAACAGTGCTTGCTTCAACAACTAGTGGTTCAAAGAAGAAATGACAAGAGAAATAAGAATTCTTGGAGGCAAATAAAAATGAAAACATGTATTAAAACTGATGAGACACCATGAAAGCAGTGTTAAGAAGATAATTGATAACTATAAAAACTTATATTAAAAAAAAGATCTCAAATGAACAACCCAATTTTTAACTTAAGGAGCTAAAGAAAGAACAAATTAAACCCAAATCTAGCAGAAGGAAGGAACTAATAAAAATTAGAGCAGAAATAATTAAGAGAACAGAGAAAAATCAATGAAAACTAAAGTTGGGTCTTTAAAAAGATTAAGAAAATTGGCAAACCTTTAGCTCTGTTGACAATGAGAGAGAGAGAGAGAGAGAGAGAGAGAGAGAGAGAGAGAGAGAGAGAAGATTCAATTACTAACATCAGACATGAAACTGGGGACAATACTTCCAATTCTACAAAAATGAAAGGATTAGAAGAAAGTACTGTGAACGATCATACGGGAAGAAATTGGATAACCTAGATGAAATGGATAAATTTCTAGAAACACAAAACCTACCAAAATTAAATCACAAAGAAATAAAAAATCTAAATAGACCTCTAACTAGTAAGGAGATTGAATCACTAATCAAAATCTTTTTGACAAAAAAAGTCTTGGACCATATGGCCTCACTGGTGAATTCCACCAAACATTTAAAGAATTAACACCAACCCTCTCCAATCTGCCTCCTATAGAGAAGTTAGGCCCGAGCCACAGGGTTCCAGAAACTTTAGCAGCGGGGGCCAGACCCCTCAGCAGGGTGGCAGGTGAGCAGCCCAGGAAGGCAGAATGACTGGTTGGGCATTGTAGGCACAGGGAAGCACACCTGCATGGTGGTTTGCTGGGTCTCTCCCCTGCGTCCCATCTCCCTGCGGACCCAATCCCCGCAGTGCAGGCTGACTGCCTCTATAACTGTCACAGGGCCTCATAATCTCCAGATGTGGGTTCTGGTGACCTTAAACACCAGGAGACACAGACACGCCTGAGGAGTGGGGGCTGGGCAGTGGGAAACCAAGGTGGAAGCGCATGCCTAGGATGGGGGACGTTATGACTCAGAAGCCACCCCAGCCCCTCCCACGCCTGGCCTGTGGAGGAGTTGGGACTCCTCAGGTCATGTCCACAGGTGCGTTTTTCCTGGGCGGCGACATCTGATCCAGCCTGGCTGGTGGCTGCCCCTTGGCCGGTAAGAGCAGGGCCTTAACAGTCCAACCACCACATTTGTTGTTGTTCCCCAAAGGCAAAACCCCTAGTTGGTGTTCTAGTCAGAAGGAGAAGGCACATCCAGAGGTAACAGGAGGGGCAGATTTGGGTCTGGAGCTCAGAGCTGGGCTGGGAAGGAGACTAGGCCATGGCAGGGGTGATCTTCGCACACCACAAGCCAAACGCAGTGCCCAGAGGAGCTGGCCTGTCCCAGGAGGTACGGCTGTGACTGCTGGCCAGCCAGCAGGTGCTTCTCTCCTTATGTCATGGGCACTGCTAATCACACCTCAGGAGTCTGAAGGTATCCCCTTGATGCTGTGTCTTAGGGATACCAGCATCAGTGCCAAGGTGGGCTGGTGGGCAAGAACAGGGCCTGGGGCTCAGATATACCTGTGCTCAAGTTCGAGCTCTGCCAGGTAGTCAGCATGTGACCTGGACATCTGCCTTGCACTCCAAGCCTGTTTCTTCATCTGTAAGATGGAAGGGCTAAGGGAGGAGATGGGGGTCAGGCAGGGAGGGGTGGTGCTCTCAACCTTCCCAGGCTAGGAGACACAGACACGCCTGAGGAGTGGGGGCTGGGCAGTGGGAAACCAAGGTGGAAGCACATGCCTAGGATGGGGGACATTGTGACTCAGAAGCCACCCCAGCCCCTCCCACGCCTGGCCTGTGGAGGAGTCAGGCAGGGAGGGGTGGTGCTCTCAACCTTCCCAGGCTAGGACCCCAGTTTCTCCCCAGCTCCTCCATCCCATTAACTCTGTCACTTGAATGCCTAGTGTGTCAGCTGCTCCTCACCATGTTTGCATTCCTCAATTTCAGGCTTCGCTGCTTCTCACCTGCATCACTGTGTCACTTGAATGCCACACATCTCAACTGAGTACCCGTATGTATGTGCCAGACACATGACTAGGCCCTGGGAGTGCAGCAGGGTGTGAGCCAGGCTCCTCCTAGGGAGCACACTATGTAGGGAGACAGAAGACAGTGTGAGGCCTAGGGGATGGGGAAGCCTGGGGGCCTTAGGGGCTAGGAGGGGCGCCAGGCAGGTCTGGAGTGTGTGAAGGTGTGGTGTGTTATTCGTCCTGGGGCAAGGAAGCCTTCACCTGGAGAGGTCAGAAAGAGGACTTTGCAGTTCAGACTGTGGCTTGGCCACTCTCCTTGAGTGTAAGCAAGGGATTTGAGTCCCCTCGGTGACTTCATCACAAGGTGGCCATGTCCCCGACCCCGCCACCCACCATGGCCCTGGGATTTATTCAGGTGTTCCTGGGCCTTTCATTCTCAAGGCTTCGTTTGATGACTGGCCTTTATTTTCGCCTGAATGAACAACACTGAAACAATAACAATAGGACAGGGCAACATGCATATCAATGACGCATTTTTCAGTGCTCCATTGTAGTTTCAGCCACTTGAATAATATGTTTGTATGCTGTCGTATGTGCAGTCTTTTCTGCCATTTTCACTTGGTATGCCATAACTGTTTCCATGCGATCACTGAGTTTTCATAACCATCATTTCAACAGCAACAGAGACTCTGCTAACGGGTGGGTATATGCTAGCATCCTTGCCTGTTCTCCTGTTGTTCATTATCTGTGGTGCTCTGAGATTTAGTTCACTGCTTATAATTAACACCAAAGCAAACTCCTTTTCACAGCTTTTCCTTTTTAGATTATTTTCTTGGGATAAATTTCCAGAGTTGATTAGGTAAAAAGACACTACAGAATATAAGGCTCTTGGCACATCAAGCCAAATCTTTTACAATTCAAAGGGACCGTGACAATGTCCACCACTGCCCAGCAGTGTTTAAGGGCCAAACAGCATTGGTTGTTCTATCAGGTCTTGTTCATTTAATGGTATAAAGCAGACACCTATTAGAGTCACACCATGCCCATGTCTGTTCACACACGCAGAGCCTCAGGCCCCAGACAGAGAGAGGAAACTTGAAATAGTGGTTTAGAAGGGGCTAGTGGAGCAGCCTGCCAGTCCCCCAGTGACCCAGTCTGTAGCGAGTCCCTCAGTTCAGACCCTGTCTATGCTGGCCCCAGGCTCCCAGCCACTACTCACATCCACCATGCAGGCAGCGTTCATAGAAGTACAGACTGGGGAACTGGTGAATTCAAGGATTTTCAAGGGAAACTGTGACAATAAAGTTCCCCATCATCACCGGCTTTTTTTTAATTGTGGTAAATTATACATAACATGAAGTCTACCATCTTCACCTTCTTTAAGTATATAGTTCAGTGGCATTAAGTACATTCTCATTGTTGTATAACCATCACCTCCATCTTTAAAAATCTTTCATCTTGCAAGGCTGACACTCTGTCCCCCATTAAAGAGTGACTCCCCATCCTCCATCCCCAGCCCCTGGGAATCACCATTCTACTTTCTGCCTCAATAAGCTTAACTCCAGGAATTTCAGATAAGAGGAACCAAACAGTATTTGTCCTTTTGTGACTGACTTATTTCACTTAGCATAATGTCCTCAAGCTTCATTCATGCTGTAAGGTGTCAGAATTTCCTTCCTTTTTAAGACTGAATATTATTCCATTGTAGGTCTAGACCACATTTTGTTTATGCATTCACCCATCATGGACACTTGAGATGCTTTATCATCGGCTTTTAAAAATTATCCCTGGACATCTGAACAATGGAATACTCTGAGGTAGTTAAAAAATCAAAAGAATGAGGATACAATGTCCTGCCGTGGAAAGATCTCCAAAATGCAATGTTAGTGAGAAGAGCACAGGAGAGTATGTACAATATGCTCCATTTTTGTGTAATAAAGACCGAAGAGGGGAATATATATTTCTATTCCCTTGTTTTTGTATAAAGAAGCTCTGGAAAGATAGATAGGAACTAATAAAAGCAGCTGTTTATGGGAAGGGCATATGGGCAGGTGGGGGTCTCCACCTTCACACACTGTCTTTCCGCACATAATACCATAATCGCACCATGTTGTCCCCAGCTCGGCTGGGCCTTTGCACATGGTGGCCCCCTGCCTGGCCAGTCTGTAGGCCACCTCCCGCCCTCAATCTTGGCACAGACCATTGCCCCTGCCCCACGCCTGGCCCTTTGCTGTGTTCCAGGCAGCTAGAGACCCTCCTGGGGGAGGAGACTGGCTTTTGCCCTTGGCAATCCTCACGCAGAGGCCAGAGGTAGGCCCCCACTGTCCTGTCCTCTCCAGCACACTTACTGGGAGAGGTGGGAGGATTGGCGGGGTGCCACCAGACTTTGACCTCACCCACCCTCTCTTGAGGGAACTGTGCCCTCTCTCCCTTCATCTGGGCCCACCCTGCCTCAGTGAGACAGTCTCTCAGCACTGCTTGCTGTCTGCCTCCCACCGCCAGCTCTGGAGGTCCTGCTCAGTCTGTCCTCCTCAATCCTCAGTGCCTAGAACGGGGCCAGAAGTCGCTCCATGCCTGCACACATATGTGAATGAACATCCCTCGGCAGTGGCAGGAGGAAGCCAGAGGCTGCAGCAAGAGGACAAGCCGGTCCATTGAGACCCAGGCCTGGGCCCAGCTGAGGACACAATGACTGGCTGAAGATTGGCAGGGCACTCTGGCAGCCTGTCCACTCTCTGGGCATCCCTGAGGGTCATGATGGTTCTGGCTTCCATCCCATCTCATGTGCCAAGCACCCCATACCCAGCCCCTAGTTCTGGGCCAGGCCCAGAGGTGCTCGTCTCTTGAAGTAGTGGCATTTTGGCCTTCACCGAAAGGCCCCTGCCATGTGTCTGGCAGAGCACCCTGCCCTGCAGAGAAGTTTCCAGAATCACCTCCCCTGTAGCAACTGGCCAGTCCTTGAGAAAATGGGACTGGGATTGTGGGCAGGCCCAATGCTATGGGAAGAAGGTGCCAGGTATCTGGCAAGAGAGAGTGGACCCTGCTGCTTGTGGAATCAGGCTCAAACATGGGGCCCTGGGCATGGATCAGAGCCTCACCCGCCATAGAGCTGACCATCATCCCTGTGCACCCACATGCTCAGCGGCCTCCACACTGGGATGGACAAGAAGTGGTTTTATGAAAGTTCACTGTTTCATCGGCTGAAAATTGAACACTTACAGCATTGCTGGGGAGGTGAAAATAAAGCTGTGGCTGTCCCCAGGGTCAGCACTGTCTGGGCTGCTGTTCATACTGGTTCCCAAACTTCGCCATGCTGTGACCCAGCTCCCAAACTCTCCAAATGGCCCTCCGATCCCCAAAGTCAACTCTGATTCTCCACGGCCCTCTGTCTCCTCTCAGGGCCAGGGCACCCAGGGGGCTGGGAAAGACAGAAATGGGCCTGAGTCAAGGTCTGCCATGGGGACAGCAGTGGCGAGGTGAGCTGAGTAATGGAGAGACTCCAACCCCCGGTGAGCCCACAGGACTCCATGGTTAAGAATGTTGGGGCGATCTGAGTGTCCAGCATGGAGAATGGTTAAACAGTCACGGGATGGCCGGGATATGTGACTGTGAAAGATATGTGGCAGGCTTAGTTCAGGAAGACTGGCCTGCAAGGATTCATGGGAGCCCAGAAAAGGACACACGGGTCCACTGCACACCTATGAAGGGTGCCTGCTGCAGCCCAGGCCCTTGACTCAGAGCCAGGACGAGGATGTGCCCTGACCCGCTTGGAGGATGTCTGGGTGGAGATGGTCCTATGCGGCAGCTGCAGTTGGCCTTTCGCCACACCGGGCACCAACGGCAACACCCCCAGCACTTAACAGTGCTGGCAAGCAGAATCTGCTGATGCCCATCAAAGGTCAGGAAGCAGGGAAGGCTCTGCCGTGTCCAGACAGATAGAGGAGTAAAGATTGGGGGAGAGCCTTCCTGCAGGAGGGAACAGCTAGACAGGTTGTTAGAGTCTAACCACAAAGCGCCTGGGGTGCCAGGCTGTGGGTGGCGGCCATTTGGCTACACTGGAGAGAGACCTAACTTAGAGGTTCACACAATGGAGAAGCCCACACAGCAGGACCCAGGGCCTCACACACTAACCTCAGAAATGTGCCCACTTTCCTGGCCCCTTGTGGGGACAAAATGGTCCCAATAGTGCCTTTGCACCAGCTCAGAGACCCCAGTGAAAAAGCTTTCAGGTGCTGCAGAAGTCCTGAGATTGCACTTGAGGCCCCAGTTCAGATAAAGCTCGTCCCTCCTCCAATCTTTGTGGCCAGAGGTGGGAAAATATGCTGATTGGGCCTTGTCACAAACACCCTTCATCAGATGTGAGAGTTGACCCTCCAAAAAGCGGTCCCAAAATGGCTTGGGTGAGAAAGGAAGAGAGCTGGTTTCTGGAGGATGCTGTGCTGTGGGCTAGGGGTCCCTTGCAGCCCTCCCTGAAGTTATCACTGGGCCCAGGTGGGCATGGTGGTGCCTATGGGAGGCAGGGCTCACCCAGCCAGGAACTCAGGGAGCCAGCAGGCCCCAGCTTAGACGTGCCCCAACTTCTCTTTACCATTGCAGACAGACATGCCCCGAACACTGAGCACCTCCGAAATGGTGACACCTGGAAGCCCTGGCCCACCTTTCACCGAGCCTATGGAGGGCGAGCAGGCCGGGCAACCCCTCCTGGATGGGGCTCCATCCTCAGCCTCCCTGGACACCCTGATCCAGCACCTGGTGCCCACAGCCGACTATTACCCCGAGGTAGGTGGCTCACCCAGTGAGGGAGCGGAGGGGAAGCAGAATAGGCTTTCTCCTCTAGGAATAGGGGAGACAACAGGGCTGGAGCTGGCCTTGGGCCTGGTGGAGGGTGGTTGGGAGGCATGTCCCCTCCATGCCCTGGTGAGCTTTTATCACCTTTCTCCTGTGTTTCCCAGAAAGCCTACATCTTCACCTTCCTGCTGAGCTCTCGCCTCTTCATCAAGCCCCAGGAGCTCCTGGCCCAGGTCTGCCGTTTGTGCATCGAGCAGCAGCAGCTGGACAAGCCAGTGCTAGACACGGTGAGGAGAGGCAGGGCAAAGCAGGGGCCTCTGAATATACTGGCGCTGCCTCAACATGCCTCTGTGCATCAGCCCTTGCAGAGGCTGTGATTGTCCCCATTCTCCTGATAAGGAGCCCACAGGAGGTTTCTGACTTGTCTGAGGCCCAGAGCCAGAAAGGACAGATGGAATATCTAAACAAGGGGGGCTGTTTTCCAGTGCCTATGGGAGCTCTTGAGCTTGCACCAAGCCCAAACCTACTCCCCCACAGTCCCATCCGCAGGACCCCTGCCATCTGGGATGGCAATACAGCATCTGCTGGGGTTCCTGCTCCCAGCACATTCCAGTCCACCCTTCCCTCCTCTGTGGCCCAGCCTTCCCAAGGCCAGATCCTTCAGTCTGTGGCTATTTACACATGTGTCTGTGGGGCTTTACTGTTATAGTGATAGAAACCCAACTACAACTGGCTTAAGGCAAAGGGATTTTACCAGCTCATGTGAGTCACTGCCAAGCCTCCAGTACCACTGGCTCCAGGGGCTCAAATGACATCATTAAAACATGGTCTTTCTCCCTCCAACCTTCTGCTCTGTTTTCTCCTGGGCCAGCTTCACTCTTGCTAGGGCACATTCGCCCACATGGTCACAGGTGGCCTCTGCTTCTCCAGGCTCACAGTCTATCCTTCCCAAGCTGGTGGAAAAACTGAAACCAGTAAAAATCCAGATCTCATTGGCTTAGCCTAGGCCACATGACTGTGAGCCAATCACTGTGCATAATAGGGCTGTACTGTGCTCTGTTTGGCCAGCACAGATATGGCGCTTGTTCTGGAGCCCTGGGCTGGGAATGCAGGACAGGGAGACCCCAAAGGCTGAGATGTGTCACCATAGAAAGGGTGATAGACTACCCAGCTTCTCTGTGGTCAGCCCCCATCTCCATGTGCCATTCTGGGTGCCTGGCACAGGGAAGGCATTGTCTCATCCCCCTTGGCTCCCATTGCTGCTGCCCAGGCAGCCCAGATCTGGCAAAGAGTGGCTGAGGTAGTGACTGATGTGGCCCCAGGATCCCTCACTCAGTGTGGGCCCCTCGTCTTGCCTTGTAGGCCCAAGTCCGGAAGTTTGGCCCCAAACTGCTCCAGTTGTTGGCTGAGTGGACAGAGACCTTCCCGCGGGACTTCCAGGAAGAGTCGACCATTGGGCACGTGAAGGACGTGGTGGGCCGCATCGCCCCCTGTGACGAGGTAGGAGAGCCAAAGAGTCCTTCACCCTGCCTGCACTCTGACACCGGGGACCTGAGCGTGATACCAAGCCTACCTCAGGGCCCATGTCCCTCCAGCTGCTCACTGTAGCTCCTCTACCATCTGCCCCTTTCTGCCCCATCAGGAAATCAGGCACTACAGAGCCAGCGGGGAAACCAGGCCACTGGCTCCAGGACTGGTCTCTTGTCTTCTCTCCTGCCTATTCTCATGATTGGGATCAGATGGCAAGCCAGGGAAGAACCACTCATGGGCTCTTGTGGTTGCATGGTTAGGTCATTTGTCTATGACCCATTAGGCCAGCCTGGCAGGGCCCTCCTGGCCTTGTGGCACAGAGGCCACCCCCTCCTCCCCTTGCACCATACAGGGGCTGGGCTGGCAGTCAGCGCTCTTGGACAAGGACCTGCCGGTCAGGGCAGGAAAGGGCTCTGCAGGGCAAATCAAACTAATAGCAATGGTGGGAATAAGAGCCACACACTGTCTGGGCAGATTCTCCTGGGGTCCTCCGAGCCTCTGGGGCAAAATTGTAAATCCTGCAGGGTGAGGGCAGAGGAGGAGAGTAGGTCTCCCTATCGCGCAAACCACAAACCAGGGTAAACAACAGCCCTTACACTTCCAGTGTCTTGGGAGGCAGCCCGTGTCCCGGGCATCAGGTACCTCTGCGCCCCGCACCCTGCTCAGCTTTCCCAGGTGTTACTCTGGGGAAGGCACTTAAAGGTTTCTAAGCCTCACTTTTCTTATGGGCAGGAAGAGGACAAAATGCCCCCAGGATTATGCTGAGAATACAAAGAAGGGTTCTGCAAAGGTGATGGGGCCTCCTAGTACATTTAGCAGGGGCAGGTTTATCCGCATCTGCAGAATGACTCTTTGGCCAGCACTGATGTTGCTTTTTCTGGAAGAGAACATTAAGGGTAGCACTTGTCAGTTGCCCTGGGAGGAGACTGTCCATGACAAGCTGGTAGCTAGTGATGTGCCCCAAAGTGGGTCTGGACATGGCAGAGCCAACTGCATGAAGCAAAGAAAAACTGCTAAGGCAGGCTGAGCAATAGGAAGCCATAAAGCCCAAAGCCTAACTGAGTCTCAGAGAGGGTGTCCCAGCCCTGGGGACACTTCACACAGCAGACAAGTAACTTAGCTGTTCTGAGAGCCTGGTGAGATGAGGGTCATCTCCTCCTCCTCTGCACCCCCTGGTCTATCTGGAGGTCATGACGCTTGGTTAGGATGAGGCAGAGAATATGGCCAGGGATGATCGATAATTGGATGGATCAGGAGGGGAGGGTAGAAGCAGGGGGAGGAGATGCTAGATACAGACTGGCTGGATACATAGTTGGCTACTTTGATGGATGGATACAGGAGGGAAGACAGATGTTTAGGTAATTAGATAGGCAGGTGGATTAATGGGGTGAGTGGATGTAGGAAGACTGATGGATAGGTGGGTGGATGAATAGATGGATGGGAGGGTGGGTAGATGGGTAGGTAGATGGGTGTGTGGGTAGGTGGTGAGTGGGTGGGGGGAGTAGATGGATGAATAAGAATGAATAGATGGATGAGTGGATGAATGGTGGGTGGAATGGTGAGTAGGTAAATGTCAGGAGGAAGGAAAGATAGACTACTGAGTTTACAGATCTGTGGGTGGGCGATTGTACAAAAGGCGAAGTAGACAACAGTAGGTGGGTAAGGAAGAGATGGGTGCAGGGATGATGGATGAATAGATGGATGGATGGGTGAGTGAGTGGATGGATGGATAGATGGAAAGATGGAAGGATGGATGGATGGATGGATGGATGGATGGATGGATGGATGGATGGATGGACGGATGGAGTAAAAGGTATGTAGGGGGATAAGAACCCAGTCACCTGCTTCTTATTCCTCCCCTCTTCCCCACCTTCCCCTGGCCAGGAGGCCTTCAGAAGTGGTGAGGTCTCAGCTATTGACAAGACAGGATCATCAGCCTTTATTAGGCCCACTTCTGCCATTGGCATAGACATTTCAGAGGCAGACCCTGCCCTTCTGGCTGCGTTGGGGTTGGAGGAGTAGGTGTAAATCCTGGGCTGGTTTCCTTGAGAAGCAGTGCCTCCTCACTGACCCCCTGAGAACCTGTCAGGGCTGTGATGAGAAACCTTTTCTAACCACCTAGTGGATGAAAATAAGATACAACTGAGACCTATGATTGGGCTTTTGAGAGCAGTCATCCACCAAGTTGAGATTCTGGGAGAAGAAACATCCTCATTCAGGACATTTTTCATCCCTTCCCTTGGGATCCAATTAGGTGTGTGAGCTGGAAACAGGGTTCCCTGGCCGCCCACCACACCGAGGTCCAGGCCAGGGGCCCCCCAAGTGTCTTCATAATCCCCAAGTTGTCCTTCCACAGAAAGCCCCCATTCCAATGGGAGGTCCTCTAGGCTCTGGTTCCCCTCTGCTGGATGCTGCAGGCAGTCTGTGGCTATAGACAGGGGCTCGCTCAGAAGGGAGAAGGTGAGCCCTGCTCCTTCCCTGATGAAGAAAGGGCCTTAAGACTCAGAGGGAGAGATCTGGATCAGACCACTTGAACCCAGACTCAGGAACCACAGCTGTGTGACCTTGGGCAAGGCGCCGCCCCTCTCTGAGCTTCAGTAACTTCATCCATAAACAGAGATAATAACACAGCATTGAAGCAGAGTCCCTGAAGACACTTGTGCTCTTATTTCAGCACTCAGTAAATGTGACCTCTGATGAGGAACAAATTCTTTCCAAAATTTAGGTATATGGGGATTATTTTTATTTAGGGAACTTTTATTAGAAAACATTTCAAACATACATAAACAAAGAATAGTAATCATGAACTCCTGTGTACCCAGCAACTGGCTTCAACAATTATCAACATTTCCCCAAACTTGTTTCTTCTATTCCCTCACACACTCCCCCTGCCAAATTATTTTTAAATAGATCAAAGACATTATATTTTTTGCTCCCAAGTTATTTCAGTATTATTTTGTAAAAGGTTCCTAACACAGGGGTAGAATCAAATGATATCAAGTGCCATGCACAAGGCAGTGAGATAAACACGAGTGTTTTCAGTGTTTTCAGAGCTGTGCATCTTTTGGGCGAGTTACTTAATCTCTCTGAGCATTAAATGTCTTCTGTAAGAGGGAGGGTGATGAGCCCTCCCCCATAGGATTGTGAGGAGAACAAAGGGCCTCACAATGGAGGAGGCACGTGGAGGAGACCACACAAGGCCAAGGCCAGTGGGGCTTCCCATCAGAGGAGCACTAAAAGGCGACATCTTTCTCTTTCTTCCTGCCCCCTTCCCAGGGAGCCTCATCCTCACTGTACTCCCCGCCGCCTCTCAGCAGCTGGGAAGAAAAGGCTGGAGAGGAGCTGGGAAGGCCATTCTCCGTGACTGTGGGTTCTGGGGATTCCCACAGAAGCCTTCCCAGCATCCTGCTCTGGGCTTTGGGGATTCCCAAGGATGCCTTCCCAGGGGACCCAGGAGTGTGTCATGGCCAGCCGGGCCTTGGAGGGGCTCCCAGTGGATTGGACTCCAAAGTTTCAGCTCAGGGAGACCAGTGCTGAAGGTGAGGGAGGCTGAGGGAGCCCAAGGTAGGCCCAGAGATCGAAGCCCAGGTAAGAGAGACAGGACAGGAGACAGTAGTGCCCTGGCCACACCCATAAGACATGGGCAGAGGAGGCAGATGTGAAGGGCAGCCCTCTGGGGGACTGACCTTGCTTTCCCGCTGGCTCACAGCACTGTCTGCTGGGCTGACCCCGCTGCCCTGTGACTGCTCCCCCAAGGGCACAGATGGCGGAAAGCTGACATTGAAACCAAAATGAGCAGGGAGTGTAGAGCTCCTGCTTGGGGTAGGGGGTAGTGGGGGCAGGAGTGATCCCCCCTGGGCTGGCTCAGGGGAGTTTCAAGAACTTCAGAAAACAGAGGCCCCCTGCCCAGCCTCTAAGGACTCTAAGCACAAAACGCCCAGTCTGAGAGAACTTGAAGGCATCTGGGGAGCCACAGCTGCACCCACGAATGACCTCTGCACTTAAACTCAGCTGTGTGTGTGTGCAGCAGGTGGCTCGTGGACATGGATGGAGAAGACAGACTTCAGCCTCCCAGGCCAGCAGGCAAACCACAAGCCATGAGGGCAATGCAGTGCTGTGCCCAGCACAACCTGGGCTCCCGCCAGGGACAGGGGACACCTGATATTCTTAGCGTGGGTCTCTGCGTGGACCCAGGTATACCACGGAGATCTCCCAGCCTCTACCACAGGGTGTAGAAATCAGTGAGAAATTGAAAGGAGGTCAACAAGAAGGGCAAATCCTGTCCCCGCATTCAGAGGGGGAGCAGAAGATTCAGGAAAGAAGCAACCAGTAAGCTTGAGGATAATGCCACTGGAAGAATTCTCAGTGAATTAGCACACAGGAAATGATCATTACTTGGAGTGAAAACTGGTTCAATAGAAACAACTTCTGCTAAATTATTTGCATATTTTTAAATAGGGTAAGGATGTAGTCCTATTAAACCTTAGGCACAGGCCTACTGAATCCTTGACTTCAGGAGGGCTCCACAGTCCACCCAGGAGGGGCTGACTGGCCATGTCCAACCATCAGCTAATGTGTGTGGGCCTCTCCAGAGAGCCAGGAACTGCCCTTCGTGCTGGGGCTGAGCAACATGGCCAGTGTGGTCTGCGAGAGCTGGCAATGTAGTGAGAGGAGGGACAGGGGAGAGGACAGTCCTCGAGTGGGGTGTGGGCAGGGCTGTGAAGGAAGGGCATCAACGCCCCGTGGCCAGAGGATGAGGACATGCCAAAAAGAAGGCTGTACAGACCATACCCGGGGCACAAGGTAGGGGTGGGGAAGGGGCCAAAGGGAAAGAGGAGTGGCCTGTGTTTGGAGCACAGGCAAGGGGAGCAAGGCCACATGGAGGCCATCAAGCGAGGCTAGAGCTGACCTCAGGGACTCCAAGCCACACAGGGCTTTGGTCTTTGTGTGAGTTGGGGACATTTTAAGGAAAAGGTGCAGGGATTAGATGTGTAGTTCAAAAAGACCGCTGGCAGTGGAGTGGAATGGAGTAGAGAGAGGCCTGCATGGAGGTAGGTGGCCCACTGAGGAGGCCGCTGTAGCCACCAGAGAAATTGCCACGACTGGACAACAGAGACCATGGTGGATGCCCGGAGGGGCATGAGGGAGAGCGCTCTGGAGGGTGACCCCAGGCCCATGTACCTGGCCAGCGATCCATCCACTGAGGCACGGTAGCAGGCAGAGGTGGCAGCTCTGGGGGAGGATAGCATGACTTCCACTTACATGTGTCGAATTGAAGGGGCCCTTTGGCCATGTGGCTCTAGCAATCAGAAGAGAAGGTGCACATGTAAACACTCACATACCAAATGACACTCTGGATGTCAGCAAGTCCAGCATCCCCAGGACTGAAGTGCAGAGCAAGGGGAAGAGAGGACAGAGGGAGATGGGAAGAACCCCAGTCTCCAGCCATGGTGCCGACAGACAAGCTGCAAGGCTACATGGCCAAGGCAGATGCAGCCTGAGAAGTGGCCCCTGGCTTTCATGTTGGGTTCTGAGGTGACAGTGAGAGTCAGTCCTCTGGCTGAAAGGAGTGGAGCCAGATGCGGCAGTGGAGGGATAAGTGGGGGTGAAGGAACTTGATAGCAGTGCAGCTGCCCCAGATGACTAACTGGGTAGAGAGATGGTGGCCCGTGGAGGTGTCAGGGCTCACAGGTGACAGGTGTCGCCCAGGGCTGGCTGTGGCTGGACCCAACTCACCCTCTTCCTGGCACTCAAATGAAGACCTAGCAGGCAGCGTGCTTGACCACATTTTTGGAGACAACAGAACTGAGAGGGGCTGTTCCTTCTACAGTAACAGAGAGTAGAGTAGGATTTCAGTTTACCCACACACTGCCCAGCTAACCATTGGATGCCTTCTGGGTCTGCCCCCACAGCTCTGGGGTTCAGGTTCAGATTAGGCAGCCTCCTGTCCCAGTCCCTGTGTCCAGAGGGCTCTGCCACAGGCATCCGTGGCCACTTCACAGAGCAGCACTTCCATCCGAAGCTGGTGGATACCATCTGCGTCACCAGTGCTTTGGGCACCAACAATGTGGGACCTCAACAGCTACCCTGAATCCTGTGAGAGACCTGAGGAACCATCCATGACCCCAGCACATAGGTCCAGCAAGTTAGACACCCCACCTGCAAGATGCTGCTGGGTTTGTGTGTGTGTCAAAAGAGCATATGATAAAAACGCACTTGCTCTGAAATTCCCTGGCAGTGCTGACAGCTCACTGCCAACGATTTACCACTGATAATTCACCGCCATTACCGCTCAGGCCTCTGGGGCCCGGCCCACTGGGTGTGCACTGCCTTCCCATAGACACCTCAGTGCTGCCCAGAGACCAGGCCCCGGGGCCCAGCACCGCTCCCTGTCAGCTCCTTGGCTCATGGGGAACAGAGGCCACCTCTGGGTGGCATTCACTAACAAGCTCAAGGTCTCATCCTGTGGGTTACTGACCTGGAATGTGTGGGCATCTCACTTAGCCAACCCAGCTAGTCCAACAGAGCCTTCTTGAAGAGAGGTCTCTGAGGGGGAAACTATCAGTTTCCCCTTGAGGAGGAGGGTGGGAGCCCCTCGAGGGCAGGATCATGGCCTTTTGTCCCTGTACCCAGCCCAGGGGGGCCCAAAGAGGAACCCGCCCACCTGAGCTGCATGGTGAGGGACTCCATTGGCACAGGAAGTGGTTGTCAAGTGCCCACTGAGTGCCTAGAGCCAGCCCAGCTCTGAAGACCAAGCCCGGGGCAGGGCCTGTTCCACACCTCCCTGCTCCCTCCCATCCTCTGCTCCCTGGCACTGCCCAGCCCACCTGCCCCACTGCCCTGACAGCTGGGGTGGCTTTGGATCTCCATCGCCTTCCTTGATGTGTTTTCTTCTCAGCTCCCATGGTAACCCTGCAGGCTTTTCCTCAGCTGGTCTTGGCTGTGGTCCCAACCTCAACCTGCCCTGGATTGGGTCCTGCTTCAGGATGAAACAGGTGTAGGCACACCTAGGAATAACCCATCCCTGCCAGCCTACGGCCCTTCCACCTTAACCGTCAGAGAGGCACAGATGGGTGTTCAGGCATGAGTGCCCTCTCTTCACCCCTGCAGGCATACAGAAGGAGGATGCACCAGCTCCTGCAGGCTCTGCACCAGAAGCTAGCAGCTCTGGGTCAGGGGACAGAAAGCCTGCTGGGTGCCGACAATCCCATCTCCTACAGGACCAAGCCACCAGCCTCCATCCACAGGGAGCTCCTTGGCGTCTGTAACGACCCCTACACGCTGGCTCAGCAGCTGACCCACGTGGAGCTGGTAAGCGAGCCCATACCACACTCTGCCTGGACCCAAAGCCAGGAACATCTGAGAACTGCTGGCCACCCCTCCACCCACGTCTGGACCCTGGCCCACCTCAGCATAACCCGGGGTTTGAGCCCAGCACAGCAGGGCCAGTCAGGCCTCTCCAGAGCGACCTGGCTCTGGAGCATTCAACCGCCACTCCTGGGGCAAGAACAGGAAGGCTGGAGGTGCTAACCCTGTCCAACTTTGACCACTGGCCAGCATGAGAGTCCAGACCTTGGACAGAGGAACTGGGTTCAAATCCTGGCTCTGCTACTGTCTACTGTATGATCCTTCCACTAATGGCTCAGTTTCCCTATCCAGGACTCACACAAGCACACTACTGATGACCCTAGCTTTCTGGCCAGACAGGCCTTCCTGCATCCCCAGGATCCCCACCCAGGCCCAGTCTCCAGCATGTTGGGTTCCTGGTAGAGGCAAAGGCCAAGGGGCCCACCCCAGAGAGAGGAGGTTGGGGTGTGGGTTTCTTTCCTGCTAAACCTCCACCATTTATAGGTGCCTTGCTGTTTTCCAGGCACTATACTCAATGCTTACATACACTATCTCATTCACTTTCCCACCACCCTGCCAGGTAGATGCTGCTATTATTCCCTTTTCACAAATGAGGAAACTAAGGCCTGGAGAGTTTAAGTCACATGCCAGACAGAGCAGAAGAGACAGAACCAGGATTCAATTCTGCCCCAGACCCCATGGTCTTAGCCACCAGGCCTCTCCTGGTGAGAGTGGGTCATCAATTACCCAATTTCTAGCCCGGTTTCCTGGGTATAACTCCACAAGCACTTACTATGGGGACATTGCTCCTACACCCGCTCCCTTCCCGCCCCTCCCCATGAACTGAGGCAGCCCCTGAACATGGGAAAGGAGGGACTGCCTCTTTCAGGGATGGTGCTGAGCTCTGTGACAACCCAGAACAGGGTTGCAGAGCCCCAGTGAGAAGGGCAGGTGCCCAGACCCTCTGGGGGTGGCCCAGGAGGCAGGGAGCCTGCAGGAGCATTATGCCAGGCCCCCATAACTTCCGGTTTCTGACTCCTCCTCTCCCTCCCCGCGCAGGAACGCCTGAGACACATCGGACCAGAGGAGTTTGTCCAGGCTTTTGTGAACAAGGACCCTCTGGCCAGCACAAAGGTAGACGTCCCTTGGACAGGCTGTCCCTGCAGCGACCACTGGTCCCTCTGGGGACCCCCTGCACCAGCATCATCTAAGCCAGCTTCCTAGGGGCCCAGGGCAGGCTATGGGCTTGGAAGGACCATGCCCACTCAGCCCATGCCTCCAGCCAGAGGGCCTCAGACCGTGACATCCCCGAGTCCGAGGGAAGCATGGGAGAGCAGACGTTCCCGGCTGGGTCACACACCTAACAAAGTCGAAGGTGCAAGCGGGGAGCTGAAGCCCTGGGTGGGGAGGAGGGTAGAGAGCGCCTCCGGCTGCTCAGGAACCCCGCGTGCTCTCTGGATGCATTTCGGTGGGCGCCGGTGCCCTCCAGCGGTCACACGGGGAAGCGCGTGCTAGTGCGCGCGGCCCAGGGAAGGTCAGGGCGCTCTCGTCTCTCTGAAGGTGGAGGGACTCCTGGGCCACGCGCTCAGGACGTCGTCCACACACAGATTTCAGAGCCCATCCCTCCTCTCTCAGAGCCCAACCAGCACGGTGCCTGGTGCTTCTCAACGAGGTCAAATGCCAATCAGAACCAGAAACGTGTCTTCTGCCCTGCACCTAATAAAAGAAGTGCAAACTAAAGATGCGATTGCATTTTCACCCCTCAGATTAGCAGATTAAATTTTGTTATGTTGAGTAGGGAAAGGGACGCTCTCATACATGGCCGGTAGGGGGCGAAATTGGCACAGCCACTTTGGAAGGCAGCGTGGCAAGAACATCAACAATCAAATGTACTCTCCGGAACCCAACTTTCTTCACCTAATAGTTTATCCTACAGATACACACCCGTGTACACCAAGATGTATACACAAGACATTTGGAATAAACAGGGATCCTTATATCCAAAGCCTGGGGACCGGATTAAAAATTATATTACATTCACACACGGAGAATGTTACACAACTATTAAAGAATAAGAGGGACTGTTTAAGTATGGACTAAGCACCAAGATCCATTGTCAAGAGAAGGAAGTAGAGTGAAGAGCAGTGACAAAAAGTATGTGGCCATTTGTAATAACAGCACAAGGGAGGGTGCATGATACATTCCTGCTTGCCCAGGCAGAGCTACATAGACAGTCTCTGGGAATCCTGGTTACTCCAGGGTGCTCAGCAGGGCCGGACAGGAGCTGGGGCAGGAGCAGGAAGCAGACTTTGCCACTCTTAGTGGGTTGTTTGTGTCTCTGTTTTTTGTTTTATTTGAGGCTTTGTTTACTTCCAAGTATTACTTTTTTATTGTGAAATACATCAAAATTCCACATGACAGTTATTTACCCACTCTGTTATATATGAGCATGAGCATGTGTGCAGTGCCCAACCTCTTGCTATTGTAGATTTTGCTGCTATGAACATTGTTACACATTTCCTAGTGTACGTGGGTGCAAATATTTCTAGGGCATTGGTTCTCAAGTGCTTTGGTCTCAGGATACCTTTTCACTATTAAAAATTATGGAAGATTCCAAAGAACTTTTGGTTATGGTGATTTTATCTTCCAATATTTATTATGTTAGCCATTAAAACTGATAACATAGTTATTTATTCAAAAGTAACAGTAAGAAGCCATTATAGGTTAACATACGTAACATATTTTATGAAAAATAATTGAATTTTCCAAAATAAAAAATTATTTCTTTATTTTTCAAAAAAATTATTTTTTTATTTTTCCAAAATAAAAAATTACTGTTTTTCCAAAATAAAAAGGTGACATTGTCTTACAGTATTTTCACAGGTCTCTCAAACGACTGACTTAGAAGACAGCTGGATTCTCTTATCTGCTTCTACATTCAATCTCTTGACATACATTATCAGTGGAAACTCCAACCTGACATAAATATGTAGTTGCAAAAGGGAGGTACATTTACAGCCATTTCAGATCATTGTAAATCTTCTTTGATACTACACTACAAGTCAGTAAGTGGTAGTTGTTAAAGATTAATTGCAATTAGCAATATGAAAATATATCAATGGACTTTCTGGACTTTATTACATGAAAATCCATTGGTCCCTCTTGCGTCTTGAATAGCTTTTCTTTGCCCATGCATGATTTTGTAACATCATACACTGGTCATTGGGAAAATATGGGTTCACTGAATCAAGCAGATCTACCAAATGTTGGCATGTTTTGCTGTACAATATTTTAAAATCACATTCATGAATATCACTTAGTGGTCTCATTTAAAAAAAAAAAAAATCTTTAAGTATTGGGAAGCTGTCAAGCTGCCAGAGGTGCACAACATGTTTTACAAGTTTCCAATTTTCTCCTGAAAACTTGAATTTTAACATTGGCAACGAATACTGTCAACTGTTCTCCTTAATGTGACAGTCTCATTTTGTTCATTTACAAGACAATATCAGCCAAATACTGAAATCTGAATAGCCATAGTGGGTCAGTCCCTCTGTCAAGTAAAAACGGCATCCCCTGAGAAAAGTGGCTAGCTTGCCAGTCAGTCACACAGTGCTTTTTCTCAAGACCAGCCTCACATCTCTGCATGAAGCAGAAGCAACTGTGTACACTCCCATTTCGTCAGAGAGACTATGACAAAGACTTGAGGGTCAAAACTTAATAAAATGGAAAAACGTTTTCCTCCTTGAGGACATTCTTAAGTCACACTCGCTCTTTTTCTTTCCCCGTGTGTGTGATGGTGAGGAGCATGATGCCACCACACTGGTTTGGTGCTTCTACCTCCGTCTGGGCTAAGGTGGCAGCAATTTTTCCCTGCATTCTTTTACACATCACTGCAATGTCAACACAGTGAAAAGGCATACCATTGTATAAATATGAAAATAGTTTTGCCCTTGTGGACATCCAGGAGTCCACAGACAACACTCTGAGAATTGTTGCTCTAGGATACACCTTGGAGGGGGATTACTGCATTGGTCACAGGGTAGGCACATGATCAGCCTTACCAGGCGATGTCAAGTGAGGCTGTCCCCAGTGGGGACTTTTTCTTGCTGTGAATCCTCACTGACACTTGAAGTTGTCAGACTACTTTGTTTTTGTCAAACTGTTAAATGGAACATCTTTTCATGGGTTTTGGACATTCTTGTTTTCTGTGAAATGCCTGTCCCTAACTTGCATCCAGTTTTCTATTAGTGATTTGTCTTTTCCTTAAGAATTTTTAAAAGTTTTGTGGGTTTTTTTAAAAAATATATACTAGATAATTATCCTTTATGTGTTAAAAGTATTGCAAATTTTACTCTCTTGGTAGGTGGTTTTGCTTTTATTCTCATTATTATGTCTTTTGATGGGTGTGTATTCTTAATTTTAACCAAGTTAAATTTACTAAACTTTCTCTTTATGGTTTTTTTTTTTTCGGTGGTGGTGGTGGTGGTGGTTAAGAAATCTCCCCCTATTCCTTACCCAGGTCATAAAGATAATTTTCTGTTTTCCTCTAGAAGTTTTAGAGTTTTACCTTTCACATTTAAGTCTTTAATCAGCAATTCGTCCCGTAGATTTGGCTGAAGGTGGGGGTCCATTTTCATTTTTTTCCATGCAAATAGCAATTGTTTCTGCACTATCGTTTATGTCTTCCCTTGCCCACCCATATTCCCTGGCAGTTTTGTTTCTGTCGTATGTCAGGTTTTTCTGTGTATGGATCTGTTCTTGGACTGTCTGTTCTGCTCCATGGATCATTTTTCTGTCTCCATATCGATATACATTGTCTTCATTATTGCAGTTGTATGATTGGTTTTGACTGGTTGAGCAGATCCCCCAGGTTCCTCTTTAGTGGGGCCTTGGCTCTTCTTGGCCCTTTGTTTTTTCATTTAAATTTAGAATCACTTTTCAAATTCAATGAAAAGTCCTATTGAGATTTTGTTAGAATGTATTAAATATGGACCAATTGGGGAAGGATTTACATCTTCATGATACTGACTCTTCCAACCTATACAAACAGTTCATCCTTTCATTTACTTAGGTCTACTCTATAATATCTTTCTAAGTTCTTATAGTTTTCTCCATAAAAGTCTTAAACAAGTTTTGTTAGATTTTTTCCATGGGTACCTTATGTATGTTTTCACTTTTACACCTGGCATTTTCTCTATTGCATTTCTTACCGTTGTTTTCCTTTCCGTCACTTTTCTTGTCTAGTCTCTCTCCATTCTTTGTTCTGTGTGGAAGACTGAAATTACCTTTTCCTGGAATGTTTGATAGAATTTGCAAATGAAACCATTTGCTTGATATTTCATTTTATAGGCAAAATGTTTACATACTGATTCAATATATATACTGTTTGTTTGTTCACTGTTGTTTCAGTTGTTGTAAGACTATTTAGGTTTCTATTTCTTCTTTACTCTGTTTTATAATTTATATTTTTCCAGGAATTTGACCTTTTCTCCTGAGTTTTCACATTTATAGACAAAAAGTTATCCACAATATTCTCTATTTAAGTTTTTAATTTTTTAACATCCATAGAACTTTACCTTCCTGATTATTTTTGCCACCATATTTTGAAGCTATGTTGTTAGGTGCAAACAATTTTCTATGTGACATCTTCTCAATAACTTTAATCTTTTCTCACGCTTTTTGTCTTCGAGTCTCTTTTTTAACCTGAAAGTCTATTTTGGCTAATATTAATATAGCAATGTGATGTTTATCATATGCTTTTTTCTTTTTCTTTTTCTTTCTTTTCTTTTACTTATCTCCTTGAGTTTAGGGTTTGTCTCTTGAAAATAGCAAGTAGCTGAGTTTTTTAACTACAATGGTTATAATTACTGATGTATACAGATTTGTTTTTACTGTCTTATGTTATACTTTTCCATGGCCTTCCTTACCCTTCCTATTTCTTTTTTCCTCCTTTCTTTACTTCTTTTGGATAGATCCCCCATTTCATCTTCCTTCTCTGTTTATTGAAAGTCACCCTGGCAATTTTAACATATATATTTAAGTTAACTTAAGTTTAATTTTTGAAATTGTGGTACACTTATATAGTGGAATGTTTGACATCAGTTTTAAAAATTTATTTCTAAAGGATATTATATGGCACATGAAAAGTTCACATGGAAAAATATGGAAATATATATAGTTATAGATACATACAAACATACATACATACAGTCAATTCTCATTATTCAAAGTAGTTATATCCTATAAAGTCGTGAACACTGATTAACAAATGCAACTGCTCCTAAGGGAAATACAAGGTGAGGTTCTTTACAAGCCTCTCATCACATTTTCATCAACCAATCAACACACAGCCTTGTTTTATGTGTGTTTTGCTTTAAAGAAATTTTATTTACTATATACTGTTCATTCAATAATGCTGAACTCATAGTCAACAGCATTATGACTCATGTCCAAACAAAGCTTATCTAATGCATATTTTCTCCATAGGGGCACCACAGCCTTCCTATGCTTAGGGACACTAGACAGCACTGTGCTCAGGGGCCACTTTAAGCAGTGAAATCACCATCACATTAAATAGATCACAGAAAGGACACTTTTTTGCAATATGAGACCTGAAGAAAGAAGGCAGAGCATCACTTAGCTCAACTTCAGCACACATGGGGTGACTCAAATTTTTTTCCACTCTGCATATAAATGACAGCAAAAGTGATGCAAGTATTATTTGGGAGGTTACAAATAAATTTTGAGGGAGTAGATAGATTTGCAAATACAAGATCAGTGAATAATGAGGATCAACAATTATATATCATATTAATAAATATCATTTTAGATTATATCTCTAAGTGTACGTAAAAAAGACTAGAAGGATACACATCAAATCATTGGTATCTGTGGATGATTTTGGAGTTTGGCATTATTCAGATTATCTGTAATAATTATGAACTGACTTCATGTTCAAAAAATCATTAACAAAAAGACTGAGTGTTGTCCTTGCATCTTTTCTAGCCCTGTTTCAGTGACAAGACGAAGAACCTGGAGGCTTACGTGAAATGGTTCAACAGATTATGCTACCTTGTAGCGACTGAGATCTGCATGGTGCGTGGAAAACCAGGGGGCATGGCCTGGCATGGCCAAAGGCAGGCAGGGGTTAAGAGGAGCCCACCTGGGAGGGAAGCGGATGGGCTTCTTGCACCCATCTGTCTCCAAGCCCAGGGCCAGGTTGGGCACCCCTCTGGGACACCAAGTGTCACCTGGCTGGCCTGTGGTGACATTTTCCCTCTGAGTAGAGCCTGGCATGGATCCACAGGCCTCTGAGACTGCTGGCTGAAGGAGTGAGAGGCGGCCTCTTCTTCCCCCATCTGTGCCTGTCTACCTTAGGGGGCCTGGCCTACAGCCTCATTTTGTTTGGCTCACTTGCAATTGAGAAATAGATATCACTCAGCCTTTAAGAACTGAGAGATTGTACATTCAAAGTCCAGATCTCCAGCTTCTCCTGGAAAGTAGGAAGACCTGACGAGGCTGAGCCTGTCATGCTTGTCATTGAGACACAGTCCCACCAGCCAGACCAGCCCACCTTCTCTCCCTTACAACAAAGGGACCCTTCCCTGAACCTACTCCCCACCATCAGGTGAAACCCAGGGGCCACTTGTCTCAGGAAAAGATTAGAGGCAGCACATGTGCCAGGTTGGGCTCTCCAAAAGCAGACGTTGCTACAAAGTCTGGGTGCGAGGTGGTTCTGGGGGTGCATACCTGTGACAGAAAAAGGGGAACAGGCGGGCCTGGTCAGAAGGAAAAGCTGCCCTTAATCCACTTCCTGTTTGTGAGCCCACATCCCCACCTTGCTTGGCCACCGTCACCGTCACTGCGCTGCCCTGAAAAAGACAGGACAGTACCCTCTCTGAAGGGGGTTTAAGCAGCGCTTCTCCGCAGACCCCACAGCTGCTTCTCAGTGGCGATAAGACTAGCACTGCACGTGTAGGAGGCGGGTCAGCACTCTCTGTGGGGAAGGAGCATAGCCTAGGGACCGGGGCCCTGCTGCTCCATAAGTTGACATCGGTGGCCTGGCAGCTGGCATGGGGTTTGCCTGAACAAAGCCTGGACTCAGCCCACCCGAGCCAGGGTTGACTTGCAGCCCCATGTGGGGACAGTAAGCTTGGTGCTGGGAGAAAAGCAAGGGAGCCATGCTTTCTGCTTCCAGAGGAGTGCTGGAGCTGGGCAGGTGGCCTCATGCTCTCCCACCCAGAGTCCTCCCCAGAGGTGAGCTCTATGCTGGCTCTGCCCAGGATATATGGGAGTCCCCAAGCCCATGGGCTGCAGACTGCTCACATCACACATCTCAGCCATTAGGAGGGACTGGCCAGGTGAGCAGGGTGTGTGGTCAGGGCAGGGTGAGGACCCGTCATGGCTGAGGCTCAGGTGTCCTGTCCCCAGCCGGCCAAGAAGAAGCGGAGGGCCCAGGTGATCGAGTTCTTCGTCGACGTGGCCCGCGAGTGCTTCAACATCGGCAACTTCAACTCCCTCATGGCCATTGTCTGTGAGTGGCTAGCCCGGGACGAGTGCCCGGGCACATGGGTGTAAGCCAGGGTGCTCCTCTGAGCAGGGCCTGGGTGCCAGCTGGGCCCATGGCTCCCCCAGAGGTCCAGGGGAGGCGAGCTCAGCCCCCTCAGGGTGCTCAGTGAGGGCTTAGCATGCGTCCCTAGATCAAGGGAGAGAGGGGGCCCCCGAGCAGGCCCTGGTCATGGTGTGGGTCCAGTGTGCCGAGCACTGGGACTGGTGGCCTGCATTCATGGAAGCCAGGCCTGCCCCAGTAAGACATCTACCTGCCACCTGACAGCTGCGACTGCTGCAGACCTCAGCGCTGGTCAGGGCGCAGCCTGAAGGGCTGGGCCAGCTGGGGCCATACAGAGGCCTCCTGCCTGAGGAAGTGCAGGGGGCTGTGCAGCCTGGAGCAGCACTCCCCAGCTCGGCCCTCCCTCTTTCAGCTGGCATGAACATGAGCCCTGTCTCCAGGCTGAAGAAGACCTGGGCCAAAGTGAAGACAGCTAAGTTTTTCATCCTCGAGGTAAGCAAAGTTGTTGGGTGACCAGGTGACACTGGCCATCCCCAGACACAGCTGCCCAGCCATATCCATGTCTCCTTCCAGCACCAGATGGACCCAACGGGGAATTTCTGCAACTATAGGACAGCCCTACGTGGCGCAGCCCACCGCTCCCTGACGGCCCACAGCAGCCGGGAAAAGGTAGGTCCTCCCTGCTCTCAACCACCTTGGCCTAGGTGGGCAATATCAGAGAACGTGGATGCCAACTCCAAACCCTATGCTTCTACATCATCTGTAAAAGACAGCTACATCTCCTTGCTCACATGCCTCTAGTATGGGGAACCCACCACCTTATCAAACAGATCGACCTGCCCCCAAGCAGCTCTAACTGATAAGAAGCCTTCCTTATGGGGTGGCAGCCAATCCCTGGGGTTGTCCTCTCTGGGGGCAGTGCAGAGTGAGACTGTTCCCTCTTCTACCTGCCACTCTTTCAGAGCACCCAGTCCCCTCTCCTGCTCTCCTCCTGAATCAGCAGCCCCAGACCTGCCCTGTGTACCCTGGTCTTCAGTCCCCTCCCACTTGGGTTTCTTTGATCTCTGAACAGCTCCATTTGTCAGAGTCCCTGCTCTTTCAGATCAAATCATGGTCCCAAGTATGAAGGATCTTACACCTCCTTATTCTAAACTCAATACCTTCATTGATGTGGCCTCAGATAACATGGATGAATCCGGCAATGACTGACCCAAGCTTCTCACCCACTAAAACTGCCCTTTTCACAGGTTCCATTCATACACATTCATTTGGGGGGGCCTTCACTGACCCTGATCAATTTTATTTCTCTTCCGAATTCTCTTAGTGGCCTCTGATACAAGAAGCCATGTACAGGCACTGGGATCACAGTTATCCTCTGTCTGGGAGCCTGTCACCAGCCAGCAATTAGCACTGTTCGTCTCTGTGCACAGGAAACACTGAGACTGGCTAGGCCTTCATTCTGGTCTCTTTGGAACTTTGGTGGCATCAGATCCCTGCGTGGAGGTCTGTTGCCAGCTTGAGGCATAATAGAGCAAACCACTGTCTTGAAAGCCGCAATCACTGAAATTGTACTGGATGGATGTAGGTTTGGGGAGCAGGCAAGATACTCATGGCCCTTCCTGTTCAAGCTGTGAGCACTTCAGCAACTCCGGTCCAAGGAGGGTTGAGGAGGAAGGGGCAGCATCCAGTGAAGTGGGACCTCAAGCTCCAGGGTAGGTGAGCCTGTCCCCCACAAGCCAGGAAGCTGGGACACCAGGGCAGTAGGAACGTCGCTTCACTGAGTACCAATCACATGAGGGCCACTGGACCTCCATCCCCCATTTAATTCTGGTGACTATTCTACAGAATGGATTTCAGTACTGCCATTTCTCAGATTAGAAGATTGAGTCTCAGAATGGAGGCCTCACTTGTCCATTTGCATGGCGAGTGGGTGGCAAAGCTGGGAGCTAGACTCTAGCTTGTACTCATCACCAGGCTGCTTCCTGTTCCCAGGCACAGGTGCCAAGTGGCAGTCACACGGGTAGTGGCTTATGGCCCAGGAGTTGGACTGTGGGGTGGGGATGCATAGTGTTGGCTGTGGCCTTCAGTCTGAGGTGTCATTCATGGCTCTGGCACTCTGCACTGTTTCTCTTGCATCTGTGCTGAGGCCGTGGGGCAGAGTGAACTCACCAGGACTTCCTATTTCTGCACTCAGAGCCCCCTGCCAGCTGCGCATTTAAGTCTGGTGCTAGAGGTAGATGACTTACAGAGGTCTGTATTTAGTTTCACTGCATTCTCCTCTAACTTCCAGAGAGAGATGGACCATGGGCTAGACCCATAGAAGCTGCTTTATAAATGGATGGAAGGCTAGAGGATGGGTGGATAAATGGGTGGATGGATGGAAGGAATGAAGAAAGGAAGGAAGGGTTGCGAGATGCTCTCACAGTCCCCCAGTGACTCCAGCTGAAACTTTAAGGCTCAGAATTCTCAGTAGTCACCCTATGCTGTCTTCTTGCCTGTGGTTGGCTTCTGTCTGCCCTGCCCTCTCCCCTGCCCCTGTCTTTGTCACCAGCCCACACTACACAGGCTTCTCTGGGTGATCTCCAGGCTGAGCTGGGTTCTGATGGAACTGCTCAGTTCCAGAAAGCAAGGGCAGTGGGTTTAGAGTCACCCTGTGGGGCATGGAGACAAGCCAGGACAAAAGCCCTAGAGGATGGGCCTGGACCCACATGGACAGGCAGAAGCGGTGAGAAGTGCTTATATGTGGAAAATGCTACTGCCCTGAGAAGCAACTCTAATGCCCCCTGCCTCCAGGAAGCCTGCACCAGGTCCCTGAGGAGTCATGTCTGTCCGCAGCATCCCGCTGCCCTTAATCCACTCCCTGTCCCAGCACTTCTGCCCATTCCAACCCAATTCAGCCCTCGCGCTCCGACACAGGCCTGGGACTCAGCAACGGTGCTGGGGCATGGAGGAGATGGACAGAGACCATCTTCTCTCCTGGCTCAGTAAGGAAGTAGGAATGGCAGAGGTTCTGGGGCTGAACCACCTAGGCAGTAGGCCTGCCTCTGTTCCTTACTGCTTGCTGTGTGAGCTCCTGAGAGTTACTTACCCTCTCTGGGTCTCAGCTTCCTCCTCTGTAAGGCATTAAGAGCCCTGCTTCATTAGGCTGTGGTGAGCATAAAACAATCTTGTGCACATACAGCTCTGCTCAGTGGAGCATTCAGGCCCACTGCTGGTGGCCCCATGACAAGCGTGTAAACAGAGGGCCCTTTGGGAGCCTAGGGGTAGCAAAGACTCCTTCACTCTATAGTTATTCCCATGACTGTCTCCTGCTACACTGAGGTCAGAAGTGAATGTGTCTGACGCACTTTCACTGTCCCTCAAGCCCTGGCACCTGGTGCAGAGAAGACCTGAGTGAATGCTATTTTACATCATTCCAGGGTGACCAGTTCCCTGGGATGCCCGAGTTTTAGAACCAAAAGCTCTGCATCCCAGAAAATCCTTCTATCCCCAGCAAAACAGGCAGTTGGTCTCCCTGCTAAATCTGGCTCTGGTCCTGGACCTGGTGGTCACTAGCTGGCCACTAGCCTTGCCACTCCATAGGCCTCAGTTTCCCCATCTGCTCTGCCCAGTTGAGCCATCTATATTTCTGTGCTGTGCAGAGTGGTCAGAGCCCAAGTCCTCGCCTCAAGGTGCGCTTGTCATCTTGCATGGGAGGTGACCTCAGCATTCCCTGAGACAGCAATGTCAGTGTCTGGTGCCCAGTTCCAAGGGTGCTAGGCTGGGCTGGCAGAGAGGGTATGTTAACGTCCTGTGGCTGATGTAACAAAGCACCCAGCTGGGCAGCTTAGAACAGAAATGTGTCCTCTCTCAGTGCAGGAGGCCATAATCAGGGTGGACAGGGCCACAGTGCCTCCAGAGGCTCTATGGGAAGGTCCTCCTGGTCTCTTGCAGCTTCGGGTGGCATCAGGATTTCCTTGGTCAGTGGCCATATCGCTCCTATCTCTATCTCAATCTTCATGTGGCCATCTTTCCTGCGTGTGTCCAAATGTCCTTCTCTTTACAAGGACACCAATCGCTGGATTAAAACCCAGCATATCCAGTATGACTTCATCTTAACTTCATTCCATCTGAAAAGACTATCTCCAAATAAGGTCCCATTCACAGGCACCGGGGTTTAGGACATCAGTACATCTTTTGAGGGGAAACACAGTTCAACCCACAATAGCAGGGTAGAGCCAGCTAGTTTCCCTGGGTGTCTGAGCCTTCAGCAGTAAACTCAGTTCTCTAGGGATCGACAGGGCAGGGAGAGACAAGCAAGACATCTAACAGAGAAGCACAGAGACCCCTCTATTCACAGGCTGGCCTTCAGGGACCAGAAGGTCATGCATTGGGCCTCACCGTAGTGCAGCAGGCTTAGAGCTTTAGCATCAAGAAAGACATAAAACAGCAAATCAGTAAATAAGTATTAAAAATGAGGCCACAAACTTTCACAGGAGTTGACGCCCATTCCATACGGATTAAATGTGTGCTCAGTCTGTGCCGGTCCTCCCAGTAGGAGTTGAAAGAAATGTTCAAGAGGCATTGGGATTTCCACCCAGCCCCACCGTGGACCCAAATGGCGCCATATACAGTAGGAGCTCAGTCAGCACTAGGACCTGACGAAGCCTGGGAGGAAACGGTCCGGCCCCATGGGGCACACTAAGTAACCTGTACCCCGTGCATCCTAAGGCCAAAGCTGAGGCCGGCCAGCTGTGCCCAGGAAGTTTCTTCCGCTGATGCATGTGAGGTTCCTGAAGCAGGTGGCTGCTGGCAAGGGCTGATCCACACCTTGTCCCTTCCAGATCGTCATTCCCTTCTTCAGCCTGCTCATCAAAGACATCTACTTCCTGAATGAGGGCTGTGCCAACCGCCTCCCCAATGGACACATCAACTTTGAGGTAGGATCCAGGGCCCAGGGCTGTGCTGCCAAGTTAGACAGGATGTAAGAGCTCCCAGAGCAGGAACACTGGCTTAGACAGTGGACTAATGGGGACCCCAAGACAGAGTTTGGCAGTTTGCGACCAATGTCAGGGCAGGTTGATGAGGGTCTATGTACCCCACATCTTCCACAGGAGGAGTCAGGTTCTTGCAGCCATTGTTCCCCACTCCAGGCAGGCCTTGTGCCTAGCATAGGTGAACCAGAATCGTTTTCAGCCCTTGAGGAGCACCAGACTGGTGAGAAAACCCCCCAGACCCATAGTGACAGCTGGTGAGGTGATGTGACAGGCTGCACAGGGGCACAGTGCACAGGGTCGGGGAGGCCTACCAAAGGGGGGACCCTGAACAACAGGTAGAAGTGACCAGACAGAGGGCAGCATCAGCACAAGGGAAGAAAGACTTCTCCCTCAGCAGACACTCACCAGCATCAGCTCACATGTCCCCCTCCTCCAAGAAGCCCCCTAGATCTTCCAGGTGGAGGGAGGCCTGTGAAAAATAAGCTGGGCATCCCTCAGCACAGTACTCCAGTCCCTGCGCTCCTCAAAAGCTGTTCCAGGATATTCCACTCCATCTCACAACTCCCTACACAGGCCCACCCAGCACACGTGGCTCAAAGTAGCTGGTATGCTAGGCATGGTAGGGGCCAGGGCCCAGAAGCCCTGATGGTGTGGGACAGTGACAGCAGGTGGTCACTAAGTCAGACAGAGCATGCCATGCAGCAGTGGCACCCCCAATCCACAGGAAGGGAAGGCCAACCTAACCTAGTGCTGGCGCTACCCAGCCTCCAACTCCAAGAGCAATCAGCCCTGGGCCAGCCCCTTGCTCAGTCTGAGTCTCAGTCTGTCTATAAAAGGGGGCTTCTTCCACTGTCTTACAGAGGGGCTAGTAAGACGTGCTGTTAGGCCCTCCAGGGCTCTGCAGGTGTCACCTGATGACTGAGCCCACAGCAGGTGCCTGGGCCCTTCAGCCTCACATGAACACTCCAGTGACCTTTGCATGCCTCTCACTGGCCTGGTTACCCCTGAAGGCCAGCGAAGCTGGGGGAAGTCCAGTGTAGCAGATGACCTGGGCCCTGCATCCCAGGGGCAGTTCCGGCTGGAGGTGACATGGAAGAAGCCCGGCCTGGGTGAAGCTGTAGGGCCCCGGGGCCTGGGAGCACTCTCTTCTGGCAACCCCGACACACACCAGGGCAGGAACCCTGTCTTTTGTCTTCAGAGCTGAGGCTGGGAGTGGAGAGGCAAGACTACAAGGTGCTCACCGGTGCCCAGATTCAGGATGTGGGCAATAGGGGCAGAGCCAACAAGGGCTGGTCAAAATAAGCCAGGAGTGGGGCTTTCACCCATTCAAAACTTGGTACTGCTATTTATTTAAAATCTTTTTTTAAGTTAGTATTTTTTAAAAATTTAAATAAGCGTATTTATATTTTACTTAAATGAAATTCTACTTCAATAAATTTATCTTAATTTTATTTAAATACATTTATTGAAATTTACTTGCATATTCTTTAAATAAACAAACTTGCCATAAGTTGGGATAACCACAAAAATAAATAGAAACTAAAGTAAGGTTCACCTCTAGCTAGAGGAACTGCCTGCTGGGGCCATGGCCCAAGCCCCCCTGTCCCCACAACATGGGAGCTGGTGAGCCCTAGGTGACAAGTACAGCTGATTCCTTGGAGGAGATAAAGAGATGTGACAAACACCCAGGTTTCTCAATGGGTGATACTGCCATTTACTGCCCAGTGTTCTACCCTGTCCACCCCAGAGACTATGAAAAAGGCCTTGCCAGGGCTGGCCCCACTCTCGCAGGTGACGTCCAGGCCCTGGGAATGCATCCATCTTGTGTCTCTATGACCCTGGCAGAAATTTCTGGAGCTGGCCAAGCAGGTTGGAGAGTTTATCACATGGAAACAAGTGGAGTGTCCCTTCGAGCAAGACCCCAGCATCACCCACTACCTGTACACGGCCCCCATCTTCAGTGAGGACGGTAAGGTAGCTCCAGGCATCACTGGCCCCGGGCCATAGCCATTCGGGGCCCCTGCTCTGAGCAGGATGCACCATGCCCATATTTGCTGGCTCAGGGAGGGAGCAGATGAGGCTGCATCTCCCCGCCGGTCACTGGACGGGGCCTGAGGCATTGCAGGTTGGACCCACTCCCCCAGGGCCAGGCTTTCCTGGACACAGCTTAAAAGCTGTTGGGCATCATAAATCTGAACCATCTTCTGTCTGACCCCACTTTACTCTTCAGAAAAGTGAGGGTGATGGTAAGAGTCACCTTCCCAGGGCTCACGTGGGGATGTCCTTTCAGCTGATATGTATGCGTGAAAGTGTGTGCATGTGTAATACACATCAACATCAGACGAGACATCACCAGAGTACTGTAAATGTCTGTCCTCTACAGAAAATCTGCATTCCTGCCTTGTCATTTGTCAGATATAACAGACTTGCTCATGAATTTGCTAAGAGAACAAACTTCAGGAGCCCCTCCTCCAAGAAGAGAAAGTGCTGAAGAAGCAAGTGGTCCTCTGGGCCTGAGTTGCCCCTTGCTGTGGGGAAGTGTAGCCCCATGGTTAGCTGCTCCCTGGATCCAGGACTCTCAAAGCATGCTGAGAAACTCTCACTCAGCACAGAGGAGGACCAACTTCTCATCATGGCGAGCGTTTTATAGAGGGACCACATTCCGGCGCAGGAGAACACATTCTACCCAAAACAAAGATATGGGAAGGATTTTCTAATGATTTTGCTTTTTAATTGTTAATACTTTCAACTTAGCACTTTATTTTTTATATTTTAGAGCTAGTAACTTCTTGGAGGGGGTCTTACCAGTATCTGGAGTTCTTCCCTGCATCAAGAAGCTCAACAGCCTGATGGGTAAACCTGCCTGGGCCACCCCCACCAGAGCAAGCTGTGTGACCCTTGGCATGTTCTTCACCCTCTCTGAGCCTCCCCTGCTGCATCTACAAAGTGAGAGAGCCTACTTCCCAGGGCCACAGTCAGAATTATTCGAACTGGCACCGGCAAAGCCCATAGGACTACACTTAGTCGATACTAGTTGTATTAGTTTCCTTATTGGTCCTGAAACAAATCTCCACAAACCTGGTGGCCCACAATAACAAATTTAGCCTCTTACAGTTATAGAAGTTAAAAGTCCAAAATCAGTTCCACTGAGCTAAAATCAAGGTTTCAGCAGAGCTGTTTATTTCTAGAGGCTCTAAGGGGAGAATCATTTCCTGGCCTTCTATGACTTCCAGGGCTGCCTGTGTTGCTGGGCTCCTGGCCCCTTCCTCCACCTCCAAAGCATCACTCCAACCTCTGCTTCCACCATCACATCATCTTCTCTCTCCTGCGGTCAAGTTTCCCTCCATCCCCCTAATAGAAGGACACTTGTGATGGCATTTAGGGCCCACCTGGATAATCCAGGATCATCTTCCCATCTCCAGATTCTTGTCTTAATCACACATGAATAGTCCCTTTTTGCCACAGAAGGTAATATGTCTACTGATCCTGGGGGTTAAGATCTGGATGCCTCTGGGAGCCATTATTCAGCCTACCATATTATGGTGATTGTTGTCATTAGCCAGTAGAAATTGGGCAATAAAATGTGTCAAAGGCACATTAGGAGAGGGGCAAATGAATCTAAGGGTAGAATGGAGAGTGAGGGAGGGACATTTCAGTCAGCATTATTTCTAGAGAGCTTGCTATGTTCCAGGTAGTGATTTGGCCATAAATATACAGATAAAACCCTGGCCCTTCTGAAACACCCTTAAGAGAGGAGCACCTTCCATTTGACCCTCTCTTCTTTTTGTCCCTCTCCTACCCCAAAAAAGTGGAGAAAAGCAAAAGAAGAGACCTAAGATGTATTGAGCCCTGACTAAGTGAGTCATAGCCTCTGAGAGAAGTCCCACCCTATCCTCAGTTCCAAGTCTTCCCTGGCAGGGCCCACCCGGCAATCCATTCAGCTTTGGGGCTCCCTGGAATAAATGAAAACATAAAAAGTCTCAGCAAAGAAACAGAAGATATAAGGAAGAGCCAAATGGAAATTTTATAACTGAAAAATACAACAAATGAAATAAAAAACTGAGTGAATGGGCTCAACCAAATAATAGAGAGGACAGAGGAAAGAATCAGTGAGATGGGAGATAGAACAATAAAAATTACACACCCTGAACAACAGAGCCTCAGGGACCTATGGGACTATTTAAAAAAAAAAAATCTAACACTCGTGTTATCAGAATCCAGGAAGGAAGGGACAGGTGGGTAGGGTTGAAAAGTACTTGAAGAAATAATGACTGGAAAGTTCCCAGATTTGGAAAAGACATAAATCTACAGATTCAAGAAGCCAAGTAAATCCTAAAGGAGATAAACTCAAAGAAACCCATATGAAGACACACCATAGTCAAACTTTTGGAAACTAAGGAAAAAGAAATAAATCTTAAAAGCAGTGAGAGAGAAATGGCACTTTACCTATAGGGAAAAACAATTCAAGTGACATCAGATTCCTTATCAGAAACCATGGGGGCCCAGAGGCAGTGGCACATTTTTCAAGTGCTGAAAGGAAATAATTGTCAACCCAGAATTCAATACCTAGTGAAAATATCTTTCAGGAATTTACTGTAGATAAATCAAATGTAAAACCAGACAAAGAGTTTCTTATAAAACTAAAATATGCCCTACTACATGATTCAGCAACAGTACTCCTGGGCATTTATTTACACCAGAGAAATGAATACTCACGTTCACACAAAAACCCATGCACTGATGTTTACAGCAGCTTAGTTTGTCGAAGCCGAACCTTGAGAACAACCCAGACACCCTTCAGTGGGTGAGTGGTTAAACACACTGTGGTACATCCATACCATGGGACACTGCAGCAACAAGAAGCAGTGGAGTATTGACACCCTACATCATGGACAAATCTGCAGAGAGTTCCACTGGTGAGCAGAGCCAGTCCCAAAAGGTTACATACTGTTTGACTCCATTTATATCACATTCTTGAAATGACAAAATAAAGACATGGAGAACAGATTGGTGATTGCCAGGGTTAAGAAAGGGTGGAGATGGGTGGGAAGTAGGTGTGGCTATAAAAGGTCACATGAGGAGGTCTTTGTGGTGATGGATGTTCACATCTTGACTGTATCAGTGTTAACATCCCAGTGGCAACCCTGTCTTATAGTTTTGCAAATGGTTGCATTTTGCAGAGACTGGGTAAAGGGTACACAGATCTCCCTATATTTCTTACAACTGTATGTGAATCTGCAATTATCTTTCAGCCACAAGTTTAATTTTAAAACAGAAAGCAGTTCAGACTCTGGGCATAGAATGGATTATTATCGTCAACTATAATTGTGTAATTTCACTTCATTTTCTGACTAGGTCTTTATTTGGCTTCTTATGAAAGTGAGAGCCCAGAGAACCACTCAGAAAAAGAGAGGTGGAAAACTCTAAGGTTAGTGTGCGTGCCAAGACGGGGTAGGGGTGTGGTGGAGGAGGGGTGGGGTGTTTGGGCCAGGATGGGTCTGAGGGACTTCATCAGTACTCAAATCATCAGCCTCCTGGGAGCCCCACTGACCTCAGAGAAGGCAGGTCAGGCCAGGGTCTTGGGGTTGGGGCAGAACTCAAGGGCTGGGTAGGAGAGGAGGTTCAGACCATGATCCCCTATGACTGGTAGCTGCATCTGCAATCAAGACGTGTGTCCCAGGGCTTGGAACCCCCAGTTGGCATTCTGATGCAACACACGCCACCTCCTGCTTGTTCAGCCTGTTAGCACAATGTGTGGAGGTTATGATGATCTTCAGTGGTGGGCTCTGAACCCTGAGCTGAGAGCATTGCATGACACCCTGCCAGGTAGAAGGCATCTGTTGAGGAGGTGACACTCTGGAAGGAAATGTGACCACAGGATGGGTCTGTTTAAACCTGCAGGTCCTCTATTTTGGGGAAGACGTGAGGGGCCAGAGCCAGAGGAGGAGGAGGAGGAAGAGGGAGAGAAAGCCCGCAGAAGCCTTCGATCGTAGCCCTGCGTCAGCTGGCCCGCGGGCAGGGAGGCCTGGGCCCTCGCTGCTTTCCAAACTGTGACCCCATGGCCTGGCATCCCCCACAGTGACTGTGCAGCTCAGGAAACTGTTTTCCACCTTTTGTGGGACCCCAGCCCTGGCAGAGCCCAGGACCTCCAGATGTGTGGGTGGCATGTGCCTCTGCGGCCTTGCCTTCAGGACAGTGTGTCACATTGGTGATCAATCTGTCCATCCTCAGCAAGGACTGCTCTCACAGGGTGACTCGTGCCATGGAAGCTGACACCCAGTCTGCTGCCAGGTGGCCTGTGAGCCTCTGCATCTCCAGCAGGCATAGCAGTGATGGGAGAGGGGCCAGAGCCCACCAATGGCCCTGCTGTTCTGCAGAGGGCCCCTCCCCTGCCTTTTGAGTTGAGTTGGTTTCTGCAGCCCAATGCACCCTCTTTCTGGATCCTGCTGATATCAGGGGATAGCTCTCTGGTGACAGCTGGGATGCCAGTCAGTAGGACGAGTTTGAGTCATGGAGTTGAAAACATGTACAATACGTTGTAAACTGTAGAGTTGGTATAAACACGTTCATATGTACCCTGCATATTCTCGTCCACATTGCGTCTCTCACTGCAGCCTTCTGCCAGAACACAGATTTGGGAATGGTGTGGCCTTGGGTCAGGAGGGGCTGTGGGGGATATTTGCATTCCATAGACCCCAGGTCGTGCTGTCAGGGCCTAGTGTGTAGTAAGTGCTCGATAAACCTCTAATGAACAGATACCCACAGCCTTGTGAGCAGTGAGACGCCTCTCCTATTGGGGGCGTGAGAGGGAAGGGGGAGTGATGAAGCCGGGAGGTGCCCTCAGCCTACCATGAGGCTCCTCCCACAGGGCCCCCACTCTGCCCCCCATACATTGAGGCAAGTTTCTGTGCCAGGAAGCAGACGGGCCATGGAGTTGTGACCAGGTTCCCCAGCCGGAAGTCAGGGAGTGTGAGATGCACCTCATTCCTGACCCAAACCTGCTAGGCAGAGGGTCAAAGCGGGGGCGGGGGTGTTGGAGGTGCACCAACCCACCCTGGCTGTCACCCAGCCACGTCAGGCACCTCAAGGGCTGGGCCCTACCCAGTACCATTCTGGCAACATGGCCCTGGTCCCATCTGAGGGACAGGCAGAGACAGGGCAACCAGCAGCCCTGGTGCCTCCCCCACGATGGGCAATTATGCCTGGTGAGCCAGAACCTCGGGAGGCCCCACAGGTCCAGCAGCCTGACAGAGGTGTGGGAACACTGCATCTAAGGGTTAAGCAGGATCTGTTTTATGCCTGACTAGCCCACCCCTTTCCCTCTGAGACCCCAGAGAGGGTGAGTAGTGCAGGGAACAGACTCCAGCAAGCCCAGGCTCCACCTGACCTCACACTCACTCAGCTCCTGACCGGGCCTGGTGGGGAGCCCTTGGGCCAAATCCAAGGAGTCCTGGGGTCTCAGGAACTGGCTAGAAGTACCTCCTCATCTTCCCATCCCTACCCAACACAATTTCTTAGTGCCTGGCTTCTCCTGGAACAAAGTTCAACAGGACCCCTGTAGACGTCAGCAAGGACTATCCACTGCCGCCCGGTCACACTGAGCACTGTCTGTCAGAAACGGGCAAGTGGCACAGAAGGGGTTAGTGGCCTTGGAGACACATGATGGCAGCTCCAGGGCTCATGTCCTAGGAACTCTGGGAGGCCTGCTCAGAGACCAGCTCCCACCAGAGGAGGCTGTCCCCTATCCCAGCCACAGGGAGACAGGACTCTCTGGAAGGGACTCCCAGCCTACCCCAAGGGCCCAGGCCTTGTTGGTCACCTGGCTCCATCTTATTCCTGAGCATCTCAGTGCAAGAGCCTATGAGGAAAGCCCAGAATGTTGAGTTTGGGGGTGGCAAGTGAAACTGAAAGGCCTGGGGACAGCTGGTCATGGTGCCCCTTCCCACCTCAAGCAGTCTGTTACCCTGGCCCAGGATCACAGCTCTCTCTCCAAGGCCAGCCCCTGCATGTCTCCCACAGCCACACTCTCTGCAACCAAAGCCCAACTCAGTCTTTTCTGTCTCTCGCAGGGAGATTACAGGGCTCCTCCCAGCTGTGAGGAGCACAAGGAAAGGAAACCAAAGGAAGCGGGGCAGGGCCTGCAGCTGAAGCTCTAGTGGTTAGACTGGGAAGCAGGTCAAGCTTGTTGATGATAACAGAGGGTGTGGCTGGCACTGCTGCCCTCAGGCCTGCAGCCCCAATCAAAGGAAACACCCTTTCTTGTTTCCTGCTTCTGTGGCCTTGCACATGCTGTTCCCACTGCCTGGCATGCTATTCACCACCTTATCAATCTAGTCAGAGCTGTACACCTCTGCGGAGGGATTCCTGACATGCAGCCCCTTTCTACACACCTGCTCCCTCCAGCCTGCCGGCCTCTTGGCGGCCCAGTGCCAAATGGGTGTCAGGGGAGGATGGTGAGGTAAGGCCTAGGCTTACCCTCTATTGGGGGAGGGTGCAGGATAGAGAGAAAGAGGCAGCCTACAACCAATCTCACAGAAGATGCTGTGCCAGGGGACTCAGGGTGAGTGCACCTGTGTCTCAGGTTGGTACTAGGTGCCCTTACAACTGCTCTCTAGCTCTCTGAGCAGCCAAGGGGTGCCAAACCTGTGTAGCCCAGAGGAATGCCTTCTCACAGAGCCTACCCTGCAGCCCCTGGGTATAGACAGTGGTGTCCTTTCTCCCGATGCATCCTCAGAGGCCAGAAGGGGATAGCCACTGCTCAGAGCCACACAGACAGCCCTTAGCCACATCTGAGACTCATGGACCATCCTTGTGGAGGCCCATCTGCCATCCTGGTCAGATGGCCCATAGAGCCCCATCAAGCGGCGCCTATGCCTATGCGGCAGGTGTCAGCAGAACAGCTGGTGCCCAAGACTGTTGCCCCTGAGCCCGGCTTGGTGCCAGATGATGCAACCCTGACATGTAGAGCAGGGTTTGAAGCTGGCAGCTCAGTGACGCAGTGGGTGCCTGGGCCTTGGGTCTCCGGGGCTGCCAGCAGCCCTGCTGCGCCAGAAGGCCATGGCCGTGGTCTCTTCTTTGATGCCTGGCACTTTTTTTCTGAGCCCTCCAGGGAGGGAAGAGTAGGGGAAGGGGCGGACAGAAAGACCTAGCTGACTGGGATTTGCCTCAGAGGCTCAGGCCTGGTTGGGGTTCAGAAGTGATTCATTCTCACATGCATGATCCGAAGTCCTCTAAAGCTCTTGCCCCATATTTCTGCATAATTGGAGGACCCCTGACCATTTCCCACACCCCACGGTTCCCTGGGAGGGCATCTTGTCATGACTAGTGACTTATCCCGGAAACCCAGCCACATCCAGGCCTCTGTGGAAGCCTGTTCATCCTGCCTGGCAGCCCTCCACAGCAGGAACCTGATAATCCCAGGATAGTTCTCAAAGTCACAGCCAAAGGCATCCCCGACACACCACAGATCCTTTCCCTAACAACTTGGGGACATACAGTGCCAATATGGCCCCTCAACCCTCAGGCTCCTCAGGCAGGCATCAAGCCTCAGGTGGCTGTGTCCCACCACATTGTAGGGCTCATATTGTTACCAGACAGAACTGGGTCTAACTACTTAGTAGTTTCCAGCTAAACTACAACTCCAAGAAGATTTTATAAGAAGGAACTTTATGGCGAGCCAGCAAGCAAGGACACACCAAGAAGACTTCCCCAAAGCGCGTGTCCCAGAACAAAGGATGGATTGATTCATCTTTATTCAGGGAAATCCTGCCTCAACACCAAGGTGAGCTTCATCACAGGTAGAGGTGGGGACATTCCTGCGCATCGCAGTTAGAAGACGTGGCTCTACATTCCACATTCAAAAATAGTAGGAAATCTCCACCCCTTGGGGGAGACTTTAGTATTATAATGACGGTATAAGGAGGTATGTTCATGAGAAGGTAAGTAGAGGGTCTTCTAGGCCACTCCCGGTGGCCTCAGGTGGTTTAAGATGGATCCACCCCCTGGTCCTGCAAATCATGCTGGGCTTGTTTCTGAAAACCAGCCCTGGCAATGTCAAAGTCAGGGATGACTCAGGGACCAGATGTGGCTACACAAACCTTATGACATCTAGGGTGCTCTAAGTGGGTCTGCAGGTTAATCTAAGCTAAGTTATGAATTCTAAATAAAAGCTAGTGTATGCCGGACTCCCTGATAGGCTATATGTGTAGCTCAGGTTAAAATGTGAGGTTCTCAAGGGAGGCGCCCACTCACAGCACCCTAAACAATGCCCTTCCCAATCTCTAACTCTCCAACGATATGCTCACCAATGGCCAAGGCACCAGAAGTCACGTAACTCAGTCAATAACTGCAGTTGGGGTGCACCTCAGCTGAAAGCTCCATTTTACCCCAAAACTCAAACACTCCATCGTGAGTGCCAAGCCTCAGACCTGGCACTTTACACATAGCTTAACAAACCCCACAAAGTAGGTGCTGTAACCATCCCCCTTGGCAAGTGACAAAATGGAAGCTCAAAAAGCAATGCCACTGTCCAAGGACACCCAGCTCACAGGGACAGGCCTCGGCCTCCCGGGTCTGTCAGCCTTCAGAGCTCCACTCCTGAAGGCCTAAAGACCCCAACTGGACTCCTGCTCTTCTAGCAAGCACAGGCACAGCAACACACATCTTTTCTCCTCTCTTCCCCACTTGCCTTTGGAGGGTTGCTGAGCCCCCTGGTGTTCCCTGGTGTTTCAGGAGTGCCCTGCAGTGTCTCATATATGTTCAAAGCAAAACCTCCCCCTGCCCCAGCTCCCCTACTGTACACGCCCCTGCCGCCACCCACCCCCCTCCCCCCCCCCACACACACATACTGGCCCTTGCTTGACAAAGCCCTGCCTTGTCTCCAGCAGCAGAAGAAAGCAGGCCTCACTCCCCATCATGCCATCATTTGCCACCAGGAATCTGTGTTGTGAGCCTCAGTTCCCATTGCAGTCTCTTCAGTGAAATAGCTTCATTTTCACTCCTCAGGACTCTGGTGGAAGACCAGGGTTCTTGGGCCAGGGGACAGATCCAATAGGGAGACCTGGAAACACATGCCTAGGATGTCACTTGGCCACAGCTGGGCCCCTGCCCACAGGCAGAGCGAGGCACCTGGTACCGTCTTCCTTTGTTGTCCAACTTGGGCCTCCAGCAGGACCAGAGAGATGGGAAGATTAACTGTGACAGAACAGACCTTAGGCACAAGCTAGGACCTCCACTGCTGACTAACATACCTGACCAAGCGGGCAAGCAGAAGAGTTTAGCAGAGAACAGGAGATGAGAACCCAGTGGAGCAGGAATTAATAGCAGGAAGGACCAACGGAATGACCCCATTGGCAGACCAAGGAGCTTGAAATTTACCCTGAAGGCTGGTAGGGGCAGTGGGGACTGGTGGGAGAAGTGCACTGAAGAGTTTAAGGGGGGATGTAATAGTTCATTTTATGTGTCAACTTGACTAGGCTATGGGGTGGCCAGGAATTTGGTCAGTTTTCCAGGTGTGCGTGAGGGTGCTTCTGGGGGAAATAAACTTTTGAATCAATGAATTAACTTTTGAATCTGTGAGTGGGCCTCACCCAGTCAGTTTGAGGCCTGACTAGAACAAAAGGTGAAGTAAAGGAGAAGTTCCTCTCTCAACCTGACGATTTTTGAGCTGGGACATGGTTCTTCTGCATTTGTACTGGGATTTACACCATTGGCTCTCCTAGGTCTCTGGCTTGCACACAGCAGACCTTGAGATTTCTCAGCCTCCGTAATTATGTGAGCCAATTCCTTATAATAAATCTCTATCTCTCAGTCTAGCTTCTCTCTCTCTCTCTCTCTCTCTCTCTCTCTCTCTCTCTCTCTCTCTCTCTCTCTCTCTCTTTCTCTTTCTCCCTCCTATTGGTTCCTCTGGAGAATCCATACTAATCCAGGGAGTAACAAGGTCAATTTTAGAAAGATCTCCCTGATACCTTTTAACCTAATAATTCTACTTTTGTAATTTATCCTAAGGAAAAATTCCAAGGTTAGTACATGATTTGCATAACAAAGAAGTAGCTAATGGTTGCATTACTCCCATTCTTGGAACAGCAGGTAGGCTATGCTACCTAGCCCAGCCCAGATCCTGGAGAGCCCACCTGCTGAGGAGACACGCCCGAACCTCTTTTTGGAAGCCAGGCAGAAGAGTGGTGTGTTACCCTGGCCTCGTGTTGAGTGCACGCCGGATGGGCTAACAGTGAAGGACAGCAATAAGATCTGTTCAGCCTAGCGATGTAGAAAGCTTTTCAATCAATTTACTTACGTCTATTGGTTTTGTGGACAGTTACATCCTATTCATTTCAATCATGATTTACCTTTTTGGATTTGAACATAAATAAAACAGTTTGGTTTAAATTAAGATCTGTTAATACTAACATATACAGCCTCTCTGTGTAGGTCTGTCTTTATAGTTAATTGCTGGATCTCACACCCCAAGGCACTAAGCAGGCAGACCTACTAGGAGGCTGCTGAGGTGTCACAGGTGAGAGAAGAAAGTAGGCTGGACCAGACTGTGGCAGTGGAGGTGGCAGTAGGTGGCCAGATACACGTTGATGGTAAAGCCAACAGGATTTGCTGATGGAGTATAAGTCAAAGGTGATAGAAAGGGAGGGGTCAAGGCTAACTCCAAGGTTTTTTGGCCTCAGCAGGTGGAGGAATGACGTTGCCATTTGCTGAGATGTGGGAAGCTGGGGGTGGGGAGCGGATTGGAGAGGAAAGCCAGGAATTTGATTTGGAGCATGTTTAGTTTCAGGTGTCCATTAGACAACTCAGTGCGTACAGACTGGAATGCCATGATTCCAGGGAGGAGAATCATGAGGAAAATCCGCCTGGATATATAAATCTGGAAGGCTCCCACAGGTGGGTGGCTTGTATGACCAGGGGCCTGGATGGGGTGTCCGTCTACAGATTGGGAGACAGAGAGGGGACAACTGAGGCCTGAGGCATTGGAATGTTTAGAGGTTGAGGAAATAAGGCAGATCCATCAAAGGACATTGAGAAGTTTCTAGAAGATAAGAGGAAATCCAAGGAAGAGACGGAAGCTGAGAGTGGAAGAATCTAGGAGGATGATTGGCTGTGTCAAGTGCTACTGAGAAATCACATAAGACAAGAACCAAGAGTTGATCTTTGGGTTGTCAGTATAGATGCAACCAATGTCCTCAAAAGGAGGTGCACCAAGGAAATGTTGCAGGTGCAAATCTGAAGATGATTCAAAACAGAATGGCAAGATCAACTATTTAATAGAAAACTGGGCAGAAGATAAAAACAGTTCACAGAAGAAGAAATGTGAATAGCTCAAACACAATAAAAGATGCTCACAGGTAAGAGAAACAATCCACTTTATCCAAAGGACATCATAGTAGCACACACTTCCTACCTCTTAGAGTGACAGAAAAATAATTGTAACATTGTACGGACAAAGCTGGGGAAGCAGGCACTCCGACATTGCTATTTGGAGGGCAGAGTGATACTTTCTCATGGAAGTGAACTTGGCAATGTGCATCAGAGTTACAAATACATGTGTGTGCTGTGACACAGCAGTCCCACCTCTAGCCTTTCTCTTACCATCATGCTTGTATGTTCCCAATAAGTTAGCCTGCACAAAGCTGTCATTGTAGCATGGTTTGACAACACACAATTGGAACAACGTGCATGTCAGTAAATAGGACACTGGTTAGATCAACCCCTGCACTGCCCTGCCATAAGTACTCCAAGCTGTAATGAGGACACTCAGAGTGAACATGTCACACAGCAAGGTTTAAAAGCCAATGGGATTTTGGCATCGTTTGTGACCATGGCACAGCCTAGCCTATCCTAACACAGTGACCTATACACAAAATAAAATAAAATTTGAATTAAAAATAAAAAAACTTGTATCAATCTGAATCTAGGCAGGAGAAAGAAACCACTAAATTGTTTGAACAGGCAAAGTTTAACACAATGAATCCTAAAACCATAACAGGGTTTTGAAATGCCAAGGGGTTGGCTCGTAAAAAGAACTCTAAAGAATAAGAGATTATGAAGAACTTCATGCTTAAAAATGACAACATGAGAAAAATGGCAGATTCCTAGGAAAATAGAAGTCATCAAACTCAAGAAACTGAAAAAATCTGAATAGGCCAGTAGCCTTGAAGTGTTTGAGCACCTCTGCATTCCATCATCCCAAGGAAAGGCATTTCGTCCTGGGCTACATCTGCCAGAACTCGTGTGGTTGTGAATAGTAGGGATCCAGCACAAACTGGCCCCAGCAAAATTGCAAAGTCTTTGGCTCAAGAAACTGGAAAGTCCAGCTCAGCAGTGGCTTGAGGCCCATCTACACCTGTGGTGCTGTCAGAAGCCTGTTCTTTTCTCTTGGCCTGGTTCTGCTCTCAGGCAGACCCTCCTCAGATGGGTGGGCAGTATAACTCTCTTCCCCGCTGCAGCTCAAGGCTGTCCCTTCATGAGTTTGGAAGCCCTTCTCCCCAGAAATTCCAGCAAGGATCTTGGAACACCCCCTGGCAGACCAACATGCAGCATGTGCCCACCATGGGCCCTCTGTCAGCAGGGGAACATGATGACTTTTGCAGGTCCCTGGCCACTGGTGCCTTTGTGGGCCCCTCCTCCATAAGACATATTTTAAAATATATTTTACAACTGTATTGGTATGAAGATGAATATAACCTTGGAACCCTTGAAAGGTCATTTTTTCTTTTGATTTTAAATAAATTAAAACATTTCTATAAGCCCCATGGAACTATTTTGGGCCCCAGGCACTATGCCCTCCATGCCCATAGGACAAGTCAACTCTGCATGACCAGGCTGGGGCCATGAGCTCACCTTGAACCTAAGAGTGGGACTCACCCAAACCAAATGAGTTCCACGAAGAAAATTCAAGGGTCTTTCACCCAAGAAGGAAGTATGTGAAGTGGTTCCATGCAGGCAAACCAGATGACCCCAAGCCAGGCATGGCTGAAAGTGTGCACTCCTCAGAGCCACACTTCTGTGGCAGACCTGAATCTGAACTGGGTGGGGGAAATGGGAGCAGGGGGTAAAGACATAGAGAAAAAGGTAGACTGAGCTCTCTGACCCTGAGGTTCACAGGAAGGACCTCTTTTCTTGGAGACCTATCTGTTTGAGAGTAGAACCTACAGGCCCTACAGAAAATGCAAGCTGGACAGCAGACCCAGGGCTGAATCCATTCATTCGTTCTTTTGGTCAACTTTCTTTGCATATTAAAACCTTCAGTCAAATTAGGAGACATAAACAGAGCCTGCAGCACTTTGGCACAGGAGGGGTAGGGGACACACCATATTTCAGTGTGTTTAGTGTTTCATTAAACTTTGAATTAGTTGCCTTCCTTATATGGATCCCTTTACCCTCTCCTCCTTATGTTAAAGGTTGTTCTATGTATTATATCCACACACATTGCAAAACCTATCTGTTAAATTTCCTCTTTTAACAGTCATTCATATTTTTAGAGAATTTAAGAGGAGAAAAATAGTTTAGTATATTTACCCAGATATTTAGCATATCCAGTCCTCTCCTTTCATTCTCAAAGTCCCAAGCTCCCCTCTAGTATTATTTCTCTTCAACTCGAAGAACTCCCATAAACATTTCTTTTCCAGCAGGTCTGTGGCAACAAATCTCCTAGTGTTGCTTCATCTGAGAGCATCTTTATTTCACCATTACTCCTAAAGGATATTTTAACTGGATATAGAATTCCTGGTTGGCAATTACTTCCCTTCCTCACTTTGAAGGTGTTGCTCCGCTGTCTTCTGGCCCCCATGGTTACTGGTGAACAACCCACAGTCATCTGAATTAGTCCCCCTATGTGCAATGTGTCCTATGTTTAAGTCTTTAATCCATTTCGAGTTAATTTTTGTGGGTAGTGCAGAATAGAGGCCCGATTTCATTCTTTTACATGTGACTATCTAGTGTGCTGACCCCATTTATTAAAGAGACTATTTTTTTCTAATTGAATATTCTTGGCTCCCTTGTCAAATACTAGTTGTCTGTCTATAAGGGAGTTCATTTTTTGGCCTTTTGATTCTGTTCCATTGTTCTCTGTGTCTGTTTTCATGCCAGTACCACATTGCTTTATTGCCATAGCTTTCTAATAGAGTTTGAAATCAGGAAGTATGATGTCTCTAGCTTTGTTCTTATTTCTCAGGATTGCTTTGGCTATTTGGGGTCTTTTTGATTCTATACAAATTTTAGGATTTTTTTTCCTGTCAAAAAAAATGCCATTGGAATTTTGACAGGGATTGCATTGAATCTATAGATGGCTTTGGGTAGTATGGAGATTCTAACAATATCAGTTCTTCCAATCCATGGACATATACATGCAAGATTTATTTTTGTCTTTAGTTTTCATCAGCTTGATTCTGATGTGTTCAAGTGTGGTTTTCTTTGAGGTTTCCTAAGCTTTCTGAATCTGTAAATGTTTACTTTCATCAAACTTGAGAAATTTGCAGCCATTATTTCTTCATTTTTTTTCCCATGCCAATTGTGTTCTCCCCTTTTTCCAAGACTCCAATAACACGAATCGTAAACCTCTTGATATTGTCCCATGATCCTTGAGGCTCTTCATTTTTTCACTTTATTTCTCTACATTTTTCAAATTAGATAATTTCTAGTGCTTTACCATCAAGTCCACTATTTTCTCTGTCATCTTCATTTTGCTATATATCCCATTCAGTGAATTTTATTCTTTTTGAAGATTTTAGTGTTTTATTTTTACTTTTTATTTGTTTGTTTTTTTGTTATAATGACATTGGTTAACAAACCATCGAGTGGATTTTAAATTTCAGGCAATGTATTCTTTGGTTCTAAAATTTCCATTTGGTTGTTTCACTTTTTCTACTGAGAATATCTATCTCTCCATTGTTTTCAAGAGCGTTTGCTTCTGCCTCCTAGAGGATAGTTGTAACAGTTGGTCAACATCTGGATTATCTGGGGGTTGGCACCTTTTGTTGATTCCCTTGACATTTGGTCATGGTTTTATCAACTGATCAATTCATCCAGGTAGGGATCACACCACATGCTCTGTCCTAGCTTCTGTGGGTGGTATATACAACATCACCTTAGTATTCAAAGGCTTTGCTTGGCAGAAATGTAAAGTGCACAGCTACTCTGGAAACGAGTTTGGTAGTTTCTTATAAAACTGACATGTATTTATCATGTAATCCAGCAATTTCACTCTCGGGTATTTATCTCATAGAAATGAAAACTTAGTTCACACAAAAACCTACATAGAAACGTTCACAGAAGATTTATTTATAATAGCCCAAACTGGGGACAACCCTAATGGCCTTCATGGAGTGAATGGTTAAATGAGCTCTGGTACAACCACACAATGGAATATTACTCATTGATAAAAAGTTACATGCTATAGATAGCATGTCATAACTTGAATGAATCTAAAAGGAATTACACTTAGTGTCAAAAGCCGATCTTAGAGAGTTCTATACTGTGTGACTATTTTATCATTCTCAAAATGATAAAATCACAGAAATTGAGATAGGGTTGGTGGTTGCCAGACAGGGCAGGGGATAAGGGTGAGTACAACAGTAAAGGGGCAGCAGAAGAGGGTCTGTTTCTGGGGATGGAATGGTTCTCTGCCTTGATTGTGGTGGTGGTAACACAAATCAACACATAGAATATAATTGCACAGAACCACACACACACACACA
>CM053515.1:34706726-34764380 GCA_028627145.1 Eidolon dupreanum
GTCTCTTGTACGATCTCGATGTCTTAGAGACACTTGTCACCTGTAGTGTCTCTCAGGACTTCAGAATCCACAAGGAGCACACTCTGAGCAACTTCTCCATGATGGCCTGCCCCATGGAGACTGGACTGCATTCCCACAATTATTTCACCCTTAGCTAAACTTTGGGGAAGGGAGATGTTAATGAGAAACAGCAGCAGAAGCAGTGGGGGCAGCCAATGTGGACTGAGACCTTCAAGGGACAGAGCCCCAGGTTAGAAACAAAAAAGAGAGGCTCAGACAGGGGTTAAGGGAGGACAGATTAAAAAGACAGTGCTTGTATCCACCCAAACTAAATGAGTGCCTACCCTTTAATGCTGCCATTCTACTCCAAAGTATGTACTCTCAGAGAGGCATACACCTATCCACTCCAGGATACAGTCTTCAAACAGCTCTGTTCATAATGGCCCCAATCGGAAGTCAGTACCAGGAACACGGACAAATCAATTGTAGAATATTATGGAACAAAGAAAACGTGAACTACTGCTACTACTACATGCAAAAAAGGAATCTCACAAACATAACTTTAAGAAAAAGAAACCAGATATTGAGCAGTAAATATTGTGTGAATCTGTTTCTATGAAGATCAAAAATAGGCAAACTAATCTATGGTAACAGAAATCAGAATATTGGGGTGCTAATTACTGAGAAGCCCAAGAAAGCTTCCAGGGGTGCTGATCATGTTCTCCACCTTGAATTAGTTAGTAGAAACAAAAAATTATTACTGACTAAATCTAAGAAAAAGGTAAAAAAAAAAATACATAGTGCTGGGTGAAGAGAATGAGGAATGGAAACTACAACTAATAGTGTTTAATAATTAAGAAGTACACTGTGTATACTAAACAAAACCTCATATTTTGCAGGAATACAAAAGATACATTTTATGCACATTAGAATAGTTGCATGTGAGGCAATGGGAGTGAAGGACAGTAATAAAAGGGAACATGTAAATATTAAGATAGTTTTGCTAGGACCAGGGCAGGTCGTGTGCCATTTAACAAAGAAAAGGAACAGGAGGAAGAGTGAGACTCTGGACAATCCTTTGGGGTATCCAACACTGCCCAGAGAGCCCAGCTTGGGCTCAGATTCCTGGAGCCCCCATAAGTGCGATGCAGTGTTTCTTCCACACAGGCTACCCTCTTCAAGGCCCTGGGAAGGTTATCCTTGCTCCCAGAGGAGGCAGATCTGCTCCTGAAGGAAGAAGCCCTACCAGGAACTAGAGCTGGGAGGCTGGCAGCTGGGCCCACAGGGAATTTCAGCTCACCCAGGGCTTATAGGTGACTCCAGATTCCTTGTGAGCTGAGTTCAGAGCAGAGGCAGGGGAGAGTCACATGCTGCAGTCAGAGAAATAGCCCCATTGAGGAGGTAGACTCATGGGGAGCTCACTCCCCAGCCAGTGTGGGCCTGAGTCAGACTTCAGCACACATCTTTCACAAGATCTGCCAGACCCACCTGTGCTTTTATTTATGTAATACTTTTAATTACTCACTTTTTTCCCACTTAAATGTTTTAATAAGTAGTCTTGTTCAAAGGGTTGGTATGGATGTGGAGAAATTGGACCCCCCCATGTTCTGTTGGTAGGAATGTAAAACAGTGCAGCCACTATGGAAAATGGTATAGTGGTTCCTCAAAAAATTAAACGTAGAACTACCATATAATCCAGCAATCCCACTTCTGGGTATTTGTGCAAAAAATCGAAATTGAGATCTCAAAGAGATATTTGTACACCCATGTTAATAGCATTTGCAATAGCCAAAAGGTAGAAGCAAGCCAAATGTCCATAGATGTTTGAACAAAATGTTAGGTAATATATACAAAGAAATATATTCATCCTTAAAAAGGAAAAAAAATCTGACAGACTATGTCATGGATGAACCTGGAAGACATTATGTTAAGTCAAAATAAGCCAGTCATGAAAAGACAACTACTGTATGATTCCATTTATGTGAGGTACCTGGAGTAGTAAAATTCATAGAGACAGAAAATAGAATGGTGGGCTGGGAGAGGCGCTTCTGGGGAGTTGTTTAATGGGTGCAGAGTGTGAGTTTTATGAGACGAAAAGAGTTCTGGGGATGGATGATGGTGCTGGTTGCACAATATGAATGTACTTAATGCCACTGACTATACACTTAAAAATGGTGATAATGATAAATTTTATGTTGTATATGTCTTACAATTTTTTAAAGGTAGCTTTGTATCACTACCATAAATGAAAAACCTCTTAACCTAAAGGCAAGGTCTCCATAAAATTAATGGCAATTATACCCTCCAAAGCAGGGTGATGTTAACATCACCCTAGATGCTGATGCTGGCTGAAGCTGTACATGGAGACCTCATCCCACTGTTTAACAGGGAGATCAGCGCCAGACAAATGTTAAAAGTGCTTCAGAATCAACTTTCTCCTTGACAACTTCAGAAGGGCTGGAAGAAAGTTTTAAAGAGACCCGTCTTCTCTACACCTGATTTAACAGGGTGGGCCTCCATAAAAACTTCTCATGCTAGGAGGCACAAGCACCCCACACTTTGATAGACTCTTGTAAGGACAAGGGAATAGGGGACATGAGCACGTCAGGTAGGGGCAGCCAAAGCATATCAAGTGAGAGGAGCAAGGAGACCCCCACCTACAAGAGCCCCATGTAGGTCCTAAATAGTCCAGAGCTGTCTGGGCAGGAATTCCAGGTCTCAGGTGCCTCGCCATGGGTACCTTGGTCCCAAAGATTCCTTGCCCTGTGAGAAGGGAGTCCAGCTGAAGCAGGGCCAGAGCAGAGCCCTCTTGAAGTGCTGTGCCCAGGGAGGGAGCCTGGATACTTTGGTCTAGGGTCTGTACTTCCTGGAGGCAAGTAAATAAAATCTAGTTTCAATAAGCCAGGACATAGACTAGACAGGCAACAATGGTGGGGGTGGGGTGGGGTGGGGGTGGAAGGGAAAGAACTGGAGGGAGAAATTGTGAAGGATGTCGCTAAGATGGCGCCAGTGGACGTCTGATGTTTTAACCTGCGTTGCACCCACATTCCTTTCCTGGAAACAGCACCTCAGTTTTCCTTTGGGAATAACTCCATTATTCTCAGTACATTTGGTTGGGAGAGTCTGACTCCACCCCCTTCACACTATAGAAGGCAGGAAATCCAGCTAGTGCCACTTCTGGGCAATGAGGACAGCTTCTAATATCTTACGAGCTCCTAAATTCAGCCACAACTTCATTTATCCTTTAGAAGGGGGCATAACTTACCTGACATAGTATGTGGATGAGGGATTATTTGAGGGGAGTGGGAGGTGTCTCACCACTGTCTTCTCGTCAAGAGCCTCTGGAGGTTTCATCTAGTCTGTAGAAGGTCTTTCTTAACCATGTCGGTGTCCTACAGTTCCACGCTACTGGGTCTCCGATACTCTTTATTTACAGAGAACGCCCTCCCCCGCCCCCCGCCATGGTATCAACTATACGACTTGCATGCAGTTGACTAGTTGAAATATAAACTCTCAGCCATTGAATTTTTAAAGTTTTAGCTTGTTTTCTTTTGTATTCCAGTCTCAAACTTTCCCATGGGCTCTTGGAAAGTTCCCAGGCTCCATTACGCTGTTCTCACAGCACCTGGCGAGCGAGTGACCCGGCAAGCGGTCGCCCTCGTGCAAGCGGGCGGGAGCTGGCAAGGCTTTGCACGCATGCGCACGGGGCGGGGCTGCTCCCAGGCCTGCGCGTTGCCGCTCGGCCGGCGGGCGGTGGGGCGACTGTGAGCGCGCGCTGGAGCTGGCCGCCGGGTTAGCCGGACTTAGTGTTCCACAGGCGCCCCTTCGGGCGCGTCCTCCTCTCCATCGCGTCTTTGCAAGGCGCCCCCAACTCGGCGGTCCCGGCCCCAGGAGATGGGAGGTTCCCGCCCCCACAGCCCTGGAGGGGCCCCGAGGGGACGACCGCGCGCAGCTTGACCCGCAGTTCTCGCCAAGGGACCCATGGGCGCGTCCCCGCGGGCGGGCCGCGGACGTGAAGACGGCGAGCAGCGGGGCCGCGGCGCTGAGGAGGCCCTTGCTGGTGCTCGGCCGCGTGCTGGCCGCGCGCGCGCGCTCCCGCCACAGCGCCGGCCGCGCCCGCCCCGCCTCTCGGCGCCCGCCGGGGAGTCAGGTCCGCAAGCGGTGGCGGTAGCCGGAGGGACGATGAGCGGCGCGGCGCGGGCGGGCCCGGCCCGGCTCGCCGCGCTCGCGCTGCTGACCTGCAGCCTGTGGCCGGCGCGGGCAGACAACGCGAGCCAGGAATACTACACGGCGCTCATCAACGTGACGGTGCAGGAGCCCGGCCGCGGCGCCCCCCTCACGTTCCGCATCGACCGCGGGCGCTACGGGCTCGACTCGCCCAAGGCCGAGGTCCGCGGCCAGGTGCTGGCGCCGCTGCCCATCCACGGAGGTGAGTGCTGGGCGGGAGGCGAAGCCGGGCGCGGGGTGGGTGAAGGTCCCCACCCTGCTGGGCCCCCAGCTCCGCGCCGCTGGGTTGTCGGCCCGGGGGCGAGGTCTCGGTGGTGCGCAGCCCGGCCTGCTCTCGTTTGGGAAGGAGGCTCCAGAGCGTGGTTGGCTTTTCCTCTTTTTCTTAAGACTTGGAGAGCGTTTCTGTGTGTGCATGAGGCTTGTTTACGGGAGGGCACTGGACTGCGAGTTTGCAGGGACGGCAGACAAAGGAGGCGGTGGCGGAACGCAAAACTCAGTCACGGGGGGAGGTCTTAACCTGCCCGAATCACAGACTTAACGCTGCATTGCATCTCGAAGGATGAGGCCCTTTTCTCAAGGCAAAAATGTGCCTTTCTTCTTAAGTGGTAAGTGGGGGCAGGGGGAATGAAAGAGGAAAATAGGCACCTTCCCTGTTGCTTTCGGCTCTTGTTCTACCCTATTAGTTTGACTTTAATTTGACGCCTGAAAATCTCATTGTGGAGGATCTGATAGAATCCAAGTCTTCAGGTCACGGGTGCCAATCAAAAGGGAAATAGGTAAAATTTTCAAGCATTTTCTGAAGCCATTTGGCTTATCTTCTGTTAATCATAAACATGGGCTCTGTTTAAATATTTGATATCACACATATATTTGTATAAATTACTGGTTTACATATTTAAAAGGAAACTTTTTCTACATTGTGGAGTATAATTTTGTTTTGTTATGGCCCACTGCGAACTTTTGGGAAAATGTCAGTTGTCTTCCCCTCCACTCTCCTCGAGAAAGGTGAGCCGGGATTTTTTTAAGCTGCTATTCATGTTAAGGTGACCTAAACTGGGCAACCTAAATAAGGTGTTTGTTTTTATACTCGAACAACCGAATAGCATCGTGCCCCTTCTGAGGTCTGTGTATGTTTAAGTGTTAAGCTTTTGTTTTTGAGACAGTCTGGCTGAGGTAAAAGAATCACCTAAAGCTTTACTGTAGCCTGTTTCCAATTTAGACGGGCCTTTTATTTTTTATTTTTTTACTTATTTTATGCGAGGCAACTCTTGGTTTACTTCACAGATTGCAAGGACCTTGTCAGTTTACAATCCCTTATTTTTTACACCTGCAGCACCTGGTCTTCCTAGGTGGTCTCCCATCCAAGTACTAACCAGGCCCGACCCTGCTTAGCTTCCAAGATCAGAAGGGATCCGGCTTGTTCTGCGTAGCATGGCCATAGTTCTAGACTGGTCTTTTAAAAGTCTGCTTTTACACTAAGAGTCAGGAGCTTACATTGCATTTCTCATCTCCACTTTTTGTTAAAAACAGCGGTCAGCGTCCCAGCTTGCCCACGGAAACAACTTTGGTCTTTGGTTCATTCCGCAAATATTTGCATGCCTGGTCTGTGCCAGTCACTGTGGTTGGGACACAACGTTGCTACACTGTGGCACTAACGATGATTGTCTTTTCTGGTGCGGAGGTTCCAGAAAGGAAGGGGAGGAAGAGGAAGAGAAGCGAGCCTCTGGAGCAAGAGCTGGCCCCGTGCATTGTTTTGAAATCTGTGGTTTGTCTTGGGGCTTGGTTCCCCCTAGACACCCAAATCTATGATCATCACTTTATAGATTCTCACCTCCAAAGTGTTCTGTGTACTAAAACTGTGTGTTTCTTGTCTGTCACCTCAAAACAAGAGCCCATCTTTGAGAAAGCTTGTTTTAGGTGTTTGGATAGAAGGGTACTGGGGGACTAACATGCACTGATGTGTGGATGAATGTTAGTCCTCTTCCCCCGTCACAGGGGAGGTAGCATGGTAGGATTAAATGTTCTGTGTCACGCTCTAGGTAAACTGTGTGGCACTAAGAAATTTGGCTGCTTAGCCTCACTTTCATTTGCAAAATGGAATGATGAAATATTTACCTTGTAAAGTTGAGAGGCTTAAATGGTTCCTACGTTCTCAATAGAGGAGTCTTGTTAATTCAAATGAATGTCTAAATTGCTGGAGTTTTAGACACACATCAGTGAAAACATTGGGGCAGTCTGTGAAGACTCAGTCTGGTGTCAGTTCCTCTGAGTGTCTGTCTGCTCTTTCTCTCCTTTCACTAAGGACTGATTTTCTATTTGCACATGAATTTGCCCCAGGTGTCTGGTGGTGGTGGTGGTGGTGGTGGTGGTGGTGGTGGTGGTGGTGGTGGCGGCGGCGGCGGCGGCGGCGGTGGCAGTGGCGGCGGCGATGGGATCCTATAGGTGGTTTGGGTCCGGCTTTTCACTAAGAGGTCTGCACACATGGGTTCTCTCAATACAGCAAATATTAATTGAAACCCTACCATGTGCCAGAAACAATTTAAGCCACTGGGGAAGAAAGGGGCCATGAAGAAACAGCCATGAAGAAATCAAAATTCTCTCCCCTTACTGAAGCTGACATCCTAGTTGAGGTCTTTATAAGTCAGTTTACCTGTAAATTGTTTCTAAATCTATGGTTTATATGAAATCCAAGACATTTTCTGTTTTTGCAGCAGGAACTTAGGGATGTATTTTAAAAACAGGAATGGTGGTAGAAAAATGTTAAAATTATTCATGTTTAAGAAAATGGTGTATGATAATTATATCTCAATTTAAAAGAAAGAAAATAGCTTAAAATTGGAATAATGATTGAGTATTTCACATGATATTCTTGATTTAGTGAGTTTCAAATTTTCATATTTTTAGAAAAAATATTGCTTTCCTTATGATCTTTATGCTTTTATAAATTTGAATTGAATAAAATTCATAACATCTTTATTGAGGACTGTGTTGACACTAAAAATGATGTTAAAATTACAATCAAAAAGTTCTGAGACAGAGTTCCTTGCAAAAAAAATCTGTGGTCAATAGATGTTAAGTTAATGAAGATTCATATTGAGGATAAGTATTTGATAGAAATGAACATTAAGACAAAATACAGTTTTCCTGGAGCTTAACATAATGACCCATTTTAAATCTCTGACTTGATTTGTGAAATTAGAAACCTTTCTTGTTATTTTACTAGAAACCTTTCTTGTAATTCGTTCATGAATTGCTGAACTAGATTTGTTTTCCTGTACCTTTAAAGGCCAAATTGGCATTTTTTTTCTTAGGTGCTGTGGTATTTTAAAAGTATATTTTGGAGAGTGTTAAACTTTGTAAAATACTTCATAAACAAGTGGTGTACTTTGAAAATATATTCATCATTAATTAGAATGTGGTTGCAAATGGAGATTCATTTGTATAGTGACAACTGATAATCATATTTTAATTGATAATTCATTTTTAGAAATGGAAGTTTGAAAGAGCATGTCTTGTATTTATGTGCATATCACAATTGCTCTAGCAAAGGATAGGCTTAGAACTAGAAACAAAATGTAAAGTAACTAGTATTTGCTGTGGAGCAGAAGTTGTAAATGTCCTTTTTGTTTGAGCCTAGAGTGGGGGTTGGGGGACGAAAAGGCCCTGCTTATGATGTCATGTATGCAGATGTGCTAGTGAGAAGAATTTGGTATCAGCCACTTTTTGCATAGAAATTTTCAGGACTGGATCTTATAGCCTTAAAGAACAATTTTACCAAATGATAAACCTTTTTTTTTTTTCCATCTTGCTATCTACAGAGATGAAATAAAATTTTATTTTATTTTATTTTATTCTTTTTTTAAGCCTATAGCACCTGCTCTTCCTAGGCGATCTCCCATCCAAGTACTAACCAGGCCCGACCCTGCTTAGCTTCCAAGATCAGATGGGATTGGGCGTGTTCAGGGTGGCATGGCTGTAGACCCGAAATAAAATTTTAAAAAATAATAATTTTAGGTTTTTATGTTTAAAAAACTGATTCTATTGGATGCATCCATTAAACCTGAACTTAATTTTTAAAATTCTCATAAAGAGTGAAGGAAATTGTTGTGGAAATGAGACCTTGGATGAAAGCAGTCATGTAATGTTACAGTTCATAATGGCAAATGCAGGGGCTACTAGGTGTAGTTAGAGGTTTCAAAATATTCAGAGGAAAAAGTAGGAGTGATTCTGGGAGCAGAGGCTCTGGAAGGAAAGAGAATTCAGAAGGAGCTGGAGTCTCTAAACACCAAATTTTGACATAAATTAACCAAGCAAGAACGTAAAGAAGATATATATAATAAATTATTTTACAATTTAGAAAATATTTTCACATACTGTACTTTTCCTTTGCTTTTAGATGATCCATTAGCATATAAATATTTGAATCTTTTTAAAAAACAGTTGGCCTCCCCATCCATCCTGCTGCTGTCAAATTTATCCATTTCTCTATTTCTCTTGATGGCAGAGCTTCTCATGAGTGTTGTCTATACTCGCTGTTCTCAGTATCCCTTTCCCCTCCCCTCGCCCCCAGCTATTCTTCACATTATAGCTGTCTCTGCTGTACCTGTGATTTTGATAAAGACATGGCTCATTTGACTACAGGACTCCTAGGATCTCAGTGTGTGGAATGGTGGGCTGAGACTAAGAAAAAAGTTAACAGGAATGAATATTTGGTCCTGAATTTGGTTTAAAAAAACAAACAAACAGAAAAACACCTGCATTGAGGGGAATTGAGGGGAGATAAGACTTAGCTGCCTGTGGTGGGACAAAGCCTATGAGTGCTCCCTGACAGGCCCCGTCTAATCTTTCATGCCTTTGGCCATCCGGATCCAGGTGGCACTGGCCCCAACACATAGAAGCCAGGTGCACCTGTAGTTTATGTTTAGCTCTGAACAGGAGTTTTAAGAGATGAACAAACTACAGAGCATTAGGTTGAATACTGTTATAAAAGGAAAATCCTTCCTTTGATGGTAGGTTAAGTTAGATGACTTCTAAGATCTCTCCACCTGGAATAAGGTATGACTGTAAAGTAATAAGACAAATCTTTTTTAACAGACCTCTGGAATACACTCATTAAGGAGAGATTCTTTGCAAACCAGTTGTGTGTGTACACATGTATACACATTGTGCAGCAATGAAAACACTTTTAGAATTTGTTTTCTGAGATTCTTTTTGATAAAACAATTAAAAATATATACGATGTAGCAAATCTTTGTCTTATCTAGGTAGATTTGAATTGACAATTGACAATTATATTGAGGCAGTTGTTTTGTTTTGTTTTCTGTGCTTATGAAAACTTTTTAGATAATACTCAAAGACAAGTCCCATAGTGTTTGGGGCACACTTTAGTGGGATGAATGCTAGGAGCTGGTTTTTTTAAATACAGCAGTCTTGACTTATTTACAAAACAAAACTAAGTTTTTAAGGACTGTCAGCATTTATTTGCTTTATCATTCGTTATTTACTAGACATTCATTATTTTCCATAGATTGTGGTTAAGTATGGCTTTCTTTACTGTTGGAGGCAATTTTGAATAAAACAAAGGGAACCCTTCAAATGTCAAATGAAATAAACACTGAAGTATTTAATTAGCACCTACTCTAAGTTTGTGTTATGCAAATCTTTCATTGTATACAAAAGAGGTGGTGTGTAATTCCTGCCTGGGAGAACTTTGTCCTCTCCCTGAGATCAGCTTTGTCTGGATGGCACAAGGACATTGCCATTGCAGAAGATGCTGCAGCTGTCTTCTTTAGTTTACCAGGGGGATTTTGTCCTCAATCTGGGTTCTGAGAACTACAAGCCACCTGTTGTTTTAAACAGTTTATTGGAACCCAGCCAGGCCCAATCATTCATGTGTCTGTGACTGCTACGTACTTGGGTGGTTGTAACAGAAGCCTATGTGGCCTGCAAACCTAAACTACTTACTCTCTGGCCCTTTAGGAGAACGTTGAACGTGAAAGTGCCTCTTCTAAAGGCTCCTTTATACCTTAGATTTTCCCATTAAAAACTTTTTTATGGATTTATTTATGAGAATTTGATGCCCAAATTGTCCCAAACTGTGTGCTCTTGGAAGTTAGGAACAGTGTCATCTTTGTTTCAGCCGAGCACCTAGGACTGTGCCTGGCACTGAGAAGTCGCTGGAATGTGATTGATTGCGTTTGGTCCTTTGGAGCTTGGTCTGGTACTGAAACTGATTACCCGCGTTGTGGGAAGGGTGGGGCGGGGCGGGGCGGGGCGGGGCGTTGATGGACAGACTATATTGCAGGGCCTCTGTTATTGTACTAGATTGTAAATGGCATGGAGACCAGAGAAATAAAAATTATTTGGACTTCTATAGAAAGGTTTTGTCGAAAATGTGGAATTTGAAGTCAAACTTGATTAGTAGTTATGCTTCCAGCTATAATGGAGTGACAGGCACCAGGTTTACCTTTCTATCTTAAGTGACTGGAAAACTTGACAAAGTTATGAAACAGCCATTTTAGAAACAGGTCATCAAACAGCACAGGACAGTGATCCCTGAGAGAAAGGAAATAAACAGTGGATCTCTGTGACTGCCCCAGCTTACTGTACACTTGGAGCATTTCCAAGCTGCAGTGCAGGGAGGGGGATCCCAAAAGATCCAGTGGTCTTTCTGAACTGATGCGGCAGAGTTCAGGGCTCAAGGAGGATGGGAGGGGAGGGAGCTGGACTCAGAGCGAGCTCTGGAGACCTGCACCAGGTCCCCTCAAGCCTCTGGTTGAGTGCTGATCTGCACATTTGATGAAGAATGGTCCAAAATTAGCAGAAGTTCTCACGAAGCGGGAGTAGTTCATTCTCACTGATCAGAGTAGAAAGACCTCCTAATGCATAGAGCATGGAGTGAGGCCAGATTATCCCTTGAGAAAAGGCTATTCTGAACCCACTTATCAAAGCGTAGAAGCAAGCCTTAAAAGGACTGGACTAATTCTGAGTAACTTAACTGGTCCAGAACATAGCCCAACAATATTGAAAGAAATACAACAAAATCCAGTTCCTGAAAACATAAAATTCAAGACAGACATCCAATCAGAAATTACCAGGCATACTTAAAAAAAAAAAAAAAAAAAAAAAAAAAAAAGGAAAATACGACATATCCAGACAAAAAAGCAGTCAGTAGAAGCAGACTTAGACGTGGAACAAATAATAGAATCACAGGTCAGGATGTTAAAACAGCTATTATAAATGTACTCAATTTACTCAAAGAGGTAAAAAACAAACAAAAACCATGTGAACATGATGAGGAGAGAAATAGATTTAAAAGAGACCCATATCAAACTTCAAGCAGTGAACTCACCTGGAAAAGTGTGGGATTTACATTGACAGAGAAAAGGAAAGGGTACACCTGGAGGAAGGTATTTCCTCTTTGGTGCTTCAGTTTATTCCAGGTGGTGATGTGGTTAACATGTATTGGGTACATACTATGTACCAAGAATGGTGCCCAGTATGGTACATGGGTTATCATTTAATCCTCCTAACAGCTGAAGTTGGTACTAGCTCCTTCTTCTGTGGATGGAACTCAACGCACTTCTGTCTCTCACTTAGTGCCCATTTTCTTTACAGCACTTAACATGATTGGAAGTTATATATCTACTTTGTTCATTTCTGAGGGCGGGGATCTTTTCCCTATGTCTTCTCTTGTATGTGCAATGCTTAGTGTGGTACCTGAAACATAGGAGGTAGCACTGGGTAATTAGTATTGGATGAATTAAAACGAGTGAGGTAACCCATCAGCTGTGTGGCTGTGGGGGGGGCGGGGAGGGATGGTCTGGGGAGCTGGGACTCAATGTAGGTCTATCTGGCTATAGCACCCATCCTTTCACTACTTCTTTGTACTGCTTCCCAAGTGGGTTTAATAAATTATGATATATCCATAGTGGAATGTTACACAGCTATTCAAGGGAATTGTCACGAAAGCTGTGAATATCCTATAAAGGTACATGTAAAGGGATTGAGCTGTGTATGACTTTGTTAAATTTGTTTACAGTGGACAAGGATGCAAAATAATATGCAAAAATGAAAATTGTATTATATTGATTGGATTGTGGGTGACATTTTTCATTTTATTTTCTCTGTCTTTATTTGGAAATTGTTAATTTTCAATACAAAACCTTCACAGGGGAAAGGTCATACTTTGAATGGAACAAGTGTATATACAGGTTGATTTTTTTTTTTTTTAGGTTTATTCCCTAGTTTCAAGAAGAATGGCATGAATTTCAAGCGGTGGTTAGAACTGAGTAAGAACCTGGAAGATACTAGGAATATATTGAAAAGGGCACGTTTGCCCTCATAAGAAAGAGGACCTCCAGGACCAAGAATACTTTGTCCAAATGTGGACCAAGCTAAAATGTGACATGGTTTGGAGCAGTTAGTGGATCCTAGAGTGGAAAATGGAATCCTAGCATTGGACTCAGCTTTTCTGTAATATTTTTATGATGATATTGATGCTTTTATTTATTTTGTTGGTTTTCCCTGTTTAAAATCAATCTGTAGTTATAGCAGAATGTAAATGTTATCAACCTTAAGAACATACAACTATAAATAGATGACAAAGGTAGAGAAATTGAAGAGAGAGAAGAGATGTTGGGGATTGGTGAGGACTAGTATCTTCATCTCACAGGGTAAGGATTCAAGAGATAGTCTGTAGTTGCAGAAACTAGAAAGGTTTAACCACAGAGGAAAATAATGGAATAATAAAATCAGGAGAGAGGGAAAGTGAGGGAGCCTAAGTGAGCAGAATCCTAAATTGTGACACCATAAATCCACAGATAATGTCTGAAGTTGACAAACCAGAAAATAATGACTCTAAGCCTTTTTAGAAAGGGCGTCCACCTGAGGAACTGAAAACAGTTACAGTGGTGCCTCTGGTGACTGGAGCAGTGGGGTGAATGGGGCAGGCAGACAGACTCCATTGCATGCCACTGGATGACTTTGTCTTTTGTATCCCTGTGTACAGTAAGATTCTCACTCTTTCCTCTTTGAGCATTGCAAATGAATTCTGCTTCCTGGTTTTTTTTTTTTCCTTTGAAGAAGCTCCCTATTTTCACAGCATCTCCAACTCCATTGACATGCTGTGGGATGTAGGATTCTGCAGAAACTAAGTACTATCTCTGGAGGTCTCCTGCATGGTAAGCACTGACATAGACTGCGAAACCAGGAAATGCTACCATTGAATTAACTGGTATTTCATGAACAGATCTAAGTCCATTGACCCTAAAACAATTTATTTTAGTAGCTGCTATGTTGCCTGGCTCACAGTGTTCTCTTTTCTCTGGCAGTGCCCTCCCTCCCCATCCGTGTGATAAGCCCTCACTAGCATTCATTGAACCTAGCCTAGTGCGATCCGGCCCCTTGGCCCCCGTTCGTTTGAGTGAGCACTTTCAGCCCCCTCCTGGCTTCTCACTTGTTTGTTTGTTTGGTGTAGATGCCAAGATTCTTCTTGGTAACCACCCTTTTTCCCCTTTATCCTATATCACACTCACTTGGTACAGTCTCAGTCCTGGATGAACCATGTACCATATATCTTCTCCATGCTTTCTGTCCCCAGCAGCTGAACATTGCTGGAGTAAATCTTAGAACCCAGCTGGTGGAAGTTTGAGATCATAAAATTTAAGCAAAAACAATTGGGCACTTAACAATGTGCAGTAATCCAATATTTCCTTGTAAAGAAATAAGACAACTCTCTGAGCTATTTTTTTCCTCTCTCCACATGCCTCCCGTTACCTCTTCCTGTACCTTTACTTTTAGTCTAGTCCCCTCTGATCTCTAGATTCATGCCTTCAACTGCCAACTTGGTATCTTAAACATCTCAAGGATATCTCCAAATTGATAAGCCACAAATGAAGGATTGGTTGGTTTTTTGGTGGCGGTGGTAGTGGTTTTTGTTTTTTTTTTGTTTTTTGTTTTTGCCTTCTAGCCTGCTACCACTGCTACCCAGTGTCCCCCATCTCAGTGACACTTGTTATTTAAACAGATTTAGGTGTCATCCTTAGGTGTTTTCCTCACATTCCACATCTAATCTCTCTACGACTTACCTTCAGGGTGTATCATGTCTATCTGTTGCTCGCCATTTCACTCCTGCCATCTTAGTACAGGCAGCTATCATCTCTTACCCTTTTCTGTTCTTTCTCTTAACTTCCATCAATCTTTTCTCTCTACAATAGTCAGAATAGTCTTAAAGCTTCACCCAGTCATGTCACTCCTTGCTTAGATTCCTTCAGTGGCTTCTCATTATCCTTAGAATGGAAATCTTAACGCTTAACTGAGGTATACAAGGCACTCTCTGCCTGGTTTGGCTCTAGCCACTTTCTCCCTCAGGCCGTTCACCTTGCCCTTGCTCAACATGCTGAAGCTATTCTGGTTCCTAGAGCTTCTGAGTTTCCTTTACAGCTGTGTACCTTCTGGCTAGATCTCATCCACCTCTACTCCCTACTCCACTATACAGTATTTGCTGTATTAATGGAGATTTACAGTTCTTTGGTTCTATATAATGGCCACTTAAAGGAGAAGAATGGCCATGAGAGAAGAATTATAGAATCTCAGAACTAAGTGGTCATCAGTGATCATCAGGTCCAGCCCTCCAGCCCAGTCCTCAACATTCTTATCCGATGATTGTACAGCTCAAGCTAGAACAAATGAATGACAGGTCTACAACATTCATCTCTGGAAAACAGAATGTTAGAAACTCTTTCATCTGGAAAAAAAAATTGGTTCAGTCTATAGCCATGCCACCCTGAATGTGCCCAATCTCATCTGATCTCAGAAGCTAAGCAGGGTCAGGCCTGTTTAGCACTTGGATGGGAGACCACTTTGGAATACCAGGTGCTGAAAGCGTCAAATAAACAAACAAATAAACCAATAAATAAATTGGTTCATATATTTGTAAACAGTTATCTCCTTATCTAACTCAAGTTCTCTAGCTCTTTGGCTTTGTACCTCAGTTTCTTTCGACCATTCTTATAACTATGGTATCGTAAACCTCAGAATGCATTTATCAGTAATCCACTTTTAAGGACGCAGTGGTTGACTATCATCCCACAAAAATTCATGTCCACCAGAACCTCAGAATGTGACCTTACTTAAAAATAGGCTTTTTGCAGATGTAAGTAGTTAAGGATCAAGATAAGATTATACCAGTTTAGGGTGGGCCCTAAATCCAGTGACTGGTGCCCTTGAGAGGAGAGGATACAGAGACACACACACAGGGAATGGTGATGGGCGGGTGGACACGGAGATTGGCATTGTGTTGCCATGGCCAGGGAGCTCCAGAAGTTAGGAGAGAACATAGGACTGTTTCTTCAGAAGGAGCCTCCAGAAGGAGCCATCCTTGCCGATACCTTGATTTCAACTTCCAGGCTCCAGAACTATTAGACAACAAGTTTCTATTGTTTTAGGCCACCAAGTTTGTGGTCATTTGTTAGGGCAGCCCTAGGAAACAAATACAAAGAGAAACCTAAAATGGAACACAGTATTGCAGTTCAGTTGTATCAATGCAGAAGAGAGTAGAACTGCTTTTTCTCCGTTCTCTGGACATCTGCCAGAGTCATATAAGTTATTTTGGTACCCCTAATCAGTGACTCATACTGAGCTTACTGTTGGTTAAATCTTCTAAGTCTTTTTCTCAGTCTTCCCTAAGCCATGTGATTTTACTGGATTCAGCCTGTTCATTCAGCCTTTCAGGATATTTTTCAAGTCCTGATTTGTCATCCACAGTCTTTTCTCTTTCTGGCAGCTTTGTGTCACCAGTGAATATGAATAGCATACAGTCTGTATCTTCATATAAGTCAGTGGTTCTTAGTCTTCTGGGGTTATAGTTCTCCTTTAAGACTTTAGTGAAAGTCTGTGGACCTTCTCCTGAAACATACATATTTATGGAGATATATCACAAAATTTTCGATAAGAGTTAGGAGGTTCAGATACTGCTTGAAACTCCTTGTCCACAGACCCAGAGTTCAGAATCCCTCCTGAAGCACTTGATAATGGATGAACAGACCCTTGTAGTGTGTCACTAAAATTTAAGACGGTTGACATTCCATTAATTGACACTTTGGCAGGGGTGGTGGGGGCTCATTTCACAGTTTTCTAATTCACTTTATTGACTTTGCATTTAGTGCATATTTCTTTGTCTTTTATCATAAAAAGCCATATTCAAATGATTTGATAGGAAAAAAGCAAAGATATTTTATCTACTCTTTCCTGATTTGCTAGTTCAAGAGCTCTGGCAAGGAAGGAAAAGAAGCCAATCTTTATGGCTTGGCCACAGTATGTTTCCTACTGCCACTGTAACCACTTACCACAAACTAGGTGGCTTAAAATAACACAAGTTTATCATCTTATAGTTATGGAATTGAGAAATCCAAAACAAGTCTCACTGAGCTAAAGTCAGGATGTTGGCAAGACTGCATTCCTTCTGGAGGTTCCAAGGGAGAATCCATTTTCTTGCTGCTTCCAGCTTCTAGAGGCCACCAGCATTCCTTGGCTCACGGCCCTTCCTCTGTCTTCAAAACCAGCATCGAAGCATCTTTGGAGTGCTCTCCGACTCTGACCTTCTGCTTCTTTCTTCCACGGATAAGAGACCCTGTGATTACATTGGGCCCACCTGCATAGTCCAGGGTAATCTCTTTAAAGTCAACTATAAGCAACCTTAATTCCCTCTTGCCATGTAACCTAAGATACTCACAAATCTCAGGGCTTGGGGTAAGGCCATGTGGGATGGAGGTTGTTATTGTGCCTCCCACACACAGTGAACCTGTGCTAGCACCCCATGATTACAGCTTTCTCTTCTTACTGTCCACAAAGTAGTCCTTTAATGATCATTTCTGAAACTTTGCGAAGGATCAGTGGCACCCTACATGGTCCATAATTTGTGCAACCAATCTTCATTGTTTTGCAAATATTAGAGTGCTATTTATACAGCTTAGTTTTCTAATGTCTCTCTTCTGTGATTCTTCAGAGACCACTGTCAGTAAGGCAGTTTCTCATTTGCATGTTGTCACCAGATTATAATTCATCAGGATCAGAAATCCTACACTCCTATGGGACAGCTGCTTCAAATATTCATTCAGCAAAGAACTATTAAGCACCTGCTTTGTGACAGGCAGGACAGGAAGTTCCTGCACTGTCTGGTGGTGGAAACACATTAAACAGATAATAACACAAGTAATTATTTAATAATGATTCTTGGGGTAAGTATCAGGGTGCTAAGAGAGCATAAGTGAGAGAACTAACCCAGTCTAGGATGGTCAGGGAAGGCTCCTCTGGAGAAACAATGTTTAAACTGAGACTAACACATGAGCAGATGTTAGGCTAGGAGGAGCACAGAAAGGAAGATGTTCTGGGCCAAGGAAACCTCTGTGAAGACTAAGATACAAAATGCCGTTGGTATGCTTGAGGAACTGAAAGGAGTTGAGTGTAAGGAAACAGTGGTGTACAGTAGAGGTGAGCCGGTGGGTCAGTACTCTCTAGGCTGTGTTAGGATTTTGAACTTTATCTCAAGAGAGGAATAGATAACTGTCAAAGGATTTGTTTTTAAATTTTTAATTATGGTTAAATACATATAACATAAATTTTATCATTTAAGTCATTTTTAAATATACGGCTCAGTAGTGTTAGTACACTCACATTGCTGTACAACTCATCTCCAGAACTCTTTCATTTTGCAAAACTGAAATTCCATACCCGTTGAACAGCTCTTCATTTCCCTCTCCCTCCAGCCTCCAGCAACCACTCTTCTCCTGTCTCTGTGAACTTGACTATTCTAGGAACCTCATGTGAGTGGAATCACACAATATTGGTCTTTTTTGTGCCTGGTTTATTTCACTGAGCATAATGTCCTCAAGGTTCATCCATGTTGTAGCCTGTGTGAGAATACTGTTGAAGGGCTTTAACCTGGGGAGTGAGATAACCAAATTTTTAAAAATTAACAAACATTTTACTAGCAATAACATATGCAGAAAAATATACAGTCTTGAGTCTACAGTTTGATTAATGACCACAGTGAACACATTGCCATAACCCCTACCCTGGTCAGGAACTACAGCGTCACCAGCCCCAGAGTCTCCAGAAGTCCCCTTTAGTCACTCTTCTTTCCCTCCCCAAAGTAAATACTATCCTGACTTTGAACACTACAGGTTATGCCTGTTTTTTAACTTCATGTACGTAGAATCCTGGTGCACATTCTTCTGTATTCTTGTGAGTCATTTCTTTTTCTCATATCATGTTAGTGAGATAAATTCATGTCATTACATGTAGCAGTTTTGTGAGTGATCCAGTGCATGAATACATCACAGTTTTATCCACTGTTGATGAGAATGTGGGTTGCCTGCTTTTTGGCCATAGAAGTAATGCTTTCAGAAGCATTGTGTACAAGTCTTGTGTTACACGTATATAACATTTATTGGGTGTGTACTTAGGAGTAGTATTGTTCTCTCCCTCTCAGTTTTCTTCCAAGCCCAATATGTCCAACTCACTTCATCATCTTTCCTCCAAAAATCTGTTCCGCCTCCAGTGTTTGCTGTTTCAGTCAGCAGCACTATCTCTACCGAATGTGTTATACCAGAAACTGAGACAGCCTCTTCTTTAGACCTTACCCCCCATATCTGATTACCAAGTCCTGCTGATCCAAATGCCTAAATATCTCTAAAATGTGTCCGGTCTCTCCCCATCTGTTGTAACCACTAATCTCTTATGTGGACTGTGGCCTCCAGACAGGCTTCCCTGTGTCCACTGTTGCCCCTGTAGAACTGGGACACAAACTTTGTGTTAGTGCATGTACTTGTAGGCCCACATATGCATTATTCTTATAAATGTTATATCACACTATTGGTTTTCTTTGACAGTATCTTAAGGCCCAACACTTAGGTTAATAGTTAATAACAGCTGTAATCAATCTGAATTTCTAATAGTCTTCATGTTACCTTCTAATTTTTTGGTTTTCATTCCCAAATCTGATTATTTGAGAGGTTTCGTTTTTGTTTTTTAAACCTTTAGGGTAGCTAAAAAGAGCTTGTACAGGAGTAGAAATGTCAGCTCTGCCAGTTTATTTTTGCTTTACATGCAGGGAATTTTTTTAAAGCATTTGTCCATTTAATGAGGGGCAGCTCAGTTAAAAGTAGATGGTCTCATCTGTAAATCCATGTAAACAAACAGGTGAGGGAGTCACTGCCATTCTATTTATATTTGTGGAATTTCATTTTATTCAGGACACCTCAAATACAACATGAGATACACAACCATCTGACAGTGGATTGAGGAAAGCAGCCAGTGTTGATCCTTAATTAAATGTCAGTAAGCTTAATCTCTATTACTTAGAGTGATTTTTTAAAAAAATTCAAATAAATTTAGAAAGATTGCTAGGTATAAGATCAATACACATGCCAGAAAAAGTCAACTGTACTTCTATAGACCAGGAACAATTAGAAAATTAAAACAAAAAATTTTTAAATACCATTTAAAATGGCATTGGCACTGAAAAAATGCGAAACATTGTTGTAAGAAATTAAAGTATATATAAATAATAAAAGGACATCCCATGTTCATGGATCCAAAAACAATAGTGTTAAGATGGCAGTATTTCCCACATTGTCCTACAAGTTTAGCGTAATCCTAAGAAAATACCAGCTGGCTTTTTGCAGAGATTGACAAGCTGATCCTAAAATTCATGTGGACCAAGAATAAAAACAATCTAGAAAGAAAAGAATAAAATTAGAGGGCTCACATTTCCTGATTTCAAAGCTTACTCCAAGACAGTATGATACTGGCATAGACATATAGATCAGCAGATTAGAGTTGAAGTCTAGAAGTAAACCCTTACATTTATGGTCAGTTGATTTTGACAAAGATGCCAAGAAAATTCAGTAGGGCAAGGAATAGTTTTTGCAAAGTGTGCGGGGTTCCACTGGGTAGCCAAGAATACTGAGAAAGAGATGAAGAGGCCAAAGAAATGTGTATTGTCACAAAAGTTTAGAGGTTAGCTGCTTCTGGCACTGCTGAGGAGGATGGTATGGTGAGAGCTGGGAAGTATTCTTTGCATTTAGTGATCTAAAGAAAAATGACTAGAAATTTGGAAGAAAGCAGCTATATCATTTTTAAGTTTGCAAATCGCAGAGCAAAGAAAGCTGGGTAATTACAAATTATCTTAATGGGATGAAAGATTACTTGAAGAAACCAGCATGAATGTACAAGATATAAACAGCAGTTTTACTGAGATGAAATGAGAGCCTGTAACAGAGAAACCCATCCTAAGAATGTATTTGCTCCCCCCATTTTCAGTGTCCTTTTAGCCTTCTTCTGATAATCTCAGTTCCCAGGTTATTCTTCTTGATAGAAAAAGCAAAAGCAAAACAGGTTTTGAGAAATGTTCTCATGCATTGTCTTGTTGGCCCTGAGCAGTTGATATATTTCTTTCCTATTCCTCTCTCTCTGAAATAAACTTTAAAAAAAAAAAAAAAACTTTTGGAAAGGGAGTGAGAGAAGCACCTTTGCTTGTTCTTGTCATTATTGGCAACTTTCATCTCTTTCTGGGCTTTCTAATTTTGGGGGGAAAAATGCATACATCTGTGCTATCATCCTGCATTTGCCTCTACAGCTTTTGGATGAGTCTTCCTTAAAGTTTAATTTACCTCATGCATTCATGCCGATTTCTTCATTTTGTTTCGCATTAAGATGATTTGTTAATTACTCAGCTCTCTTTGCCCTGGAAATTGAAAATTAAAACAATAAGTTGCTTTCTTCCATGTTACTGGTCACTTCATATTCCGGGTCTGTGTTAGGTTCTGGGTAGCACTGTCCCCTGGTTACTCCAGCTGTTATCCTGTGTGAGATGAAATGAATGGTAAATCAGATGAACTTATTAGACCTATTGCTTGTAATGAATGAGATGTTTGCAGATCTGTAGAGAATTGAAATTCCTACCTGTGCTCTATGTGCTGGTTTTGTGCTTTGTTAAGAACTTCCATATTTATTCCATTTGGTCAGTTGACCTTGGTGTATTGCCTCCATCATTTTTATCTCTCAGACATGTTCTTGAGTTCTTCTGTTTACTTGGATTTCCTTGCAGGACATACATTACGTTGATATAAAATATCTGCTTCTCCTATTTTCCTTCTGAATAGTAGTTTCTTTGGGGAAAAATATACTTTGCCATCATTGAGACCCACTTCAACAGGCCTCATTGATTATTTTGTGTATTTAAATATTAAACTTTTTTTTTTTTTTACTATATTTATTGGTTTACAGACATCTCAGATTATGAAAACTTTAAACCTGTCCTAATTTGTTTTCTCATGTGAGTTGTCTCTCAGTGTTATTATTTTTTCTAATTTTCATTCGTAAGAACTGGTCTCGTGATTTTACTTTCATGTTCTACCTCCCTCTTCAGTAGTTTAGCTCGATCTCTAGACAAATACCTTTGCCATGTTTGCGTGAGCTACACAGTGCTAGCTTTTCTTTCTCCTTTTGTGATGAAGATGAGTCATTTCTTTGAACTCACATATCTTTAATTCAAAGGGTAACAGCAGTATCACACAAATAGCTGGCACCTGTGAAATGTAAGGAATACTGGGAAACTGAATAGAAATTTGTATAAAACAACTCTAAAATTAGAAAAAAAAAGTTTTTTCTATTGTTCTATGAGTTCTTTAGATATTTTGCATATTAACCCCTTATCAAATATATGAATTGGAGATTTTCTCCCATTCATTAGGTTGCCTTTTCATTTTGTCGATTGTATCCTTTGCTGGGCAGAAACTTTCTAGTTTGATGTAGTCCCACTTGTATATTTTTGCTTTTGTTGCCAAATCCAAAAAAATTGTTGCCAAGTCTGATGTCAAGGAGTTTACTGCCTATGTATTCTTCTGTTTTTATGGTTTCAGGTCTTACATTCAAATCTTTAATCTAATTTTGAGTTGATTTCTATGTGTGGTATAAGATAGTGGTCCAGTTTTATTCTTTTATATGTGGCTGTCCAGTTTTCCCAGAACCACTTATTGAGGAAACTATCCTTCCTCTATATATATTCTTGGCTCCTTCATCATAAGTTAATTGACTATATATGTGTGGGTTTATGTCTGGCTTCTCTATTCTGTTCCATTGATCTCTGTGTGTACCATACTGCTTGATGTAATATAGTTTGAAATCAGGAAGCATGATGCCTATAGCTTTGTTCTGCTTTTTTAACATTGCTTTGACTATTTAGGGTCTTTTGTGGTTCCATACAAATTTTAGCATTATTTGTTCTATTTCTGTGAAATATGCTGTTGGAATTTTTAGGTATTGCATTGAATCTATAGATTGCTTTGGATAGAATGGACCTTGTAACTATTAATTCTTCCAGTCCGTGAGCACAGAATATCTTTCTATTTATTTGTGTTATTTTCAATTTCTATCTTAATGTCTTATGAGTTTTCCAGTGTACAGGTCTTCCTGTACACTGGTTAAATTTATTCTAAGGCATTTTATTCTTTTTGATGCAGTTGTAAATGAGGTTTTCAGATAGTTTGTTATTAATGTATAGAAATGCAACAGATTTTTATGTATTGTTGTACCCTGAAGCTTTACCAAATTCATTTATTCTAACAGTTTTTTAGTGGAGTCTTTAGAGTTTTCTATATATAATATGTCATTTTCAGACATTTTACTTCTTCCTTTCAGATTTCGATGGCTTTTATTTCTTTGTTTTGCTTAATTGCTGGGTCTAGGATTTCTAATGCCGTATTGAATGAGAGTGGTGAAAGTGAGCATCCTTGTCTTGTTTCTGATCTTAGAGGAAAAGCTTTCAGTTTCTCATATATAGCCTTTATTATGTTGAGGTATTCTCTCTCTACCTACTTTGTTGAGAGTTTTTATAAGTGAATGTTGAATCTTGTCAAATACTTTTTCTGCATCTGTTGATATGATTGTTTGATTTTAATCTTTCATTTTGTTAATGTAATGTGTCAGGTTTATTTGCAGATGTTGAACCATCCTTGCATCCCTGAAATAAATCTCACTTGGTTCACTTGGTAATGGTGTAGGATCTTTGTAATGTATTGTTGAATCTGTTATTCTTTATTTGATATTATGTTTCAGATAACTCAATCTTAGTCAACACTGTCATCATGTCACAGTCATCAGTACTAGAAGTACTAATTTTGGAAGAAAGAAACGATAAATAAAACAAAAATAGGAGTGTTCTCACATCTTTTACCTTTTTGCCCAAGAATTTAAAATACCTTTCAATGTTGCAAATTTTTGGTTATAAGATGAATAAGTTCTGAGGATCTTTTGTATAGCGTAGTAACTATAATTAATAATACTGTATTGGATACTTGAAATTTGCTAAGAGAATAGACCTAAAGTGTTCTTGCCTTAAAAAAAAAGTATATTAGGTGATGAATATATTCGCTTGATTGTGGTAATCATTTGACAGCATATAGATATGTCAAATCATTATGGACACTTTAATATTTGTTAACTATACCTCAAGGTGGAGGAAAAGTAATGCCTTCAGATACTCCTCTGGGTCCTTGATAGTGTTTTTACTTCTTTATATGCATCAACAGTGCTGAGTTATAAAGGCTTTGCTGTGCCTTGGTGAGCTCTTGGTGGCAGCCAAGAAAACTGAATACTATTGACTAAGCTGGTTCTGTTCATAGCCACTTCCTTGTTTTTCAACAGGGATTTCAGTCTTATGTGTTTAGGTAAATCACCGTGCTGTCACTCAGGAATTCCACATGGGAAGATCACATAAGAGGGAGGAAGATAATGAGTTTGAGATAATCACTATTTATAGAGAAATACCTAGCAAGCAGTTGAAAATTAAAGACTAAAGCTCAACAGAGAGTTTTAGATTTAGACAGTATCTACATCTAGGTAACAGTCAAAACCGTAGGAATGGATGAGATTACCCACTGAGAAAAGACAGCCTGAGGCAGAGCTTTGGTGAACACCTCCAAGAGGCCAGTAGTGGAAAAGTGACAAAGAAGAGTTTGAAAAGTAAAAAACTGTGATGGTTAGGAACCAGCAGAAAAGAGAGCCTCAGAAAGTTGTACTTGATTTGTAATGCTTTTGTGGAGTGAGGAGTGATGTGGGTTAAATAATTCACACTTATGTTGTACTGTGATAGGGCCTACCTGTAGGGCCTACTTGTGATTTTTAGTTATTTTGATTTATAGCATCCCTCTTGCATGAAGTATTTGTTTTATCAGTTGTAACAAATTATTTTTGAACATGACTTTTCAGGTACAGTGATTTGTATTAGCCATCATTTAAAATCACTCTTAAAATGCTTTTTATTATGTCATGGAGAACATCCAACAGATGTATTTAAGTTATAAGAATGTGAAAAATAATCAAAATCCATTTGAGATATACAGTAACTAAGTATAGAAGACAAATGATAATGGATAGCTATTGACAAACTTGCTGACAGTTCAGCTATGTATGACCCTTCTTGCAATGCTGATTGATATATCCAGCACTCTAGGTGTGCAGAAGATATTTTATTGTTACCTTCTAAAAAATTCTGTATGAAAAGATAATTTATTATAAAAATATGTTTCTTTAGACTATAACCGAAGAAGTAAAAAATTGCCAGTTAGGAGAAACATTTTTAAACATTTATTTTGCTTTTTAAAAATAATAGCTTCAAAAGTAAAAAATAGATACACAATAACATTTGTGAGCCTACACAATTAAACTGTTTTGTTCAGCCTTTTCTCAACATAAGAAGCAGAAGACAATGGAATGATATCTTCAAAGTGCTAGGAGAAAAATAACAATCCAGAATATTTTACCTGATTAAGCTGTCATTCAAGGATGAGGGCAAACGAAAGATGTTTTCAGATGTAAAAAGACAAGTTAACCCTAAAAAGTGGGTTTGCCACCCTCAGATCCTGAAAGAACTTCTAAAGCAGTGGTCCCCAACCTCTGAGCCACAGTGTTAGGAAACAGACTGCACAGCAGGAGGTGAGCAGCGGGCAAGCGAGTGGAAGCTTCATTTGTATTTTCAGCACCCCCCCATCTCCCCACCACATGCCCAGCACTAGCATCACCACCTCAGCTCCACCTTAAATCATCAGGCATTATATTCTCATAGGAGCACCAGTCCCTGGTGCCAAAAAGGTTGGTGACCGTTGCTCTAACGGATGTAGATAAAGAAGGAAATGAAACACAGAAGGAAAAGTGAAATGTGAGAAGGACTGTAATGGTTAATTTTATGTGTCACCTTGTCTGGGCCACAGGACGCCCAGGTATTTGCTCATACATTCTGGACATTTCTATACGGGTGTTTTTGATGAGATTAACATTAAAATTGTTAGACTGAATAAAGCAGTTTCAAGCAGATTGCCCTCCCCAACATGGGTGGGTCTCATCCAATCAGTTGAATGCCTAAGTAAAACAAAAGGTCTGATTCTCCTCCACGTAAGCAAATTCCTCCTGCCTGCCTGTCTTCAAACTGGAACGTGGCTTTTCCCTGATTTCAGACTCGAACTGAAACATCGGCTTTTTTTGGTCTCAAGCGAGCCAGCCTTTGGGCTGGAACTGCACTGTCAACTCTCCATTTTGCTGAATTACCCTGCAGATCATGGGATGGTCAGCCTCTATACCGTGTGAGCCAAGTCCTTATAATCTCTTTATGTGAGCACATGCATGCACACATGCACACACATCATGTTGGTCTGTTTCTCTGGAGAACCCTGATTAATATAAGGACTGACAAGCATCTGTAAATAAAGTTTAACAAGCATTGGCTGTAGGAAATTTTAAATATTAGGGAGGGGATAGTTAAAGCAAGGTAGAACTGAATACTGGCAGTTACACATAAGATGGAAAAGGGTGGTTGGAGTTGCGTCTGTAATGGGTTGAATGTTGGCATACCAGAAGATGTGGCCATGTGCTAGTTCCCAGAACCTATGAATGTAAAAACATTGCTTAGAAAAAGGTTCCTGTAGATTTAATTGAATTAATTAATCCTAAAGTGAGATCATCCTAGATTACCCATGTAGACCCTCAATCCAGTGGTAAGTGTCTTTGTAAAAGACGGAAGTGAAGACAGAGGAGAAGGCCATGTAAACACAGGGACAGAGGTTGGAGTGATGCAGCCACAAGTCAGGGTCACCTGGAGCCACCAGAAGCTGAAAGAGACAAAGAAAGATTCACCACTAGGGCATTTGAAGGGAGCATGGCCCTGGCAGCACCTTGCTTTCAGACTGCCATCCTTCAGAACTGAGAGAAAACGTTTCTATTGTGTAAGCCCCCAGGTTTGTAGAATTTTTTTACAACAGCCTTATGAAACCGATAAATATTTTAAGAGCCTTGTGGTACTTGGGAAGAGAATAGAGATATTGGTTAAACATAAACTTTTTATCAGGTGTTCAGGTTAACATTTTAAGGGTAACCACTAAAAATAGAACTTGGTTATATAGATGGAAGAAAAGAGTAAAATAAAAATGTGATCAGTGCAGAGGAGGGGGACAATATAGAGAAGCTTAGGAATAGCAGGGTAAATGAGAGCAAAGTAATAGAAGTGGATCCAAATGCATCATATAAATAATTCAAATAGACAAAAGTTTACCTAGCCATTGAGACTCCTTTTACAGTCTAGTGAAAAAGAAACCTGTGGGCTACTTCTCAGAATAGTGGTTAAGTACAAAAGTAAACAAGATTAAAGGAAACCAAGTATACTGAAACACAGTATCAATGTATTTAAAATATTTGTGACAATAGTATATATGTTTCTTTATTAACACATGAAGTAACTAGCTCTAGTCATCGGTCTAATAACTTTAATTGCCAGTATTTCAAAATATCTGCAGAAATTTAATTGCTGTTGGTTACGGAGTTGTAGATATTTTATTGTCTGTATTCATAGATGAAGAAAATGCTAGATTTGAGTTAGAGCTTAGTGAAAATAAAGATGACTTCCCTTCATTTAGATTCCACTGGCCTCATGGATCCCACCCAGGGAGCCCTTTCAGGAACACTTAGTCTTCCAAGGGAGCTCTCAGCCGACAGAGCCGCCCCCCCACGCCAGAGGGTATCTCCAGGGGCGCTTCCTCCTTACGACCAACCTCCTGGATAGGCTGGAGTTGCCACCTGTGGGCCCTGGTGAAGTAAGCACCACTGGCAAGGAGAAAGCCCAGTCCTGACCATTGCTGCCCAACTCCCACAGAAGCACGGGTGTTCCAAGTGACAAATCCCCGCTTAGACTGCTTACACACGAGGAGGGAATTTGCTTTGTCTTGGGACTGGAAGCTCTGAGAGGCCGCTCTCAGGGTTCAGGGATTCTGCATTCAGCAGTGTCACAGGGATGTTGTTCCCTTTGGTCTCTCCTCTTTGCCATCATAGCTTTAACTTCATCCTAACAGTGTCCCCTCGTGATCGTAAAATGGCTACCAGCAACAACTGGAGTCACATATTTCCTTCTTTACACCCCATAGAAAACAGAGCAAAGGCCTCTCCTTTAAATGTAATTAAAATTCTTCAACTTCTGCGTGATTCATCTTAGATTGGCTGCCTTCCTCCCTCCCCCCTGGAGCTGGGGCTCAAGTAGGTGTCACCTAAAAGCATATGGCTGTGTAGAGGTGATCTGTAGATGCCAATATTAAATAAGCGTTCTGTTTTCATTTTTGTTTTGTTTCTTTCATTTTTGTTTTTTTGGACACATAACAGTCCACTCCAGACCTCAAGGAGATCCCATGGCCCTGCCCAGAAGTGAGAAACAAATTAGAGTAACAGGCCATACACCTGCCTGCAGAGACCCCCTCCCATGTCTCCCTCTGTGTGAGCCTGCATGTGAGCCTGTGGAGACGTTGGAGAATGCCTGTTAGCTCATCAGGGGCAAGACCAGCTTCTGCTTGGAGTGGGAGGAAATGGATCCCTTTTCTTTGTTCAATTTTCCATATTATTCCTCTCCTGATTCTTAGCATGCTATTGACCTGATTTAATTGTACATATTGGAAACTGATTTATGTAAGTAGAAAATGAAAAATTGTTTCTCAGAAAAGGGTTGATTGGCATGAAATGTTAGTGAGCATCCTTATTCCAGTAATAAAAAGAGTGTGCCATCAACGGAAAGGGAATTCTGGCCCTGGAGGGTCCTAAACCTGTGTCTGAGGGGTCTGTGTGTTCAGGGACAACAGCTCTGAAGGTGAAGGTGGAGGGAGGAAGTCATAATGAAGGGTACGAAGGGGGATGGGAGGAAAGTCCAGAGAAAAGGGCCCTGGGAGCTCAGCTGGGACAGACATTGCCGAGAAGTCATTTTGGAGGAGGACAAAGTGTCCTGGGATTTAGCAACAGCAGATCTTTGGTGCCGTTCAGTCAGAGCACTCTCAGTGGAGTGGCAGGACGCAGAGTCGAAAGACTGCTGAGGAATGAGTGAGCACCGGGGAGATGCCCACAGTGGTGCAAGCAACTCTTGAAAACAGTGGCAGGAAACAGGAGTCATTTGAGATGTCTATTTTCTTCTCCTCTCCCACCCCTCCCCCTCCACCCCTTCCTACTCTCCCTCTGCTGAAGCGACTAGCAGGTTTAAATGAGAGGAAAGAGAAAAAGAGGGAATGGCCCTGAGAAATCAAGATGGGCTAAGGTCCAGATAGTTTCTGCTGGCTGTTATGATAACAAATCCTACCAAAAAAGGAAGCTGTAATAGAAGTTGGCAGGTAGGGGGTAAAACGATTACAGGAATAAAGTAGATACAAAAAATGGTTAAGAGAAAAAAAATTGAAATTTACAAATAAAGGAAGAATAAAACATTTTCAGTAAGACTAAACAAACAGTGAATATAAGGAATAAAAAGAAATAGATTTAAGTAAAAGTGGAGAAATAGTAAGAGAATAAGTTATATCCATGAAGTGGATGAAGGGATGAAAGCTAGACATTTAAGTCCAGTAACTGAACATCAAAAGTAAAGAGATTGAGAACAAAAAATAAAGAATTGTATTTTCTCCTTCAAATCAAAAAAGAGTTTAACAAAGGGAAAATAAGGAAAGACAAGGTAGCCAGTAAACCTAAAGATTAAAGAGATTCTAATCTAACATAGTAGAAATAGGAAAGCAAATAACCAGAACATACCTGATCGTAGCAATATCTGAATCCAGGGTGCCTAGGTAGGCTTGTTTTTGTTTTTACTACTTTTGTAGGGAACAGCTGATAGAACATTGCTCAAGTTGGAACGTCCCCACATGAAACAAAGGTTTTGGCACAAGATTTTTCCTTTTATCTGTTCTTACTTAATCTGTCATTCTTCCTTTCCTCCCTTCAGTAAATTAAGCTTCTACTCTGTTGCAGACAAGTTGGAAGAGATGCTAGATCTCACACCTAGGAGATGCTCAAAATAAACATCCAGTTTCTAATTCAGTATGATAGATGCTAAAATGGATTTAATCTCGGGTACCATGAAGACATGAATGCGGCACCTTAGGAGGCCGGGAAGGCCTCGGAGAAGGTACATGAGCAGAATCTTGAAGCTTAGGCAGTGTTCGGCAAAGGAGTGGTAGGAGTAGCATTTCAGGCAGAGGAAAGTGGGTGATGACACATGAGCTCTGAGAGCGAGACACAGTATAGCAGCTACACAGTGAGGCAGGTACGCCGTGAACCCGGAGGAGTCGGGGACCTTCCATTGTATGCTTCAGCCCTACGGGACTTTGACCACGGCCACAGGTTGATGCTTCACCAGGTGTGGAAGACATGATAATGTGACATCTACTTATCAGGTGGAATTTGCATTTTTAAAAGATAAGGTCTCATGAAGTCAAATGATTCAAAGTGGAGAGGTTCAGGCTGCTGGGTTGGAGAAGAAATTTTATTTTTGTACTTATTCACTCATATAACCCTTTAGATGTCTATATATTCTTTGTGCCAGAATAGTCTTCCTCCCTTCCCATCAGACAGTGAAACTTTTCAGAACCTGATTATCCTAAACTTGTATAGTGTCATAGCTTTGGTTATCTATCATCTTTCTTGGTTTTCACAAGAGCTTAAGAGAAGAGATTAATTTTTGTTCTATGTGCTAATTCTGTTCACTTTTGCACGTGCGTGCGCGCGCACACACACACACACACCCTTTTGCTTAGGCAGTTTTTCAGGATTTCATGTAGGTTTCTTTGCTCTTTTCCTTTCCTAAAGTAAGCACTTTTCATGTTGGTACTTCATACCACCTGGTTGACATTTAATTTCTGTGCCAGACATGCATTTAGAGGTTCGATAAGATTTAAGACCTCAATGTTTGTTTCCATTGTATTTCTCTGTGGTACTTAGTAAATCTAAGTTACTGTTCATTTAGGTGAGGATTCCATGATCGTTTCTGGGCAAAAAGTAAATAAAAAGCCTCTGTACTGTTTCTGGACCCAGCAGGAAAGGCCATATGGCAGGAGGGGGGAGTGAAGTTCATTTTTGCTGAAATATAGTATTTTTCAGCTTTATTGGGAGTATAATCAACAAAATTGTAAAGTATTGTAGTACAATATTTTATGTCATCTGTAATTTCACATTATCATGGTAACGTCTAATAAGTTTTTCCTGACACTATTGCTGATAAATGTAGAGAAGTCAGAAATGATGTCCCCTTCTGAATTTGGCAGGTGAAAGAAACAAAAAAGCAACGGTAAAATGATTTCAAATTTGAGAAAAAGTGTTATTGGATGGATTTTATGGTGCATAATTGTGTAGATATTTTATGCTATTCTGTGTCTTCACTTAATAAAGCGCTTCAAGTAAAAACAACTGGTATTAAATTTTGAAGTAGTGCCACTTGGTCACAGTCAGCAGTCCTCTTGGGAAGTTTAGAGCTGTTAACATTTTTATTGTTCAAGTTATTTTTTAATTACAGGAAGGAATTAGATAAAACAAGCATCCTACAGTATTATATGGTCATGAAAACCCTGTATTTTCTTTTTCTGAATAATGAAAAACTGCTTCCGTGAATAGGAATTTGGATATCTTATTCTTGCATATCATTGTATATTGTATTCTTACTGAAAGAAATGTTTTCAGAGACCTTTTATGGATGATGATTAGGGTGGGTTTGGGGGAACAGGGACATTCGTAACTCATGCCGTCTGTTGTTGGAATTTGTCTTCATCATGCAGTTGTTCAGAGAATCTGTTCTTAGTGGGCGGGGATTCCCTTAAGAAAGAGGTTGTACTGTGTGGTTGCACTCTTTGCTGGGTCTTTTTAGTCTTAGATGTTGTGACTATTACTGAACTGCTATTAGTAGTGGACAGTGACACTGTCAAAGCAACAAGGAGCAAGGATGAGACTCAGGAGCTGTTAAGAGCGAGGAGTGTGTGTGGGGGGCGGAATGTGCTGCCAAGCTGTGGGTGGATTTCATGTACTTCGGCACAGAGTCCCTGTAGCACCAGATTGGGTCACTAGGAGAAGGTAGGATGACACCCATAAAGGAAAGGATTTAATGTTTGAAGTACTCAGGAGTAGAGGCATTATTATAGACTTTTTCACATACATAACTCTTGTGAAGTAAGAATTTTATCTCAATCTTTATAAATAAGTAAAATTGAAGATAAAAGAATTGAACCTGTGACAGTTGGCTCAGCTAGTAAGTAGTCAATCTAGAATTTGGCCTCCAGGTCTTACTGGTACATAACTGTGTTGTTTTCTCTTTATCACTCTGATGGCACATGAAATCATAAGGAGGGTTGGGAGAGTCACAGAAGACAAATATACACATCTCCATAGACAATTCTTGATTCTGCATTTTCTTCAGGGTTTGTGCAGCAGCATGTTTTGAAAAATCACAAATGAAACACCAAAAATCTCTTCTTTGCTCCCTGTTTGGATGTGGTATTAGAATTTTTCCCAAGACAATGAGGTTATCCTTACACATCATCCAGACGCCCAGATTTTAAAGCAGCGTAATAATCTGTGAAACAGATATCACTCAAAATAAACAGTCTGCTTCACGATTTTAGAGTTTCACAGTGTCTTGCTGGTGTCTTTCAATAGTTGACTAAAACCATGACATAGGCTTTTTTCTCTCTGTTTAAGGTGAGTCATAGTTGTAGAAAATATCAATCATGACAGATTATGAAATCATCTCCCATTCACAATGTATTAGGAGCAGATATGCTCTTATAGCTATCCCTCACCATGATAGAGAATTGGGGGAAAGACATTATTTAAGTTGAAATGATACACATAACATCTCTCTGTAGTGACATCTCTACATTTTACAGTTTAAGTAATGTAAACATTTCATTGTTTTTACTAAGCAGTGTGGAAAACAAACATTTTTACTAAGCAGGGATGTGGAAAGCAAACATTTCCCCACCAGTTGTGTCTTTTTTCACACTTAATTATTGATTAATAGTTATTTAATATTTTTATTGCTTTCTTGCTTCCAGTGTTATCCTTTTGTGCTGTGTTCCCCTTCCTCCCTCCCCAGACTGCACAGTACTGGCAGTGACTGACTCCAGGAGGCATAGGGCCCGCTGTCCCCTGGCACTATGGACTGGCAGTCTCCATACTTGCCTTTGGTGACATCTTTTCCCCCTTCTGGACTGCCCTCCCTTTCATTTTAACCTGCTATAAATATAAGGATAAGGAATGGGAAGAGCAGCCAGGGATAGCTTCTTAAGATTTGCAAAGGGTGTCAGAGCTATGATGACCATATTTGCAAATCCAAAATTGAAATATACTTAAGGGTATTTGAAACAAGCTGCTCCCCCAAATCTAGGACAATGGACGTGTAATTTATAGTCCTGAGGGGATAGTCTTGTTGTGTCTATTAGACAGATGGATACATTAAGTTAATGTATGTAGCCTAATGTGAAACTATAGAGTACTTTTTACCAATAAATATAAATTAGAGGAATAATCTATTCTAAGTTTATATTACTTTGATTCTTTAAACTGTCAAATAACAAGCCAAAAGTAAACTTTTCTAATTTCCTTAGACACTAAGAAATTTGAACATGCTTGAATTTCAACAAGACCACTTCGTAACTGAACCAAAAATTAGTTTGGCATCTTCATTTACTCCAAACAAAACCAGTCTTTTCATGGAGGTGGTAGGAGATGGGGTGTGGAGAAATGTGTAAGTGCATACAAGTGAGCAGAAGTCAAGAGTAGATTAGTCTCTGGGGGTTTTCTGGCTTTGCCTTTTTGTCATCCTCTCTTCACTAGCCAGCACAGGATGTTACCGTCTTCTTTATTTTTACCTATAAAGTTAATCCAAATTTTTCTGTGTTTTAATTTGTATTACAGGAATGTCTCTTCCTGTACAGATATGGATTCATATTCATTCCACTGTCCTTTGTGTATGTGTTCATAGCTGTTCTGCCAGTGAGCTGCTTGATGTGCTTTATAGAACAGTTGAGCACTTTGATCAAGAGTTGATTGATTTTTATTTATCTTTACTTGAGAAAAAAAATTAATGTATTTTTTTTTCTTTTCTGTTTAGTTGCTGATCATCTGGGCTGTGATCCTCAAACACGATTCTTTGTCCCTCCCAATATCAAACAGTGGATTGCCTTGCTGCAGAGGGGAAATTGCACATTTAAAGAGAAAATATCACGGGCTGCTTTCCACAATGCAGTCGCTGTGGTCATCTACAATAATAAGTCCAAGGAGGAGCCAGTCACCATGACTCATCCAGGTAAACAAGAAAAGGAGGTTATAGATATGTTTTTCCTCATAGACTTTATTGCCTTATAGTAGGCATTCCACCTCCACTGAAACCATATCATTTTCAACATAATTCCATGATTATATTTATTTTTGGTATTGCTGTTTGCTTGTTAAAATGAATGTCTTTTCCCTTTAGCTGAAAATTTTTTTCTTTTTCTTAATTGATCATAAGAGCCTGTAAAACATGCACTTACTAAGTAACTGGCTGTGATTGAATCCTTAGTCATTTTACATTTCTACATTTGGTTTGAACTTTGAAAAATCCATTCAGTCATTCGTCCAGGTACTTCATGGCTTCTCAAGGCTTACCTATTTGAGAAGATGCTTTTATCTTGTCAGGATCAGTGTTGAAACTGACTAGTAATTAGCATAATTACAATAGTATTTATTTCTTTGGAAGCATTTAGGATATTTCCAATATAACTTTTAATAACAATCATTACAGTTTATTGAGCACTTGCTGTATATATGCCAGGCTTTGATATGGGCTTTTTTGTTTTTGTTTTTTAATAGACTTTGTTTTTAGAGCAGTTTTAGCAATAGGAAATGGCTTTATGTTATAATTAGATACATAGAAAATTAGAGAGAATAACATAGGTAAGTAAATTGGTACAATACTTTGGAGAAGAGTTTGGCACTATATGATATCATTAAAGAACTCCTACATTGTATTTTAGTAATTTCACACCTAGACATACAGTACTTTTTTTCAAACAATGTGCGTATAAATCACCTGGGAATCTCATTAAAATGCAGGTGCTGATTTGTTGGTCTGTGGTACAGCCTGAGCGGCTATATTTTTAACAAGTTTCTGGTTGATGCTAATGCCACTGGTCCACAGATCTGGCTTTGAGAAACAAGGAAGTAAAGACAGGAAACCTAGGTGTCAGTCCCAGATTTTCCACTGACTTCCGCTGTGACATAGCCACATTACCTCCTGAATGGGAAGGCCTCTTGTGACACTACTTCTGTGGCAGGCAATGACCCCTGTTGTGGAGGACAACAACAAGAAAGCTGTGCGCCGAGAACCACTTGCTCTCCTGGCTCTTGGACACCTTACAGCTGCTCTCTCCCGCACAGATGCCCTTCTCTCCCTGGGGGACAACACTGCCTACACGAGGGGCAAAGACCCGTGCAGCAGATCTCTAGGGGTGAACCTAGAGATCCCCATTTTGGCCTCCCTTGCTCACGGGTCAGTTCTTTCCACCCTTCATCTGGGTAGAGAAGGCTGTGTGCCGCGCATTCTGATAGCAACTGCTAAGAGTTGGAAAACTACACCCCTAGATCATGGCCTCAGCATGTTTACAGTCCATGGCCCCTGCAGCCTTCACAGTGCCTTTTCATACCTCTTTGACAGTATTGTCCTTTTCCTTTTATGTTGTCATTATTTACATACTTGACTGGCAGTCGGAAAAGTACCACAAGTGTCTTTAAGTGAAGTTTGTCTTATTTTTCTGTTCTCGGCAATGTTCAGCAGAATGCCTGGAGCAAAGTAAAGTGTGCTGCTCCGAAATCATCAAGGCATTGCATTTCGTTAAGCTTTTTTTCAACTTTAGGACATACAGCTAATTTTAAAATTCTGCATCGTTAAGTTTAACTATTTTGTTTTCTTGTGTTGTCAACAATGTCCAAGAGCTTGCTTGTATTTGTTCTAATCGATGCCCTTCATCTGGTGACTGAAGGACATTTTTCCCAATGCAGTATCCGTGACATCACAGACAGGAAAGACTGCTCAATTTGTGGTTTTATTTGTTACCTCTAGTTAGCAGAATGAGTTCTTTGTAATGTAGTTAGCGGATATGTGGTAGTATAAAGGAGAAGTTATGGCTCTTGGGTAGTTTAAAATAATGCACATTTGTCTAAAAGTTAAGGATTTATTTTCTTGGTTTTAAAAAATTGACATAGACTTTACTGTTATTGTTTAACAGCCTTAAGCTGTGTCAAGTTATTGTCAAATTGAAAATCTCTAATAGTTTTATTTGTACATCCATTATGAGAATCTGGATATTTCCATTGTTAAAAGGCAGATGAGGTAAATTTGATAAACATGTAACCAAATAATAATGTTGCTTTTCTGTCTTTTTATCAGTCAGCAGTATCAAATGCTTCTTATTGTTACTTTGTGTGGTTGAACAGAATTAAATTGAATGGCTCCTCCCCTTTTTTCCATCTGATTCTCTTAAAAAAATTACATAGCTCAATATTATCTAGTAGTGACTAGGAAAATACCACTTTGTAAAGTGTAGAATATTCACCTTGTGAATATAAAAATCACACTTTATGAAAACAGATGAATCACAAACACATTGTAAAATACCTTTAAATGTCAGTACTTTAGGCCACTTAATATAAATCTATTATCTTTATTTGAAAAGCCCATCAAGAAAATGAATAACATAATAGTCATCCTATTGTTTTACTGTTTAAAGTTTTTAGGTTCTTATTGAATATGGATTTAATTACCTCAGAAAAGATGGAGCCTGCAGTCTAAATGTACTGCTGTGGCAGGAAATAAGAGTTTAAATTTTATGTATCTTTTTCCTTGAATTTGCAAGTATTTCTCTTGTATCTTTTTGTGATCCATACTTTTTTTAAAAATTCATAATTATCCAATAACAAAAAACCAAAAAGCAACTGCTTAGGCAGTTGCTTTTAAAAAATAACTGCTGGTGATTCTGTTTTAAAACTTTTGCATAAGCTCTGAGTTTTTCCTTTATTTTTCTGAATCTTAAGTGGAAATGGAGACCCCTCCCTGTCAGATCCTTGAGCTCTTTCCTCTGTTAGCCTTCCTGTCTGGCTTGGATACTGCAGGTTCTATGCAGTTTTCCTTTTTATCTTTCTTGTGCTTATCCTTTCCTCTCCAGCAGCAGAAGAGGAAGAAGCTAAAATAATATAAAGGGGCAACATGGGTTTAGAATAATGGCTTAGAAATCAGTTCCGTTACCCTTCGATTGGTGCCTTGCAATGCTCCTCAATTCACGGTTTCCTTGCAGGGGTGCAGATAAGGACTTTTGGGGGCGGGATAATTCTTTGCTCTGCAGGATCTTTGCATTGCAGAGTGGTTTGCGTCCCAAACCCATGCCTCTGACTGCCAGTGCACCCCACTCCATGTTTGTTTCAGTAGAAAAGCATTCCCAGAAATTTCCCACAGACACTCCCTAGGAGGGCGTTTCTGCCCCTGTGGAGACCCTTTGTCAAACTCTAGTCTAAGGAACCTTTAGAAGAGGAATAAAAAGGGGGTCTCTCATTGGTGAGGGGAATGGGTTAGGCTTTTATATTTACCCACTTATTAACATTTCTGGAATTCTCTTAGTTTCCATCGTTCTCAGTTCCATCTGTTGTCATTACCCTTTCAACTCAGATCTTTTATATATATTTCATTTCTTTCAGTGCAGTCCTGCTGGTGATGAATTCCCTCATCACTCATTTATCTGAAAATGTCTTTTTTTGCTATCATTTTTCAAGAACATAGGTACAGAATTCTGGGTTGATGGTATTCTCCTTTTAGCACTTTAGAATTGTTTGTTTTGTAGCCTCCTTTTTCCTGATGAGAAGTTGTTGTCTTTTATATGAGTCTTTTTAAAATAACCTTTATTTTATTTATAACAGTTTTATATTAATAGAAAAATTGCAAAGATAATACAAAGAATTTCCATAGATTGTGTACCCAGTTTCCCCAATTGTTAAAATCTTACATTAGTAGGGTCCATTTGTTATAATTAATGAACCAATATTGAGACATTATTAACTGAAGTCTATACTTATTCAGATTTCCTTAGTTTTTATCTATTGTCCTTTTTCTGCACCAGGATCCCATCCAGGATACCACATTATATTCAGTCTTGTGTCTTCTTGGGCTCTTCTGGGCTATGGCAGTTTCTCAGACTTCTCTTGTTTTTTATAATCTTGATTAGTTTTGAGGTCTGCTATTTTGTAGTAGAAAGTCCCTCAGTTGTAACTTGTTTGATGTTGTTCTTATGATTAGACTGAGGATATATGGGTTCTAGGAAGACCACAGAGATGAAGCACCACTGTCATCACATTGCGTCAAGGATACATACTGTCAGCATGAATGGTCACCTGGCTAAGGTGTGTTTGTCAGGCTTCTCCACACTACCCACTCTCACTCTTGGGAAAGAGGTCACTGTGCCTAGGGAATTAGGCTCCCCTCCTGAGGGCAGAGTGTCACAGCCTTACTTGGAATTGATCTGCACTGTCATTCTTCTTCATTTATGAATTTATTCAGTCATTTACTTAAGTATGGACTCATGGATTTTTATTTTATGTTTTGTATTATAATACAGTACTACTTTGTTTATTTCGTTGCTCAAGTTGTTTCACCTTTGGCCATTGGGAGCTCTTTCAGTAGCTCCCATGTTCGTTCTTTGACATACCCCCATTACCATGTGTGTGCTTTTTGTGTTTTCCTTTTTGAGCATTTTCTTATTTCCCAGTGGTATAAGATGCTCCAGGCTCGTCTCATTTATTATATTTCCTGTCCCAGTCCTGGAATCAGCCATTTCTCCAAGGAACCCTGGATTGTATTGGAGAATGACGTTAGAAATCTGGGCATTGGGTGTGCTTCTGACTCCTGAGGTTTTGTTGCTTCTGGGCCCTCTCAGCTGACAGAGCAAGGAAATATTTGTGTGTATACTGACCCCTGTATATACACATTTCTGTAAATATTCCTATATGTGACCATCTGTATCTATGTTAAGCCAAGAATGAGTTCATGCTGGTTTCTCAGACTCTAATCCATCACCACATGGCTCATTCTAAACTCCTGCTTATTTAGAACCTCTCATTCCCACAGTGAGACACCTGACCCCCACCATTCATTTTCATTGTTCAGTTCATTTAGTTGTTCAGTTCACTGAGCTCTCAGACTTACAGATTCTTAAACATAGGTTAATGAATTTGAAGGCTTATAGATCCTGGTGCTAAGTAACGTGAATCTTCTCTGGTTGGAACGCCTAACTCTGTACTTACCCTTTTTCCCCCACCCATTTAAAAGTCTTTTATCAAAAATGTGGTAGAAAACCTAAAGGTATCTTAACTTGAAAATGATACAAAGCTAGGTGGACCTTGGAACACATGTAACAACAAAAAGAAAGTTTTCATTAAGTCCACCTGCTAATTTATTCAAAAATTAGTAACAAGGGTTTGTGGAGACCTGGCTAAAATCTGCCGTGGCTGCTAAAAAATATATCGAAAGCTTGGCAGTATCCCCCATGAGCATGATATTTAGGTGTAGGGAGATGTTTAGTTTCGTGCTACTTTTTTTTTTTAATGCTTTTAAGTAACGTATTTAATTATAAAAACAATAGGTGTTCACAGAATATTCAGAAAAATATGAACAATAAAATAAAGTAACTTAAAATTCTAGACTATCTAGAAATAGCTACTGTTCGTGTTTTCTTCTACAAGTCTAATGGTTTTAAAATAATTTTCATTGATAAGACTTATTTTTGACTAATTCAATGAATGTTCTGAATATTTTTGTCAAAACTAATAGATTTTAAGCAAAATTATTAGGGAGACACTAAGATAATTTTTGGTAAGTGAACATTTAAAATTTTGGATTTAGGCCATTAAATCTTCTGAAATTTTAGATATAATATTTATAGTGTAAACTTTGTTTTTTATATTAGTTTCAGGTATACAGCATAGTGGTTAGACATTTATATATCTTTTTAATTAAGTTATTTATTTTTGTATGGTGACATTGGTTAACGAAATCCAGCAAGTTTCAGCTGTATACTTTAACAGTAAAGCATATATATATTTACACTGTGTGTCTCATGCTACTTTTGAAATTGGAAGTATTGTATTCATTTTAGCATTTTATTTTAATAAAGACATTGAAAAACTGATGTCCAAAAAAGAACAAGATGGAAAAGTCTGTAAACAGTGTTTTATCAAACACAATTTGGAATTTAAGCATCAAAATGAATAATGATAGTAATTATTTCAGGCCATTAAATAAAACGGGCACCATAAGTTCATACTGATCTAAAAACTAAAAGTAAATTGAAAGTTTGATTTACTTAGTCTCAAAATACCTCCCCACAGAATATATATTCATTACAAAGGGAGAAAAGAGTAAGTTCACAGTAGAAATGCCCAGAGGACAGCGCTTTTACCAGGTGATCAAGGTACACTTCATCAGGCATGGGATACACCCAAAATGCACTGCCTGATAGAGCACCTAGTAGGGCACAGCATCAGTCCTGTGTCATATCACGTGACCTGACCTGGCCACAAGGAGACACCAGAGAAATCCAGAGCAAAGGGCATGCTACAAAATAACTGGGCTATAATCTTCAAAAGTGTCAAGGTCATGAACATCAAGGAAATTCTGAGAGACTGTTCTAGACTGCCGGAAACTAATGAGATGTGACGGCTAAATGCAACTCGTGGCTCTGATCTGGACTGCTGTAAAGGACATTATTGGGGACCCGGGGAAACTTGAATGGACCCTCAGATTAGACAGCAGTGTTAATTTCTTGATTTGGTGGTTATACTCTGTTTATAAATGTTTTTTGTTTGTAGAACAATACATGCTAGTGTTGGGGGTAATGAGACATGCCAGTAACTTAATCTTGAACAATTTTAGCAAAAGAGGTCTTTATATAGTTCTAACTTTTCTGAAATGTTAAAGTCTTTAAAAATATTTGTTTTACTAAATAATTTGAGACTCTGGGAAGTTTTGGAATTCCGGAAGAAGACATCTTTGACTCCCTGAAGGGCTGTTGTATGGACAAGGAGTTTTCATTGATCCTGGGAAGTACCGCTTGAAGCTGGGGTATTTCACATATTTAGTGGCATCTTACAATTTATTGACAGGACTTATTCATCATTATGTGCAATAATGATGCACCTGAACAGTTGATGCTATTTTATACCATCAGTAAGTGACATACGTTTTATTTATTGGGTGGTGCTTCTCCAGAGAGGAGAACCAAGAGCCGTAAATGGGCTTTTAGGAATCAAGATTTTATTTACAATGAAGACCTAATACTCTAAACTACCTCGCAGCTACTTAAAAAGAGTCAGTAATTTATAGAGGGTTCCTGCATTATGTCAAAGATGACCCCTGAGAACTCTGTTAACTAAAAGATTCTGGGACTGCTGACTGGTGATTTGTCTTAGTAATTACCCCCTACCTTTCTGTCTCTCCTGTGAAGGAAGAAAGTGGCTTTCTCTTCCATGCAGGTCTTTATTCCTGCCACCTTTTCCTTTTTATGATGTGGAAAAACAAACTGAGAGATTAGATAATTAGTACATAAAGTCAGGAAGTAGTGTAAGGACAAAAGAAACTGACATTTGAGTGCTGGGCATTGAGCTTTTGAGTGCATCTGAAGAACTTCCTGCCCAAGAAATAAGAGGAATGAGAGATCAGTAGACTCCTGTTCTTTTTGAGGACAGACTACGGCCATATGTTATCAGGAATTACCAAGTGACTGGACTCACTCAGTGGCTCACACATTGAGCTCCTGAATGTCAGCCTTGTAGGAGATTCAGGTTCAAGCCTCAGCACAAGTACAATTTAGTCAGTCCTGTGGGTCCTTATGGGCACTGACTAGGTGCTGTGGTGTGTGGTGTTTTCTTGATTCCATGTAGCTGCTTTCAGACCCACCCACTTTCACACTAGTGGAACGTCACCTTTCGTCCTCGTGCTCCACACTCTGTGCTCTTCCTAATCGCAGTCACTTCCCTGCCTGTCACTTCTCCACTGTCATCACAGGCCTTGACTCCTGCCATCATGCAGCCAACTTCAGAATCCATGTAGAACGCGAACACCCCAGCCTAAAGTTCCTCCTTTGGGACCTTTGACCATTCCACCTTGCCAGAAGCCTGGTCCCAGAGCTCCTCCCCTGGGCCTCATTGTCTCCCAGAACTGCGAGGTCTCTGGGGTCTCAACTCCAGCCTTCTGTCATCTGACCGATGGATGGCTTCTTCCCTTTCTTTTCCTCCCCTTCTGTCATTTGGTTTCACTGAAGCATCCAGTTCCTTGCGCCCTCTCTCCATCCTCCTCCTCCACACTTTACTCCTCCATTCTACTTGGACCACGTGAACCACTGTTTCGGTCACTCTGACCAGCAGTTTTATTTGGTCGTTGAGGAATGTTGGCCATCACATGACTGTCAATTACCTTTAGGCCCATTTGGCTCCGAAATGCCTCGAATATCAGGATAAGGAGTTTGAACTTTACTTAGCTGACAGAAGGGACACATCAAAGGCTTTGAGCAGAGGAGTGACATGACAAATGCATTTTTTAAAAAACCATAGACAAATCTCAGGAAATTCATAATTGATATAACCTGTCACGTCCATCTGTCAGAATTATTGCTGTACTAATTTCATAAAGAATGTTGTATATCTTTTTGTTTCTCTTGAGTTCTTTAAGGGGTCAGTGAAGAGAAGAATGAGGAGTACTAGGTTTGAAGAAGTGAACATGTTACAGATAAACATTTGAGAAGGACTTCAGTTAAGTCAGTGGGAAGGAGAGTGAAGGAGCTTCAGACCATTAGTGAGCACTCATGGAGACACCAGCAACAGGGCTGGCCGATCTGTGCAACTTTACTGAGATAGTATTACAGAAAACCCCTGAGTTAAACCTAATTGTTCCCCCAGCAGCAGCTATTCTAGAGCAGTTTTAATCTCTTTCATTTAAAGTATGTGGTGTTGTGCTTTACAGATAAATACGCCATTGAATTCTTTAGGAATAACTGATGCCATTGATAGTGACCTACCAGAAGTTACAAAAGTATCCTTGCAGACACCTTAATGTGGGAATGCAACATCCCCCAAAATCTTTTTATGGCAAGTTTTCTAGTATTATCTGAGAGCTTTAAAATTCCTTAAAACTTTAGCAGTTGATTTGAACTGAACAGACAAGTTCATCTGTTAAGGCATAAGACCACTACTAAATGGGATTTTCACAGGGACGTTGTTTTCTTTAAAAACAGGTAAGCTTACAGTAAAAAAGTAAAAACCGCTTACAGGAAAAGCGTCTCTCTCCACTATGGCCTGTTGCCTCACACAAGTCCTTTGCTGTCTTCCCGGATCTGCCTGTCTGGGATTCAAGAATCAGCTGCCAGCTGAACTGGGCTCTCCCTGTGATTTATTCCCAGGGCAGGGGAGGCTGGGCTGGAGTAGATTTCTGATACTCCCCAACTGGAGGTCTCCCTGAGCTGAGGCACGAATCCTCCTGGAAGCCAGACCAGTTGTGCTGGTAGCAGGGTCCTGAGTGCTTGAGGACCAAGAGGAGAATAAGAGTTCCAGAATTCTTTGGTGGGGGCTCTTTAGTTTTCTCTCCAGGATGCCTTCTTGTACTCTCTGGGAATAATAGTCATGCAAGTAGGATTAGCTCAGTAAGCTGTAGCATTACCTAAGCATCTCCCATGAGTCCTGCAGGTAATATCTCATTCCGTGAAAGAAGAAACTGAAGTTCAAAGAGGTTGAGTATCACGCTGGGGTTTGAACCTAGACCTTCTGACTCAGCACCCAAAGGAGATGAATTCTGAGGTTCTTTTTGTTGGCCACTGAAAATTGATTTTGTAGTCTGGATTATAGCAGCATTACCATATTTTTCCACTTTTCTTTTTTTTCCACATTAGAAATAGAATTGCCAGGAGTGGAGGAGGAGCCTCATCTTTATAGAAAAAAATTGCCCACCCAGCAGTTCTGTTTTTTTATGAGAAAAAAGGTAGAAAAATATGTTAATGCCTCTGATTACAGAGTCACTTTACCCGATGTAGAAGGAATTATAGCATTAGAAAATCACCATTTTGCAAACACTGCTGTAGTAACTGATTCAGGCAGCATCAGTGGGTGCTGAGCACATTGAATGAAAACTTATTTGAGAACTGGATATTCTGAGAGCATTTCCCCCCACACATGGCTTATTAAAAAGAGAGAAGCATTCGTTTATGGTGGAGAAACCCTGAAGACGGTAGATTAGCCAAGTGATAAAATGTGCCATCACCAGGAAAGGCAAAGCTGGCACAAGCTTCCTAAGGTGTACACTTGAAGAACAGCATCACCCGCGTAGCCTTCCTACCAGAAATGTTCACTTCGGAGTGCTAATCGCGAGAAAACAATCAGACAAATACAGAGTGAGGGAGACATGTTCAAAACAAAGTGTATGTTGTGAATGATCAGAAGTGACTGAGGACCCGCTTTAGACCCAAGGAGACCATCAAAATGAGATTAAGTAAGCACAGTGCCTGTGAGACCTGTTTGGTGCTGGGTACTAAACTGAACAGTCCGAAAGCCATTATTAGAAGCAGGCAAGATATGTGAGTGTAGACTGTATACTGCAGAGCAGTGTTGTGCCGGAGTCCCTTTTCTTGAGTATGATAAATGAATTGCAGCCTTGTTCTTAGGAGATAATGCTGAAGTATTTAAGGAAGAAATGTCATGATGTTTACAACTTACTCTCAATTGACTCAAAAAAAAAATATGTATAGAAAAGGTAAAATGTTGCCAGTTGACAAATCTTAAATTAAGACTGCACACATGTTCATATATTATTGAAATTCTGTGGGTTTGAAAGTTCTCAAAATAAAAGGAAAAAGAATTGAATTGAACTGAACTGAACTGAACTGAACTGAACTGAATTGAATTGAATTGAATTGAGAAAGTAGCCAGACTCAAACAGGGAAAGCATAGATTCACATTAACGAATAACAATGAAGAAAGTTTTCAAGAAAATAGGTGAAAGCAGGGATTGGGATGCTGAGGCAATCCATGATTTATGAGCAGTGTTTGCCAAGGGCTTAGCATGTGGGAGTGGCGACAGGTGTTCCAAATATGTGTCCTCTGTCCCTGAATGTTGTCATCATTACAGTCTGATTAGTCCTTAACGACTTGATCCAGCTCTAGTTATGTCCTGACACTTACATCTTCCCCAGCGTTAATATCCCACAGAAGCTGAGCCAAGTCTTTGCAAATCTTTAAAAGTCTAGTGTCTGAGGCGTCCTTAAAGCAGGGTCTTTGAGGCCAGATTGGCTTTACAGGTAAGAAACAAGGTGGTCCATGAACTTCTCCCAAAGTGACCAGAACTGGGAGGGGCTTTTCTTCCAGGAGGGGCCCCATTATCAGATTCTTGAGGGATTTCCAACCTAATCTTTGCTAGTATTCCGATGGCCTGCTGTAAATATTTTCATTTTTCTTGACCACAGTGTCTTAGTCTCCTGTCCTGTCATAGCCTGGTCTCCCTTGTACTGGCCCAACGAAACTGCCTCTGTCTGGCTTCTCTCTCTGGTCCCTGTAAGAGTCTCCTTTGCCCTTTGAGGGTAGACGCAGTTTTCTATTCAGGAGCAGGTGTGAAGGAAAAGCAGCACTGTATATGTCTCCTCTATTGCTCACACGAGGCACCTCACTTCTGACGCTTCTGGTCACCAAATGGGGCGGAGGGTTCCCCATACCAAGCAATTCTCAGCAACACCAGCTGAGTGTCCTATAATTCAGTTTTGACACTATCTACCTAGAGACAGCATCAGCTCCTACAGGTTAAGGACTCAGTCCCACAAGGTCCACCCCCCATTCAGAAGCCAGTCACAAGTTACCTGTACTTCTGATCAACTGACTACAAATCAGAGTTCCCACAGCTCCCTTCTTGGGTTCAAAATTTTGTTAGAATGACCCACAGAACTTGGGGAAACATTTACTGATATAATAGATATAATAAAGAATACAGATAAACAGCCAGATGGACAGGGTATGGGGAAAGCATTCTCTGGCACCTCACCCTCCTAGCACCTCCACGTGTTCACCAACCCAAAACTCTGCAAACCCCATATTTTGGGGATTTTTATGGAGGTTTCATCACATAGACATGATCAGTCATTGACTTAATCTCCAGTCCTCCCCTCCCCAGAGGATGGTGGGGACGGGACTGAAAGTTCAAGCTTCTCATTATGGCTCGGTCTTACTGGTGACCAGCATCCATCCTGAAGCCATCCAAGAGGCCACCAAGGGAGGCCTCATTAGAATAAAAGGTACTACTGTCACCCAGGAAATTCTATGGGATTTAGTAACTCTCTGTCAGGAACCAAGGTCAAAGACAAAAGATGCTTCTGATGCTTATCATTTAGGAAACGTCAAGGGTTTTAAGAGCCCTGTGCCAGGAACCAGGGGCAGAGACCAGTATATAAGTAAATACACATATATATTTTTTAAATTATTTCACAGCAGGTAATTTTCCACTCTCTTCGAAAGGTAGATATTAAGAAGCCTTGATCATAGTATGTGCTCAATAAATAATGTTGAATGAATCGTTGAAATAATTAAACGCTTCTTTTCCAGAACAGCTTTCCAACTGAAATTAGTTGGTGCTCATTTAGTATTCTTTGAATGAATAACATTGCATGGATTGGTTCCCTTGGCTACCTGTGCAGCCTGCCCTGCTCCTTTTCCAGCTTGAGTCTTCAAGAGGGAGCCTCAGAACTGATTTCTAAACCCGTGTTTGTACCTGGTGTGATTATAAAGCAATGAGACTGATTGTCATGTGTTGTGTGTGGGATCCGTCTCAGTTACTTTATAGCCATACCTGGTATCTTATACCACAGACCGTTGTCATGTGTTGTGTGTGTATATGTGGGATCTGTCCTAGTTACTTTATAGCCATACCTGGTATCTTATACCACAGACTGTTGCCTGTTGAACAACATTTTAAAAGCACAAACCAAAGAAGATGTCTAAATGGAAATTCAAAGTGGTTTAACATAATATTATGATTTTTTTCTAACTAACTGATCAGAACTCGTATTTCAGAAAGATAATTAGATGCTAACTTTGTTGCTTGCTTTAATTTTGCAGTTTTCATTTTGTTTTGAGGCTTGTAATCAGTATTCTGATAAATTGCTGTTCTGAAAGTGGCCAACACAATTTTGAATAAGGTAATACAAAGGTATATGTTCCATCGAGTTACATTTGTCATAAAACTTTTAATTATTGAATTTCTTTCAGTTGCATGTGGTCTTTTGATGGCACATGATACAAGGATAGTCCTTGTAGCTAAAAATGATAAACATAAACCAAATATTTGGTAGTAGTATTCATTGAAGAAGCCTTTGAAAGGACAAGTTTGGGGGTAGATATTTTATTTTGGTGGTTTACATTTATATGCACAAACTTTATTCACATTTGAATAAGTGGTTATAATTTTCTCTTTCCCAAAATAAAATGTTTATTCTTCCGCTGACACTCAGTCTTAAGGGCTCTTTGAAGAAGGCAAATAGTAAAAGTTGCACGTTACTACGGACACTTGCAGCTTGTGAAAGGATGGTCGCTGACAGCTAGATTGGTGGTAGAAGGTTTCTCTTTTTCCTTAAGAAAATGGGAGGAGGAAGAAGGAATCTCAACTTCATGCTGTCCCTGGGAAAGTGATCACTTACCTTACTATAGTACAGCATGTGGCAATTATGTGAGTTGGAGAACTAGGTAACCAGAAGAACATCTTCAGGACATTCTTATAGTTAACTCCAACCGTCTGGCTGTGGCAGAGCCTCTGGACAGCTGTTAGAAGCTGAAAGTGCTTCAATGCCAAACTAGTCCAGACTGTTGAAGCTTGGACTTAGGTTAGGAAGGGTTTGATTTCCAGAAGTGTTCTGAGGTAAACGAACTAGAAAGGAAACTTTCTTCAGTCAGCTGAAGACATAGGACCAAAGTTAGTTTCAGCTGGACTTAAGAAAAGCCATTTGGCATTTTGCTGTTGCAACTCAGTTATCAGATTTGTGTCCTAATTCTCAGTGCTAGTATATAACTGCGCTTCCTGTTTTCTTTCTGTTCATCGTAATTGGTCTACACACAATAGGTGCTCCATAAATGTTTCTAAGAGTGATTAGTATAAAGAGTACCAATTTCTGTACTATAAATAACTTAAAAGAGTTAGGACTTTTTAAAGAACATTTTAGATGGAAAAAGTTTTACTGCCATTATTTTATCACATTTTATTGCTATATAATATGTTTTGTACCATCTGTTGGCACATTTGGCTGATTTAATCATTTGTTTTTTAAATGTAGTGGTAACACAAGTTAATATGGCTCTTAACACTGCAATCATTTATGCTTTAAATCTGTTTAAATCTTAAATACTGCACAACAAATTCCTGTTCTCACTTGGTGCCAGCACATCCAGCTGTGATTTCACTTCATTTGAAAAGTTGAATTTGCAAACCCTTACCATTAGCCGATATTGTAGTAGTTTTTCTAAGTAGTATTTTTATATATTTGACGTTCCTATAAATTTTAAATGTTGCTTGAAAATATATTTATTTATTTATTTATTTTGCATTCCAGGCACTGGAGATATTATTGCTGTCATGATTACAGAATTGAGGGGTAAGGATATTTTGAGTTATCTGGAGAAAAACATCTCTGTACAAATGACAATAGCTGTTGGGACTCGAATGCCGCCAAAGAACTTCAGCCGAGGCTCTCTAGTCTTCGTGTCAATATCCTTTATTGTTTTGATGATTATTTCTTCAGCATGGCTCATATTCTACTTCATTCAGAAGATTAGGTACACAAACGCACGCGACAGGAACCAGGTGAGCTGCTAGCACTCTAGTGATTGATGCTTACCAAACATAGAGTTCATAAACATCTGCTGTGAGCATACTTAATGCAAATATTTTTTTCATTTAAAGTTGTAACCTTCAGTCAGTTTAATATGTTGAAAACATATCTACACACGTATTTTAAGGATATTTTAAATGCTTACATGGGGAAATTTTTAAATTTATAGAGATCACTGGAATATTCTAGATAAATGGTTACCTTAATATCATAATGTGGTCTAGCTAATTCTAGTAACTTGAAGAAATACCACAAAGTTGCATTTTTAAACTGGTAACATTGGTTGTCAGTGGGAGGGGGACATTTTATTATACACCCTTTTGTTCCATGTGATCTTTGAACTATGTATTATCTATTCAGAAAAAGTAAATCAATTAAAAATAAATTATTCTATCTAAGCTTAGTCCTTGGTGAGGTGGGGATGGACCTATAGAAAAGCTGTGCCTAAGTAGCCATCCTAGAATTTCACTGACCAGCAAAGCCTGAGTGCTCAGTGGACTCCGAAAGAATGAATAAAGACCCAGGAAAGACTGAGTGCTGCCTATAGCAGAGGGCCTGCAGATGGGATTTGGTCAGTTTGTTATTTGTCTTGGTTGATGTGCTATAGACGAGAAAGAGCCAGGTTTGAGGTGTTAGGTCCCGTCACAGTCCTAGACTTCTTTTGTAGGAAACTAAGAAGTGAATTGCTTAGAGAGTGATTCGAAGCCAATTTTTATATGTTACCAACCTCTCCTTAAACAGAATTCACCCAGATCCCTATGAGGGGGTTGAAATTTTTATCCTTCCTCATTCTAGTGAAAGGAGCACAGACTTTGGTATAGAATATACAAGGATCTGACTTCAGATCCCAACCTTCCCATTAATTTGCCATGGTTCCTTCTGACAGTTCATTTAGCTTCTTCTCTGAAAATTGGTATCAAATGTCTGAAAACTATCCTTTGTTGAACATTTATGTACCAGGGTCTGTGTAGTATCTTGTACACCTTTAAATTTTTTTAGAATTTTTATTTATAATTTCAGACTTACAGAAAAATTGGAAGAATAGTATAAAGTATTTCCTTACCCAGATTCTACAACTGTCAACATTTTAACATTTCCTTTTCTATCTATGTGTATATACTTTTTTTTTTACCCATTTGAGAGTAAGTTTAAGATATGGTGCCCCTTTACTCTTAAATACTTTATTGGGTACTTTCCAAAAGCAAGAACATTGTCTTACATAACCACTATCAATTCTCAAAATCAAAAAATTAACACTGATAATAGTAGTATTGTCTGATCTATAGACCCTTTCTGAGTTTTGTAAAATTGTCTTAATAGTATCTTTTATAGCAAAGAAAACCCTCGATTATAGGTTGCATTCACTTGTCACATCTCTCAGTCTGTCTCAGAACATTGACATTTTGAAGAGGTGCAGTTGTTTTTTATTCGGGTTTGATATCTGCCGTTCCTTCATGATTACATGTAGGTTATATGCATGTTTATCAGGAATACCAATCCTGTAGTATTCCATGGCTTGGATATACTATAGTTTGGTTAACCAAATTGTTTCCAGTTTGGGGCCCTTAAAATAAAGTGACTAAACATTCACATACAGGTTTTTGTGTGAATGTGATTTTTCATTTCCCTGGGATAAATGTTCAGGAGTGCAATTTTGGTTTATTATGGAAAGCACCTATTTAATTTAGTAAGAAGTTGCCATACTCTTTTCCCAAGTGACTCTACCATTTTACATTTCCACTAGAAGCATTTCCCTGATCCAGTTCTTTTGCATCCCTGACAGCATTTGATGTTGTCACTGTGTTTTATTTTCATCTTTCTGATAGGTGTGTGATGATATCTCTTTTGTGGTTTTAGTTTTATTTCTCTAATGGCTACTGATGTTGGCCGTTTTTCCATGTGCTTAATTGCCATTAGTAAATCCTTTTCAGTAAGATGTCCGTATCTTTTACCCATTTTCTACTTGGCTTGTTTTTCTTTCTTTTTTTAATATTGAGTTTTGAAGGTTTTTTATGCATTCCAGATAAAGTCCTTTGTCGGAATTGTGGTTTTCAGATATTTTCTCCCAGTTTATATCTTGTCTCTTCAGCCTCTTACCAGGGTCTTTTGAAGAGCAAAAATTTTTAATTTAGATGAGATTTTAGTTTATCAATTTTTCCTTTTTCGATTCATGCTTTTGCTGTCAAATCTAAAAACTCTTTGCCTAGCCTTGGATCCTGATTTTCATTTTTTTTTTTCTAAATGTTTTATTAGAGTTCTACATTTCACATTTAAGTCCATGGTTCATTTTGAATTAATTTTTATATAAAGTGCGAGTTTAGGTTGAGGTTTATTATTTTGCTTAAGTATGTAGGACAAGTACAAGCTGCTCTTCCTGGTACTTTGGCTAAAAGAAGCAGGCCTCTCTTTTTTCTTTGTTTCTGTTAGCAGCTGCAGATTGGAGGGTCCCACAGCACGTTGTCTGGAATGAGAGCGGTCCTGAGGAGCCCAAGGATTCACCAGCCTGCGTTCCTCAGGTCTCAGGGACCCTCGGCAGCCCACCTCTTCTTTCCACCTTTCAGAGACTCCCTGTGCCTGTTCATGGTGTTAGGACCAGGGGTTTTAGGCCTAAGGGGAAGACTGGGGAGGAGTGGGGCTACTCCATCATGGCAGAACTGCAAGTCCCTGGAGCATCTCACGTGATTTTTGACTTGAACATAGGTGATCAAAGCAATAAAGGACCATTAGATGAAAGTGTTAAGTGATCTAAAACTATGCCACTTCCATAGAAAAGATTATTGGCTACACCTATAAAAAAATCAAATGTATATCCTTAAAATAGAATGTATCAGTTTTACATGATTTTTGACAAAATGAATAGACACAAACTCAAGTTCTAACGAAAGGGAGGAATACAGAGGCATATCGGTACTAACAAAACGACATCATTTGTATATTTATCATCAAAGCACCTGGCAAATTCTGCCTAATGATGTTTGAAGAAAACAGATGTCGGCCGAACCTGTTCCACTGCTTGAAGGGCACTAGACTGTGGCCTTGAAGTGTTTTCTAAACAGCTCTCTTTATTCAGTGATGTTGCCCTTTTGAAATGAAAAGTTTTAGCCAATATAATACATGAATTTGATTTTTTAAAAGAAATAGTACCACAAGGTTTGGTTCTTTGCCCACTCTTTTCCTAATCCTAATAATTGTTTCCCAGAGCCAAGTCCCCCCTCTCAGCATTCTCATCTGTTCCTCCTGATATTAACTTCAGATAGCTAAGTAGCATGCTGTACTCCTTTTTAAAAAAAGATTTTTTAAAAATATATTGCCATTATTAAACACTAAATGTAAAGTTATCAGGAGTTGCTCTGAAATGGTGTTCTTGACAAGAAAACCTTGTACTGATGGGTCGAATGTAGCATCTCAAGGACTTTAGAAAAAAAAAGCAGATGGTTTGTCCCAGGAGCCTGCCGTTTGACGGTAGTGCTTTAATTAGCACCGGGCGTGGGGCGCGTGTGTGATGCAGCAGTCAGCACAGTCACCATCTGGCACAGGCCACAAATGGCAGCTTGTTTCCTAGCATTTGCTTTGTGGCTGACTGCACGCAGCCTTCCAAAGCATTCTTCTCCAGACGCTGCTGTAGGGAAAGTGATGTTCTGACCTTTTTTCCTCCTTCCGTTTTTCCTAAGGTTGAGAAACGCTCAATGAAATTTTTATGTGGCTTAAAAAGCTTAGCTTATTAAAGTTTAATAAGACAGTGGCAACAATTCAACTGGTTGAAACCTTTGACTATTTTAAAAGAGAAGCCAAAACTATTAGCAAAGGAAAAACAGTGAGTTTAAGGAGACTCATTTTCTCCCATAAACTGTTATACAGCAAGCAGTTTTTTTATGCAGAATTGTTACCAAAGAGAGTCATATATTGTAAATCAGTGGTCCCCAACCTTTTTGGCACCAGGGGCCGGTGCTCCTATGCGACTCTAATGCCTGATGATCTGGGGTGGAGCTGAGGTGGTGATGTTAGTGCTGAGGAGCAGCTGAAAATACAGGTGAAGCTTTGCTCCTTTGCTCACCACTCACTTCCTGCTGTGTGGCCCAGTTGCTAACAGGCCATGAACCCCTGACAGTTCATGGCTCCGGGGGACCTCTCTTGTAAATAACTTTCCAAGCACACTATAATGTACACAACTGACAGCATTTTACAAGTGAAATAAGAATCTAATGCTTTGACTTTTTAGTGTACTGTTAAGTATCTGTGATTTGCTCTTCCTGAAAAACTATTATAACACATCTAAATACAATATTAGGCACAGACAGCTCAGATGATTGCTGATGGTAAATGTCATCTTCTAATAAGTCAGTGATAGTGATGTCACACAAGAAAATGGATGTTTGTTGTGTTTATATCGAAAGGGTGCTTGCAGTATTTTTGAGAAATGTAAACTTTCACACTACATGGTTAATATTACACCTTTAATCCCAAGGTAGTCAAGTTTGACACCCAAGAAGAACAATACTTTTTTTTTTTTTTTTTTTGCTGTTGAGGAATAGGGCAGATAGAAAAAATTTTACAACCTAATGACTTTAGAATATCCTTTTATGAAAATTCCCTGTGATTATGCATACAGTTAAAACTTTTTAAAGCTCCTTGCCAAAATGTGTATGTAATATTCTTAGACTTTATAAATATCTCAGGATTACTGAAACACAATGTTTATTTTGCCCAGTTTTATCCTGTAAGGTAGCTAGTTGGAGAACGCGCTTACATGTGAGGGTGTGAGAGAACACTGAGTGTTCTTCAGAGGAAAGCTAATATTTTGCATGTACCATTGATCTTTGAAAAATGGTAGGTTCAAAAGCTTTTTCCTTCCAAATTGGTGGCAGGGGCGGGAGAGCGAGGAAGTATTGTGCATACTGTCAAGATTTTTCCCTAGGGAAAGATTATATAGTCAAAAAGGAAAAAGACTTATCTTGTCATTCATTGTTGGATGGCAGATTGAATTGTGTTTATTGTGTTTATTAAGGATTAACAATTCCAGAAAAACTGGAAAAAGAAAATAGATATTTGAGCTGAGAAAGTATTTTACCACTTTTTAAATATACTGCAAATAACTGTCTTTTTGTTTCATGTCCAGCTATTATGATCAATTTACATAAATAAATCCCACCTTCTATATACAGAGACTATGTGCCTTCTAAATGTTATATGTCAAGGAATTTAAGATTTTGTTTTTCTAGCACAAAATATTCCTTTGAGATAAGATGTCTCTAAGACATTCATTTCTACATCTTCAGGATTTAGCATGTTACTCTAGGTAGGTCAGGGTACTTCATGTAGTGACACTTGAGCTGAATTTCAGAGGATGAAAAGACTTCATCAGAGACTGGGAGGAAAGTCAGGCAAAGGGATCGTTTTCCACAGAGCCATAGAAAGATAAAAGGAGAGACAGGCGAGTTGAGTGGCATCAGGAATGGTGGGGAGGGGACTTGAGATTGAAGGAGTACGGGAACTAGGGCGTCAACACTAAAAGATGAAGGGCTTGAATCTCAAGCTGAAAAATTTCAACTTTATTCTCAAAGCAGTGAAGAGTCATCACAGGTTTTTTGGCAGTGGAGTTACATAAGACTTTTTCTGATGGTTGAGACTTAGGGGGAAGGAGCTCTTATAGAGGGAAATATCAAGGAGCAAAGGAAGATAATGTTAGTAAAGCCAGGTTATGTAGAGAGCTGGGCACAGGGGCATGGGTAGGTGGTTACCTTGGAAATGCATGGGTTGCTTCTCCTGAGACAAAGAGTAAAAAAGTGGTAATGATGTGAGAGTGAATGACAGAGGGTGCAGACTACAAGGCAGTTTCAGTCAGGGGGAAATTACACTTAGCACCAGATGTCACCAATGGTTAAAGAAGAAAAGCCCAACTCTGCAGATACAGACTTAATTCTGTTTCTGTGGGAGAGTTTGGATGAGTTTCATTTACGTGACCTGTCCTCAATGTCCTATGAACCATCTCGCTTTGAATAAATCAGTCCTTTTAGATTAAGCAGTATAAGTTGTTTTCAGTTGTTTACCACTTGATATTATTAGTGTCTTTAACCAAGTGAAATAAGATAACATGATCCCTGATGATCAGTGTCCTTTCATATTTTATGGTATGGAGGTCTTTTTTTTTTTTTTTTTTTTTTTTTTTGGTGTGTGCAAGTCAAACTTTACTACATTCTTTATAGATAAGAGTAATTTCCATCCTCTGAGTCATGCTGTTCTGAACACACTTAGGGTGATATCACAGTGTTCTAGTAACTTGTAGAAATATTTTTTGACAAGCCAATAAGAGACCTCCATGCGTGAGTGAATACGTTTAGTATCCACCCATGGAGAGTCAAATTCAAGGAACATGGTTTATAAGTAACTTGTTAGAAACATACCAATTACAAATCAAGTTTGAAAGCATATATTACATGTGCTTTTTTCCCATTCACTCAATACCGTGCTAAACACAGTTTACATTTGTATTATGGAAAGTCTTTTAAGCATTTAAAATGGAAAAAGAAGAATTGGGCTCAGAAGCCAGAAGACCTCAGGTTCTGGTCCCAGCACTTTTACTGATTTTAGACAGGTTACCTTAGCTTCCTCTGGATTTGGGTTTTCTTCTTTGTAAACTAATGCATCCAGGTGGTTTTGTCCCATCCTAACATTCTGCATGTGGTGAGGTGGAAACTTGAGCAGTTTTCTTACCTAATGAATAGGGCACAGGCAGCAGTACTGAAAGGACTGAGTAGGAAATGCTTTAGACACTAAGGTTGGTTGTTTATACTTAGTTTAGTGAACCTCGAAACTTAGCATCACAAGAATCATGTGGAGGCACTACTTCTCCTGTGCCTTCTCCTCCTCTTCCCCCCTCCTCCTTTGTGACAGGGGTACACTCTTTTAAACTGCAAATTCCCAAGACACCCCTCCCCTCCAGTTCAATTGGGGAGGTCTGGATAGGACATACTTACCAGCTCTCAATCTAGGGCAAGTTACTTAATCTCTCTGTGCCTCAGTCTTCTATAAAATGCAAAAATGTTGTTCCCTTCTCATAAAATTATAGGGAAGATTACATGAGTCAGTATGTGTGAAAGGCTTAGAACAGTACCTGGCACATACTACATACTGAATAAATCTTAGTTACTGTAAGTGTCTCATTTCATACTATTATTATTAAGCATCCAAGGTAGATTTGTAGCATTTGTCCATAGACCACACCCTGAAAAACAATGACTTCTTGGCATTGTGATCAAGTGAATGTAAAGGGCCTTAATAAAAAATGATCTTAAAAGAAATTTATGCTTCATCTTAGATATGTGAGAGTCAGCAGAACATTAATAGTATTAAAACCAAGCAGGGAATTAAAAACCGAGGCTTTTAGGTAGATTCAAGTAAGAGATTGAAATCATAGTGGAGGTATACTTGTCACAAAGTGGTAGGGATGTGTCACAAAGTGGTTAAAACTCAAGGGGTACTCCAAAAGAAGGTAGTAACAGGGAAGCTAATTCCAAAGAAAAATATTACAGTGAAGATATCTGATACCAATATCAAACACACAGAAAAGGTGTCTTTAATTTTGCTACAGGAGGTTTGAAAAGTTCAGAGGCAGAAGGGGTGATATATCTAGGTATTTGTGGGACATGTCTAATATAGATGCCCTGCCTGCCTCCATATCGACTTACTGAAGGCTGAGTGCCTCCTCCCCCAGCACATGCTCTCTCCTTCTGATATTCCTTAATCTAACATGATGCCACTCCCACACAGCTCGTCATCTAGCTAGAAAGCTGGGACAGCCATCTGTGGCCTCCTCGTCAGTCATTTCATTGTCAATTTTACCTGCCAAATCTCTTTTGACTTTGTCTTGTCCTCTCTGTCCCCACCACTCCTTGCATAAATCAGGTCTTCTTATCTTTCCAAAGTACTAGACCCACCTGGTCTCTCTGCCTCCAGTCTCCCCTGTGTTGCATTTATTCTTCTCAGGAGGCCAGATCTCAATTCACCAAAATTTAGATCTCATTATGGAACTTTGGATTTAAAATTCTTCAGTAGAATCCTGATCTGAGCAAGATGGAAGCAGTGGTATTTTTTCTAATCTTTCCACTCCCTTAAAAAAAAAAATGGAGAGTAGCTACCACAGCAAAAGGAAAACCCACAGGCAGCATCTTCAGTGAGCCCAAGCAGCTTGGCACCTCCCAGCGCTCCAGGAAAGGTAGTGGCCAGGCCAGACTTCCAGCAGCGGCAAGACCTGCACTGTAGCTCTACAGAAGGGAATGGGGAGGATGGGCTATTCTGCTGGTCCAAAGAATTAGAACCCAGGAATCAAAAGGGGATTTTGGAGATGTTGGCCCAAGCAGTTAGAGAAAATGGTGAGATGCATAAGACTTGGAAAAGTATCTCTATTTTCAGTTAATCTGAATGTCTAGTTGAAAATTGCAAAAGAATCAATAGGATAACTACTACAAACAGGGAAAAGATTTAGTAAAAGAACAGGATATAAAATTAACATACAGAAATAATTAAAAGATAAAATGGGAGGAGACGGCACCATTTACAACTGGATGGATGGATGGATGGATGGATGGATGGAAGGAAGGAAGGAAGGAAGGAAGGAAGGAAGGAAGGAAGGAAGGAAGGAAGGAAGGAAGCTGTTGACTACTAAAGAACTTACATGCCATCTTAAAGGAGCTCACCATATCCAAAGATGAGACAGAGCACCAAAGGAGAAATACTGCAGGTGACTGAACTGGAGGTTGTTAGAGGACCAACTTGCTATTCTAAATATCAGAATTTTTAAGAAGATTAATCCTGTTTTTTTTTTTGTACAAATTGTATTGCATAGTAACCAACTAGTTACTAGTTGATGAGGGAAAGTTCTTAATGGAAGAATTCCAACTAAGAGATGAATTATAGAATTAGAAAATCACCTTTTGTAACCCTTAATAAAATGATATATTTAGATAATGATCGTCAAAGGATGCTAAAATAAGTTGAAAGACTGATAGAGCTTTATAATGAACAGATCAAGCTGGCCAAACATGAACCCATTGATGATGCTTGATATTGAAAGTGAGACAATTTAACCTCATGTCTTCAAGATGGTATTAGGAAGTGCACAGCACCACCTAGGAGGTGGTATTGTCAAAGCAAATGAACCTGA